>JAJAQA010000024.1:4265005-4467505 GCA_021464565.1 Rutilus rutilus | reverse complement strand
TACATCACAGTCTGTCTGGAGGAGGTGAAGCCCCAGAAACACCCTCAGACCTCCAGCATCACAGTCTCATCAGTGACGGCAGAAGAATGATGTTCTTCATGCCAGGCAATATTCATTTTATGTCGAATAAAATTATTTTCCTATGTAAACAAGCGCTAGACGGACGTGTTTGACCGTTGCACTCGAATCTCGAGACTCTTTGCTCATTCCCCATTTCAAAGCGAAAACGCGTTCTGTATGAACGAAGACTTTGGAAAGGGACTGTGTTATTAATATATTGTTTTTTTTTTTCTCATTTATATATTAACATTTTTTTAGTCGTGTATTCCCCTTATGATTCAACTTGTGCTGCTCTCTTGTGGTCACGTGGAGGTAGTGCAGCAGTAACCCACAGAGATAGATATTTCATTTATTACATTATTTTTAAGCACAAAAAAAACTGTTCCACGATCTACGTTTAGTTAAAGTTATTAGCTGATGCTTTAGTTACTGATAAGGGTGTCAGTTATTCGAGTAGGTAAGAATAATGCAAATTGTTACTGTGATATGACATCATCCGTATTAATTATAAGTAGGCCTACATTAAGGGAGACCAGATATGGTTGGAACACCACCAATTCCACCAATCAGAGATAAGCTAGGAGTCCAATGCTCATTTCATTATACCCGCTTCTCCCAGATCCCGTATGAATGGTTATATATATGCAGAATATTAATTGACACACAAACTCACAGACACACACACACATTACACTGTGTTTTTGTTAGACCAACATGTTCTTTACAGGTGCTCTTTACGGTTAGAAAGTTTGTTCTAGTAGTCTTATTTGCAATCACATGCACAAACTGACGAGTCAAACTGGATTTGAGCTGTGGTCAGTCACAGAATGAGTGACATTGGTTTGTATTGTTCTTTTAAATAAACCTGTTTTTGAAGCATATTGCATTGTATTGCCGCTGTTTTTGCTTCTTTTGTCTTCCAAACGTACCCCGGCGCAGCATGCATTTGACATCAACTCGTAAATGATGTGATATTCTTACAAACGTTTGAGTTGGTGCCTTTTGTAGTGAACAAATGTGGGTACTTCGTATAAAAGTTTGAGCAGTCTAGCTCACAAATTCAGTGAGTTACAGATACTGAAACAAAAAGTGTTACAACCATACCCGGTCTCCCCTACTGTACGCTTAATGATCTTCTGGACTTAATAGGCTTATGTATTTCTGAGTCATGACTTATATCAATGTATTATTTCACATTTAAATAACATTATCAGCCATCGATTCACTCATCATCATTCCAAACTAAATGATAAAATTAAATAAACAAAAACAAAAAAGTTCTTAAATCCACAAACTATTTTGTAATATCAACATGTGGAAAACATATATAATCAATCATCTTGCACGACTAGCACGTTTCCCTTAATCTCATATTCAATGGTGCTCCACTCGAACACGTTAGCCTTCGGCACGCGCTGCGCCTGGTTGAAATACAGCGCTTTAATCTGGTTTCCGGTGAGGACGTAGTCCCACATGTTCAGGTCCGTGAGCTCGCCGGCGAAACTCTGCACCGTTTCGAAGTCCCCCAGGTGTTTATCTGGATCCTGGCCCAGTATAGCAGTGCCCTGCGCACGGATGCTGTGACCCGGCTTATACAGCTGGAACGCACTGCGCCGTCCGTCCACCCAGAAGGCCGTGAGCCCGGTGTGAGAGGACCAGGCGAGGCACAGGTGCGTCCTGAAGCTGGAGAGAGGAGGCAGGTGGAAAAACGCCCCGTCACCCCTGAGATAGAAGGACACGCGGCCATCTTTCTCTCTCCACACGTTGAGCTCGTCGTAGTCGGGTGTGCGGTAGGCGAAGAGAATGATCTGCCGCTCGCCCTGGAGCTCCGTCGCCACACGCATGCAGAGAGTAAACGCTGACAGGCCAAGAGGCTTTTTAGGCGTGAGTTCAACAAAGCTGAAATCTGTCTCGTACGGGAACAGAAGCACTTTACCACCGAGACCCACTGCGAGACACAAAAACACCACTGAAACAAACACACACACTAAACAAGCACAAACTCCAGCTGTTAATCTAACACACCTTCAGTCGCAGCTTGTGTCAGAGAGAGCAGACAGGAGAGTAACACCACTGGCCCCAACATCGTGCTGCAGGTCTGAGGAATCATACGAGAAATGCAAATATTCAAATTATTGTCTTATAGAGTTTGACATAAGCCTAATAGTGCTTTAATTCTATATTCTTGTAAATTATCTATGGGTTAAGCATCAAGAAATTACATATTTATTTCAAACTTATTTAGGTAACACTTAATAAGGTTCCATTTGTTAACATGAATTAATGTATTAACTAACATTAACTAACAATTAGCAATACATTTGTTACAGTATTAATCTTTGTTAACATTAGTTAATAAAAATACAACGGTTCATTGTTTATTGACTTCAGTTCAGAGTGGATTAACAAATGTGTTTACAAATATAACGTTTGATTGTAATAATGTATAAATAAATGTTGAAATTAACATTAACTAAGATTAATAAATGCCGTAGAAGTGTTGTTCATTCTTAGTCCATGTTGTTAACTAATACATTGTTGTGACAAACACATTACTCCCAAAAATCTGAGATGTTTATTATTTATATATAATTTATACTTGTTTAAATGAAAAAAGTTTTTGAGTGATTTTTTTTGTTGTTGCATGAAAGTAAATGTTTAATTGTCCTGAAATTGTCACAATGCAAAAAATAAATCAGTATATTTTTTGAATATAATTGTGGTGAAAAATGACATTTCTTTATCCTGTCAATAAAATGCATTATTATTATTATCAACTGTATTTTAACATTTCAGTAACACTTAAAGCATTGATGTATAATGCATTGTATCTTTTCATATATAATTATAATGCATTAGAATATTTGCAGATTTCTTGTAACATTTGAAATTGGTTGTTTATCATGTTTTTAATGCATTAAACTTTCTAAAGGTTTGTTCAATGAACAGATAGTATTATAATGTATAATAACTGGTTATAATTATTCATGAGATCATTGCATTATAAGGTGCAATACAAGGCATAATTAATGCATTAAAATAATTGTATAATGCATTATATAGGTTTTAAGTAGTGTTACCAACATTTCTGATCACAAAGCATAGAAAGTATCAAGTTTCAGTTTTTCAACGATATATAAATGAAATAAACAAATGTAAAGCGTCGGGAATACTCACTGTGTAGAGAAGAGTGTGTGAGTGAAGAGTCACCGCTGAGCCGCGTCCCTCCTTGCACCGTGATGACATCACCTCACACAAACCAACAAAAGAGGCTGTGTGTAGAGTCACAATCATGAGACCCAGAACAGACACAAAGATGTTTTCAAATCTCTCTTCCTCTGTACTTTCTCTCTGTCAATCAAATAAACAGATGCACTCAATCAATAGCCAAACATGCAGACAGTGTTGAATTTATAAAATGATCTAAAGACAATACATAACCTTCTGCACAATACAACAATACTCTCTTTAATGCGATTTGGGAAAGCAAAATTTTTTTTTTTATGTCACAAGAGCTGAAATTGTGTTCAAATATCAGAATATTTCTGTGAAGGTTCTTGGAATTTATTTGATGGTTTTCATATAGTTTTGTTTGCATAGGTTTGTGGTTTAATAATGTGATGTTGGAACTTTATATGAATGCAGACTTCCATTCCTCAAGCCATGAGTCTGTGTTTCTCACGATGCACTGCCTGCATGTGAACACCAGACAGCAGCAGTGGATCAGATTATGAATTATCTGAACAATCATACACAGCAGCATCAGTAGAAGTGAAGGTTTTCTGATGTTGGAGAGTCGAGTAAAGGACATAAACTAGATAATCCAGTGCAGGTGTTTATGAGAGATGAGTGAATATATCATGTTGTCAAAAACACATTACCAAAAATTTTTTTTTTTTTCAAGAAAACAGTCAATAGACTGAAATTACGTCATTTAGACCCAAAAACACCTGCAATCTGAGATATTTACCAATGAAGCTCTTCTCAAATGGCTGATATGTCCCTTTATTAGGTCTGTGCTGTTGTTCTGAACAAGCTGTAGTGTAACCTACTTATAAGTGTCTATCTGGAGAGCAAAAAGATCATACCCAGGGGGCAAAACACCTGTTTTTTAAGAAATCAGACATGGTCTACTGTAAAAGGTTGTCATATAAAAATGAAATCTATGATGTCTGAGGATCACAACCTGGGTGGACAACCCGGTCAACAAGCTGCTGGAAACTTGTAATTAGGGTCAAACCAATGCTACCTCAAATTCTGCTTTAACTCCCCGGAATCACCCAAACATGCTAAAAAGGTTTAATTATATTCATGAATCCTGAGCCATATCTCCCTGATACGTCATGCTAGAAACAAACTGATTGTACATGTAATTAAAATGTAAGAGTTAACAATGCCTCTTAATTCATAGGTAGGCAAAAAAATAATAATAATTGTAATCGGTAGCATTAATTTCCTTTGTTGTTGTTAAAATAAACAAATTACCATGTGAAGTTAACTTTTACTAGATGAAATCATATTTTGATCATTTTCACTAACCAGACAGTCCTCATGGCCCATAACACATTTAGAGGGAATTCAATTTCAAGCCTATAATAGCCTGTACATTCAAACAAGATCCAAGAAAGAAGTTTACCATTAACTGATGTTAATTGTATACTGCTCTGTTTCTGTAGTATATCGTTTGCATATTTATGCAATATCTATTATTTGTATTGCAATGTCTAGTATTTCTAATATTCTTTCACAAGTGGGATAGCTTTATTTATTCTATCGAAATAAAAAAAAAAGGATTTGAGGATTTTGGGTTAGGCTGGTTACCGTTCAATCCAGGTGTTTGGAGTGTGAGACAAAGGCACTGACAACTAAATGTTGAAAGACTAAAACACACAGGAGTCATGTGTGGAGTAGGTTTAAAAGTATTTACTGATTAAAGGTGCATTGCGCAAGTCTCTGAGTTTTTGCAGAACTATGCCCCCTTCTGACGACACGCGAAACTGCAACCAGAGTTGTGCATGCGGTTACGTGGAGTTTGTGTTGGGGTTTGGGATGAACTAGAAGCCGGTCTCTTTGAATCCATCTTCTACTTTTGCAAAAGTCGCTTGAGTTGTCTTCGCTGATGCGGATAATGGCGGCGAATACACAAACCTGCCAGACATAGCCAGGTGAGCGTGAACGCGCATGACGTCACGCCCAGTCGATTCCGTCCCGAATCCCTCTTATTTATTTTACTGTACAGGATTATAGAGGCAATCGCAGTGATCATAGAAGGGCTCATTCAGCCCATCAGGCAATTGTTTAAGCATGTATGGGTTAGAAAAACGGGTATTTTTAACATGAAATGTTGCGCAATGCACCTTTAAAACTGTTAGGGTAGAGTGGGGGAAAACGCCCCCCACCTGTTTTTCCCAAAATAACCACTAAAAGTAGTCAAGATACATTTTTACTGTTGCTATGCACTACGTTGATAACGGGGATATACAAATCTCTATGGATAAGCTGACACCAGCGACATATTTGAAGAGAAGAGGATTACATGGTAAATGCTATAATTTTCAGATATTAGTAAATAAGTGTTTAAGAGAATATTGTTCTGCAGGATATCGCAGTGATGTATGATAGATGAATAGTGAAGTCTGTAGTTTGAGATCATATATTATTTATAAGGAATATAATTATATTTTAAAAATTAAACATTTAAAAAAAAAACTCATAGCTTGTGGGGTAAAACGCCCCCTACGCTGAGGGGTAAAACGCCCCCATGGGGGCATAGTTTCTCTCTATCATAATTACTATAATAAAATATTTCTGTCTATCAAATCCTTTGTTTTACACTTAATGCAGTATAACTAGGTGGTAAATCAAAATATTTGAACAAAACATGAAAAAATTACCTCAAGTGAGCATTAACTAGCTAGCTTGCTAGCAAAGTTAGCTCACTGATGGAAGGTAGTTAATTTAGCCTATTTTGAACATTGCTGAAATAAATATTAATATATATACATGTTGATACATTACTTGCCTTTTACCTTTAGAGATTAAAAACTATTGTCTGTTAATTTTGCTGTTGATCTATGAAGGAAACTGGTTGGTAAGAAAGGGGGCATTTTACCCCACCTTGGGGGGCGTTTTACCCCACCGCTGGGGCAAAACGCCCCCTTTGTACAAAAATATTTGCAGTGAAAATACTAATTAATTATGAAGGCTGAGCAATTTTAATATTGTGAATAACTCTTGCCATAGTAGTCACTCAAAACCGGGATGGCAATTCTAGTCACATTTATGTTTTGTTTCACTGTAATGTCACATTTTCCTTAAGGGGGGCGTTTTCCCCCACTCTACCCTACAGCCGCTTTCCGACCGGAGGAACCTTTTCACAGTTCGTAGAATATTGGCTAAAGTACCCGGATGTCGGCGTGTTCGCACCGCAGGAACTAGGAACGATTTTAGTTCTAGGAACTCCATTTGTAGGAACTAATTTGGGTCTTACTTCAGAGTAGGGTCTAAACCACCACTATAGGAACTACCCGTGACGTTATAGTGTACGCTGATTGACCGAACGCACGCGGAACACCAGCACCCGCCATTTTTAAAACAGCTAGAATGTAAACACACAGATTATAGCCTATATATTTACTCCATAAACTAACTATACAAACATGGAAAACAGTGATAGATGGGTCTCTAAACCTTTATGCTGAAGAGAAAATCCAACGCAACTTTGAGGGGACCAAGCCAAACATGATTATGTTTATCTGCCCAGCTAGCAACACATCAACCACACGGCATAGGCTAATAACCTTTTTTCATATACTGTCTACTTTCTATAACAGTTCTATCTAATAAGATAATAACAGTACTGTTAGACAGATCGCTAACTAATAAACACAGAGAATGCGAGCATTGTTTGCTCTGGCGTTCTCAGCGCCGCCAAAATAAAGGTGGGTCGCGCCGTCAAAATAAAAGTCACCGTGCTTGCGTCACTCCCTTACCCCTCCTACTAGTTCCTATGGCCACTTGGCCAGTGCGAACGCGAACAGCAAAATCGAGTTTGGGGGAGAGTAGTTCTTAGAACTGTTTAGAAGTGGACAGTTCCTAGAACTAAGTTCCTTGAACTACTTGGTCGGAAAGCGGCTATTAAGTAGCAATCAGGCAGGCTGTGTAGATGGAATTGAAACTGCAACTGCTTGGCCCTCATCCAGAGACCATCCAAAATTTCTGAAGGAGGGAATTTCTGGCTTGGCAATGTGTGCATTCTTGTCAATAATGGTTGCCAGGGCTGCCCGTTTTAGGTGGAAGAGAAATGCGTTTTCAGTCGGAGGAAGTAGCTTTAAGAGTGTTGATTTGTTGTTCAAGAACTTGTATGCTCTCAGTGTCCCCAGATCAGAATCTTCAAAGTGATCAGCTGAGGATGTATACACATCTATGATGAAGCCTCGTGCCTGGTGAAGCAGGCCATCTGTTATGTCATCAGTTGTGTTTTGACCAAACCCTTCAAGTGCAGGTATGTCCATTCTCATGCTGCTTTTGAACCAAGACTTCTTACCAGTGAAATAAGGATTGTATCTCTTCCACTAAGACTGTGGACAAACGGCATAGCACAGCATAGTGAAGGTCCCAGTGCTGCTACCATTTCATGTATGGGCAGGTAGGCATTCTGCATTGTTCTCACCCACAGCTCTGGCAGAGCACTGAGGTATGTTGAACCATAGTACAGGCACATGACAGTGATGTCTGTGTCATTGGCATGAATGACAACTCTGCCAACTCCTTCATTCTGGACACTGTAGACTGAGGGTGTGGAGTATTATATCCTTGTGTCTGCCTCCTGTGTGGACTCAAGAGTAAGCTTGTGAAGCTTGTACAAATTGCTACTTAATGTAACAGTTTTAATCAGTAAATACTTTTAAACCTACTCCACACATGACTCCTGTGTGTTTTAGTCTTTCAACATTTAGTTGTCAGTGCCTTTGTCTCACACTCCAAACACCTGGATTGAACGGTAACCAGCCTAACCCAAAATCCTCAAATCCTTTTTTTTTTTTTCGATAGAATAAATAAAGCTATCCCACTTGTGAAAGAATATTAGAAATACTAGACATTGCAATACAAATAATAGATATTGCATAAATATGCAAACGATATACTACAGAAACAGAGCAGTATACAATTAACATCAGTTAATGGTAAACTTCTTTCTTGGATCTTGTTTGAATGTACAGGCTATTATAGGCTTGAAATTGAATTCCCTCTAAATGTGTTATGGGCCATGAGGACTGTCTGGTTAGTGAAAATGATCAAAATATGATTTCATCTAGTAAAAGTTAACTTCACATGGTAATTTGTTTATTTTAACAACAACAAAGGAAATTAATGCTACCGATTACACTTTTTTTTTTGCCTACCTATGAATTAAGAGGCATTGTTAACTCTTACATTTTAATTACATGTACAATCAGTTTGTTTCTAGCATGACGTATCAGGGAGATATGGCTCAGGATTCATGAATATAATTAAACCTTTTTAGCATGTTTGGGTGATTCCGGGGAGTTAAAGCAGAATTTGAGGTAGCATTGGTTTGACCCTAATTACAAGTTTCCAGCATCTTGTTGACCGGGTTGTCCACCCAGGTTGTGATCCTCAGACATCATAGATTTCATTTTTATATGAAAACATTTTACAGCAGCCCATGTCTGCTAAACCCCCTTTGCCCCCTGGGTACTGTATAATCAAATTACTGCGTTGTTCATTGTTTTTCTTTTTTTTCCAAGACAACATATCAAATTATCTACATAACTGAATCCTTTAGAGGTCCTACTTCAGTAAAAATTCACCATTGTTTTATGCGGTTACTCATAGTTATCTTGCACGACTAGCACATTTCCACTGGTCTCATATTTGATGATGTTCCAGAAAGCAAGTCATTATTACTGGAAAATAAGTCGGAATTATATATATATATATATATATATATATATATATATATATATATATATATATATATATATATATATATAATTATATAACAAATTCTCTTTTTATTCATTTTCTCCTGTTAGAATGATTTGTGAAGGATCATGTGACACTGAAGACTGGAGTAATGATGCTGAAAATTCAGCTTTTGATCACAGGAATAAATTAAATGTTCCAGTAAATTAAGATAATACCTTTTTTTTTTTTTTTTTTTATCAAATAAATGCAGCCTTGATGAGCATAAGAGACTTCTTTCAAAAACATTAAAAATAGTGTCCAAACTTTTGACTGGTAATGTAAAATTCTAATTTAATACATAGACCACTAAAACCCCTTTTTCAACATTCAGCTCTTTCTTCCAAATGATGCACAGACACTGTAGTTGTGATGCTGAGAATTTATTGGTTAGCCTTTACAGCTTAGTAACTCATTAAAACAGATCATAAAGACTGACACAACTGTGTGGAGGAATCAGATCTGCATCACTTATTTTCAGCCACTATAACATTTCCACTGGTCTCATATTTGATGGTGTTCCAGTCAAACACGTTTCCCTTCGTCACATACGGTTCCTGGTTTAAACGCAACGCCTTAATCTGACTGCCAGAGAGAACATGATCCCACATGTGCACATCTGTAATTTCACCTACAAAGCTCTGCGCTGCTTCAAAGGCACCCACATCTGAATCAGGGTCCTGGCCGAGCAGAACGGTGCCGCCAGGACGAATCAAGTGACCTTGCTTATAGAGCTGGTACACACTGCGCCGTCCGTCCACCCAAAAAGCAGCAAGCCCAGTCGCAGAGTCCCAGGTGATGCACAGGTGAGTCTGGAAGATGGAGAGAGGAGGCAGGCGGAAAAGCGCTCCATCACCGCTGAGGTAGAAGGACAATCGGCCATCTTTCTCCCTCCACACGTTGAGCTCGTCGTAGTCGGGTGTTCGGTAGGCGAAGAGAATGATCTCCCTCGCACCCTGGAGCTCCGTCGCCACACGCATGCAGAGAGTAAACGCTGAGAGACTCAGTGGCTTTTCAGGAGTGAGTGTAACAAAGCTTGAATCCGTCTCGGTTGGAAACAGAAGCACTTTACCACCAAGACCCACTGCAAGACAAAACACAAAATAAACTCTTTCACTAGACACACAAAATCCTGCTCATACCAATCTGTGAAACTTAGTGTAAAATGCAGTACCTTCAGTTGCCACTGCTTTCAGAGAAAGCAGACAGAAAAATAAAAGCAACATCTTGCAAGTCTGAAGGAAAAATAAAAAAATTAAAAAAAGTGCAAAGGAAAATTCATTACTCCTTTTAGCAGACAAATTCTTCACGGTTTCATTGTTTTTAACATTAAATTACAACAGTTTATTACTACTAAGTGTTCTAACACATAAAAGAGACAAAGACACAAAAGGTTCAAGCTACAAATACTTACGATGTTCAGCAGGTGTTTTCAGAGAGAAGATCAGGTCAGGTCAGGTCAGATGTTTGTCTCACAGATGGTCGTGACTAGAAGTGTCTTGAGTATTTATTTGCAGATTGGGTTCAGCCCAGATTCACGTATGAGCCTCCCAGTCATCTTTTATTATTATTATGCATGCAGTTTTGCAGTTACTGAATGTAGTTTTCCATTTGCAGAATACTGTTATGGATTCATTTAATGAGAGACTACATGAAGCCTGTACACTTGTATTTACACTATAGAATAACACCACAGGACTGCAGAAAAGCTAAAAGTTGATTTTAATGATGAAAAACAGACAAATAGCATTTCAGAAATTGCATATTCACATACATTTTAATCCAAAAATCTTATTTTTTTTAATGTAATGCTAGCATTTCCCTATAATGACTTACCAGATCAATACAATCATGTTTTATGACAAATACATTTCATAGCATATAGAGATATCATATTCACTTAGTCATTTTTGAGATCTCTTCTGAAACTAGAGACGACAAATGTCTCCCAGAAAAATAAATAAATAAATCATCAACCAGCATTTTCTTTTTATCAGAAAAAAAGCAGACTTTAGAAAAAGTCTCCATTTGCTCTGTTTCCATGTACTTCTCATTGCTGTCCAGGAGAAGAATCTGAGATATTAGAGATTTGATTTGTGATTTTTCAGTCCTTTACTGGCAGAGATGAAGCTAAATGTCACTTTACAGACATCAGACGAGAAAAAGAGTGTGTGAGCTGAGAGTGAAGCGGGGAAAAGAAACAGAGGATTCAGTGTTAAAGGGATGAAAGAGGGATTGAGCCTCCGCAGGGTCTGTGTTGAGAACTTGTTTCTCAGAGGGAGAGATGCTGGAAACACCATGACGCTGGAAGTTGCTGTCGGGTACCGAAAACAGACCAGGTACAAGAAATCACTTTATTCTTTTCTTTCATCTACACTAGATACTGGGTTTCTTTGTAGTTGTTTTGTTGTGCTTGTGTTCTTCTTATTATTTAACCAATGTACTAAACACTGTTAATGAAAATATTATTTATCACAGTACGGCAATCTTTATGGCTTTATACTGACAGGCAACAGAAATCAGATTTTTTTTGGCGTATGTGACCCAAAATTTTAAATAAATAAATGAAGGTTTTGTGGGTTAAGGTTTTAGGTCAGCGTAATTTTTATTCAGCAGGGACACATTAAAATGATCTTAAGTGACCATAAAATATTTATAATGTTCCAATAGATGTATTTTTTCAAGTTAATGCTGTTATTTTGAACTTTTTATTCCTCAAAGAATCCTGAAAATACATGCAACACTGTTTCCACAAAAATATGAAGCAGTACAACATTGAGTTTTAAACATTGATAATAAATATAAAAAAAATCTTAATCATATTCACAACATGACTTGAACATGACACACAAAAAGTCTCAAATGTGGAATTCAGTGCGAGTGAGTGCAGACACACGTAATGCAGGTGTACAGTAATGACTTTGATGCATATTTTGTCTGATTAGCCTTACAATTTTAATTTTGCTGTCCTGTGTCTGTTTCTATAAAGACTGCTACTGTTGTTGGTCTCTTGCTGCCGAGCTGATGCTTATATCAGAACGATAGCGAGCAACTCGTGCATACAATTACTGACACCGTCTGAACACAAACATCAGATTTCTTTACTTACAAAAATGACAGTACAGACAGTCTGGATCTGAAAAATTATTTGGTAGCAAATGTAGAATCGTGAAAACTAATTTCTGCAGCAAACCCCAGGTGTTCTATGAGAGATCTTTTCAACTTTACCACCTACCTGTTTTATCCAGACACGGCACAATGACAGTGGTATCGCACCCTTTCCATAAACATTAACTATATTAAACAACAAATAAACTCTGGTTGACTGTTTTTATGCCATTCATGCCAATACATTCGTCAAACATCATCAAGACAAGTTGGGGGTTATCCAAACTTTAAGAAGTTTTTAACGATGGTTTTTAAGAACATTCTCTTTCGGGAATGTAAATCATACTTTAGAACAATGTTAAGAAAAAGATAAACATTTTAATGAATGTTTTAATACAAAATATTCTTATCTTTATTCTTAAGTTAGAAAATAAGAAAAGAATAAAATTCATCCTAACTGCCCTGGTTATGAAATTATATATGCCTATAATGTGCAATAATAATCTTTACCACAAAACTTTCTAAAGAACTCTTATCTTTACAGTTCACACAAGCTAAAATGTTGTGATCATGTTAGAAGTCATAGTTTTCTCCCTCTCAGCTTTTGTCCATCGAACAGTTCTGCCTGCTCGGATTCCTTTTGTATGTATGTAATGCACATCTGTTACTCATTACTGCGGACCCCAGCGTTTCGCTGGAGAAAAAGCAACCTATTCTATCCATTGCATAAGCCTCTGGACTGCAAGGCACAGAAGGAAATCTTACCGGATATTGACCATTTATAGATTTGTTATACAACATATATGATGTAATGTATGGTTTTATTGGTTGAGATCGTGAAACTCCCTCTATATCCTTACTATATATTCGATATCCAGAGTTTTGGGAGCCAAGCTATTCTCTGTAGCTTTCTAGCGGCTGGTATTATTATTGGTCATTCATTTCCGAATAAAGACAAAGATTAAAGGCACTATTGTTGGACTTCTTCATTTCTAACAGATCATCATGATGACTAGACCAGCAGTGAGCAATGCTCAATAAGCGACTGTTGTTTCGTTCATGAGGTCTCTAACCGTTCATTCTTTGTTTTGCACAGACTCTATTTGTATGTGTGCTGCACAACAGACATTATACAAACATTTGTCACACACACTCCTACACCTTGAATACTCAGCGTCCACATCCACATTCTTGCATTATTACTTGACTGTACAAATATTTAAAAAAGAAAAATGCTACAGTAAAAATTTGTTCATTGTTAAAGTACATGTTGCCAGCAACTACAAATCAACACACTCACAACCACTTAAAACACCACAGAAACTGCATAGCAACACTGACAACTAGAGCTGCATGATTCTGCAACCCAGCATTCTCACAACCACTCAGAACACCCCAGCAACCCACTCCCAGCAACCCAACACCCCAGCAACCGCTTAAAGCGACACTCACAACCACTCAGAACAACCCAGCAACCACATATAGCGACACAACCCCAGCAACCGCTTATAGCGACACACTCACAACCACTCAGAACAACCCAGCAACCGCTTATAGCAACACACTCACAACCACTCAGAACAACCCAGCAACCGCATATAGCGACACACTCACAACCACTCAGAACAACCCAGCAACCGCTTATAGCGACACACTCACAACCACTCAGAACAACCCAGCAACCGCTTATAGCGACACACTCACAACCACTCAGAACAGCCCAGCAACCGCTTATAGCGACACTCACAACCACTCAGAACAACCCAGCAACCGCTTATAGCGACACACTCACAACCACTCAGAACAACCCAGCAACCGCTTATAGCGACACTCACAACCACTCAGAACAACCCAGCAACCGCTTATAGCGACACACTCACAACCACTCAGAACAACCCAGCAACCGCTTATAGCGACACACTCACAACCACTCAGAAAACCCCAGCAACCGCTTATAGCGACACACTCACAACCACTCAAAACAACCCAGCAACCGCTTATAGCGAGTGAATACTGGTCTGTTGCAGTTGTTCTTTGTTTGTTTGTTTTTATATGCACTGACCTACACACCTGCATATGAAGACCCAACCTCCAGAAAACAACTAGACCAACTGCAGAGACTACAACCAACACAGAAGAAAAAAATACACAACGCAGACTCATCTACGGGAACTTCAGTCATCCAGCAACATGATCAAGATTGCCTTAATCCTAACCATCATGGACATAGCACAAAGTGTAGACCCCAGAAACAACATATTCTTAGAGCTGATGAATCCACTCCAAGCTCTTCACAGTTACATGATTCAGCTCCTTCTGCCAACAAAGATGGCTGCATTCCAGGACTCACTTGTGTTCAAACGTGGTGGTCAAGAACTCTTGGAGCCTTAATCCCATCGTATGGTGTCATGCAGGCTCTCGATCAAGTCAGAAGCCTGTCGGATTCTGTACAGAAATTGGCCAATGATACGGCTTTGGCCCTGGGCAACATCACGAACACTCTCGCTTCGCACAAGATAATGATCTTACAGAACAGAGTAGCCTTGGATTACATTCTTGCAACGCAAGGTGGAGCCTGCACCATTATCGGCCCTGAGTGCTGCACCGGGTTAATGAATCCAACAGAGAATTTGAACAAAATCCAACAAGACATTCTTGATCTTTCAACAAAATTACACCAGATGACTGAAGACAATTCTTCATGGTTCGGAAACTTGATAGGTAAACCCTGGCTGTGGATTAAAGAAATAGCAATGCTGCTGTTATTTCTCCTACTGGCGTTCTACGTATGCTTCCACAGTATCAAGTGTTTCATTCAACAAATGACTCACGCCTCGCACGAGAAAATGACTGGTCCAACCATAAAAGAATATTACCCGTAAGAACTTCACGGACCCTAATTGCATGTTTGTTTCTGTGTCAACATGCAATTACAGATGAACAACACAGATCATGCTTTGTGCCTGTAACTTACACAAGTTACAAGATTGAACTTGCTATGTGCCTGTAACTTACACAAGTTACAAGAATTAACTTTTAAGTGTATAAATTTGTATTTTGTGAGAGTTTTTTTAAGACTCTCAAAGGGGCAAATGTGGGAATGCAAATTTATTAAAATGTTTAATTTAGGTTTACATTGAATTTAGCATGTTAAGGTTAGGTATAAATTATGATTATCAGAGTTTTCTAGCAAAAGACTCTAGTCAGTCCTGTTTTACTGAAACTCTTGGAGTTTGTGTTTTAGCAAGAAAGTCCAGCCAGTCCTGTACTCGGGTCTCAGTGTTTGAATAGATATGCTGAGTGGATTAGGGTGGGCAATGCTCTCAGTCTAAAACCGGTTCCTAAACCTGTCTTTTTCGGTTCCTGCCCCTAAATGTATATAAACTGTAAGAGAACATTCACGTCAGACTTGGTGACTGCAGCTACCGACAGCTCGTGTTCTCAATAAAGAATCCTGCTGAAGAAACAACCAAGTCTCCTGGTCTTTCGATTCTAAGTTCACAACACTACCTACAATTATTTTTATTTTATTTATTTTTTTACTTTAAAGGGCCACAAATACAGTGGGTACGGAAAGTATTCAGACCCCCTTAAATTTTTCACTCTTTGTTATATTGCAGCCATTTGCTAAAATCATTTGTTCATTTTTTTCCCTCATTATTGTACACACAGCACCCCATATTGACAGAAAAACACAGAATTGTTGACATTTTTGCACATTTATTAAAAAAGAAAAACTGAAATATCACATGGTCCTAAGTATTCAGACCCTTTGCTGTGACACTCATATATTTAACTCAGGTGCTGTCCATTTCTTCTGATCATCCTTGAGATGGTTCTACACCTTCATTTGAGTCCAGCTGTGTTTGATTATACTGATTGGACTTGATTAGGAAAGCCACACACCTGTCTATATAAGACCTTACAGCTCACAGTGCATGTCAGAGCAAATGAGAATCATGAGGTCAAAAGAACTGCCTGAAGAGCTCAGAGACAGAATTGTGGCAAGGCACAGATCTGGCCAAGGTTATAAAAAAAAGTCTGCTGCACTTAAGGTTCCTAAGAGCACAGTGGCCTCCATAATCCTTAAATGGAAGATGTTTGGGACGACCAGAACCCTTCCTAGAGCTGGCCGTCCGGCCAAACTGAGCTATCGGGGGAGAAGAGCCTTGGTGAGAGAGGTAAAGAAGAACCCAAAGATCACTGTGGCTGAGCTCCAGAGATGCAGTCGGGAGATGGGAGAAAGTTGTAGTGAGTCAACCATCACTGCAGCAATCCACCAGTCGGGGCTTTATGGCAGAGTGGCCCGACGGAAGCCTCTCCTCAGTGCAAGACACATGAAAGCACACCTGAAGGACTCCAAAATGGTGATAAATAAGATTCTCTGGTCTGATGAGACCAAGATAGAACTTTTTGGCCTTAATTCTAAGCGGTATGTGTGCAGAAAACCAGGCACTGCTCATCACCTGTCCAATACAGTCTCAACAGTGAAGCATGGTGGTGGCAGCATCATGCTGTGGGGGTGTTTTTCAGCTGCAGGGACAGGACGACTGGTTGCAATCGAGGGAAAGATGAATGCGGCCAAGTACAGGGATATCCTGGACGAAAACCTTCTCCAGAGTGCTCTGGACCTCAGACTGGGCCGAAGGTTCACCTTCCAACAAGACAATGACCCTTAGCACACAGCTAAAATAACGAAGGAGTGGCTTCACAACAACTCCGTGACTGTTCTTGACTGGCCCAGCCAGAGCCCTGACTTAAACCCAATTGAGCATCTCTGGAGAGACCTGAAAATGGCTGTCCACCAACGTTTACCATCCAACCTGACAGAACTGGAGAGGATCTGCAAGGAGGAATGGCAGAGGATACCCAAATCCAGGTGTGAAAAACTTGTTGCATCTTTCCCAAAAAGACTCATGGCTGTATTAGATCAAAAGGGTGCTTCTACTAAATACTGAGCAAAGGGTCTGAATACTTAGGACCATGTGATATTTCAGTTTTTCTTTTTTAATAAATGTGCAAAAATGTCAACAATTCTGTGTTTTTCTGTCAATATGGGGTGCTGTGTGTACAATAATGAGGGGAAAAAAATGAACTTAAATGATTTTAGCAAATGGCTGCAATATAACAAAGAGTGAAACATTTAAGGGGGTCTGAATACTTTCCGTACCCACTGTATATATAAAATACAGGTTCAGAAATTAAAACATTGTCATCTTAAAAGTATTATATTTATCAGAGATGTGTGTGTGATCATAAATATCTCTTTCTATAGGACAACAGTGGACTGAAATTGTGGAAAAGAAGATGGTTTGTCCTCTCTAATTTCGGCCTGTATTATTATAAAGGTAAAGCCATGTTATTGTTTTATAAATACACATGATCTAAGTGCATTCATTTTCCATTTCAAAAAGACTGAAATGACAATTTTTTCCTTTGGATGCTTGAGTCTTATTCCCTGAAATGACTTCCTCCAGACAGCCGTGAGGAGTCTGTTCTGGGCAGTATTCCTCTTCCCAGCTACAGGATTCTGTACTGCTCACCTAGAGAGTGCAGGAACCGCAAATATGCATTCAAGGTGAAAGTGAACGTCCCCTTAAACCTTACAGTGCAGTACATATCTTATATTCTCACTGTAAACATGTGCTTTTAGGTGGTTCATCAGGGGATGCGGCCGTACATCATGAGCGCTGAGACCCAGGAGGACATGTTGGGCTGGGTCAGGGCTCTCAGCCAATCAGCAAGCATGGAGGCTGATGACATGATCAACAGGTGAAACTCAAACTTCTTTTCCATTTCGGTCCATTTTTATGGATTTTATAATTCACCTGTTTTTCCTTGTTCTTTAGACGCTGTGCCAGTTTTCAGGACTTCACTCAGATGGGAGATAATGCGGCAACAGCTCCAGCACATGACCCTGTTTCCAGAAAGAAACGGCCAGACCGCAACAAAACTGACCAGGGTGCAGACAGAACCGACTCTACTGGATCACGAGATAACGAGAATTAAAATGAAGACACCAGAACTGAGAG
Organism: Rutilus rutilus; assembly: GCA_021464565.1. Taxonomy (NCBI): domain Eukaryota; kingdom Metazoa; phylum Chordata; class Actinopteri; order Cypriniformes; family Leuciscidae; genus Rutilus; species Rutilus rutilus. The sequence goes on along the minus strand of JAJAQA010000024.1, from coordinate 4,449,317 downwards.
GAAGACATGGGAGCAGACCAAGGTAAATTATCGGAGATGCTTCACAATTAAACTGTATGAATGACCTTTAAAGGGTCTTGATGACTTTTTCTTCTTCAGTAAATTGTCTTTAACTTACTATAAAGGGACCATAACTTAGACTTTTCTAGCATTTTTTAAGTTAGTTAAGGTCCATCAAGGTTTCTTGTGACATAACAGTCGTAAATTTGTTTTAAATGACTTGTTCTACCTCTTTCTGAATCAAACAGGCTGTTTTTGCTAATGTATTCATAAGAATTAATGTACGAGGTTTTCCGGTGACGTCATGATGCTGGCAGCAGCTTGAAGAACTTGCTCCGTTCATATACGAATATATTTCCTAACTAAACTACATAAAACTCGGCGAATCTTCACTCAGACAATATGGCATCATCCCTGAGAGGTAAGGGGTCGCAAAAACAGGACCAAGTTAAAGACAAAGGGGACAATTTGAAACAGTTGACTCTGAAACAAGCCTCGTGTTCACCTGCGGCGGCTGATGCTAGCACACACGACTCTGGGTCAAGAATACTGGAGGAACTCGAGAAAATGAGGAAAGACAATCAAGAGGGACACACGCAAACTCAGCTCTCCTTAACGAGACTAGAAACGGCCTTTAAGGGACTAAAAGATGAAGTGACAAATTTGGAAAAGAGAACCACGGAGGCGGAGGACCGCATTAGCGCTAACGAGGACACTGTGAAGCGTCATGAGCAGGCCATCCGCCACCTGCTGCAGCGCGACATGCACCTGACTGTCCGTTGCGAGGACATGGAGAACAGACTACGGAGAAACAACCTGAGAATCTACCGTGTGCCAGAGGGGAGCGAGGGAAAAGATGTAAAACTTTTTGTACAAGAGTTGCTTAAATCTGCCCTTCAATTACCTCCAGAGATGAACATCACCATCGAGAGAGCTCACAGAGCACTCACCGCCAGGCCTAAAAATCCAGATGCTGCTCCGCGATCCTTAATTGTAAAGTTTCTGGACTTCTCCGTCAAAGAGACTATTCTAAGGAAAGCATGGGAGCAAAAAAAAGTAATGTACAAAGAAGGGCAGATATACTTGGACCACGACTTCTCTCCCGAACTGCAGAAGAAAAGATCGCTTGTGCGTGACGCAGTTAAGCAGCTGAGGACGAAGAACATCAGAGCCAGGTGTATTTTTCCTGCACAGCTGAGAGTGGCCCTAGAAGACGGTGAGAAAACCTTTCCGACGATGTCAGATGCTCAACCTATACTTGAGAAGATGGGGGTGAAGGTGCGCGTGGACGAGAGGGAGCGGCTGGAAGCGGAGTTGTCCCGACGCGGATGGAGCACTGCGGGAGCGAGAGCATGGAGCAGCCCTCAAACACGTTCATATGCAGGGATTGAATCCTTCTTCACCACAAAGGAGTGAGCTGTTTCTTTCCTTCTTTTTTTTCTCTCTTTCTTCTTTGTTTCTTCGCCGAGTTCATCTGGTGTTTGAGACTGATACCGGTTAGGAAAATTATAATAAACTGTTTTAGCGCCGGACGGGGCGGGAGGAAAAGCGAGTGGAGTTTCACTTTTCCACGGCTTGGCGCGCAACGGACTGCTCTGAGAGTCGGACACAGCGACGCAAAACGTTTAGTTTTGTTTTCCACGGAGGACCAGTCACCACCCTCTGCCCAGGAAACACCGGGGACTGGATTTTTCAGGTTTGATAACCGACTGATCCAGTCTGGTATGTGGAAACCTACATTGTTTTGTTTATTTTTGTTGTTTTATGTTGTTAATAATGTTCTTCATGTCCTGAGATTGAAAATGGCCCAATTCCTGCTAATATGTAAAAAACATTTTTCTTTGTGCTCCATGATGAATAAGTTCATAATACGAGATGAACAATCTAATTTGTGTTACTTATAATGTTAAAGGGCTGTGTAGCCCCATTAAGAGGAAAAAAGTACTCAACCAATTAAAGAAATTTAACTGTGCTATAGCTATGCTTCAGGAGACACATCTTTCAGAAAAGGAGCATTTGAAGCTGAGGAGGGAATGGGTTGACCAGCAATATAGCTCCTCATATCACAATGGGAGAAAGAGGGGTGTCACAATTCTTTTCAATAAATCTATTTATTTTTCTCATGAGAAAAATTTCTGTGATAAAGAGGGGCGGTATTTGATGGTAATTGGAAGTATAGGGGGCATTAAAATAACTTTGCTTAATTTATATGCTCCAAATGAGGACAACCCAAATTTTTTCAAGAAGATGGCATCACTGATAGCAGATAAAGCAGAAGGGATTATTTTGATTGGAGGGGACTTTAATTGTGTTTTGACGGCGGCTGTTGATAGGCTCCCTGCTGGTTCAGGTTCAAAATCCCAAAAGTCTTTGGCTCTTTTAACACTGATGGGGGAGTTAGGCTTGGTAGATGTTTGGCGCCGCTTACATCGAAAGGAGAGAGATTTTACCTTTTTCTCACAGGTTCACTGTACCCACTCAAGGTTGGATATGTTCCTGATGTCGGGAGCAGACTCCTTTAGAGTCATTGAATGTAATATAGAAGCAATCACCATCTCAGACCATGCTCCAGTATGTTTGAAATTAAAGATGAGTCCAAATAACACTTTTAAATATTGGAGAGCCAATGTATCTATATTAAATAAAGAAATAGTTAAACAAGAGTTACAAAAAAGTATTATTGACTATCTTGAATTTAATGATAAAGATGGGGTGTCTCCAACAGTGTTATGGGAGGGAGCCAAATGTGTCCTAAGGGGCAATATTATTGCAATTTGTTCTAGATTAAAAAAAGAGAGAATTGCAGAACAATTACAATTAGAAAACAAAATCAGAGCATTGGAAAGAGAATTTCAGACAGCTCGGAAGGATGACTTACTGGACAAACTAAAAGAGACTAGACAACAACTGAACAACTTGTTAACCTACAAAGCAGAGGGGCAGCTGAGATTCACAAACCAAAAATATTATGAATTTGGCAATAGGGCTAGTCGCCTGTTAGCATTTCAGCTGCGTAAATCGCAATCAAGCAGAGTGGTGCATAAAATAAAATGCCCAAAATCTGGGGATATGATCCAGCAGCCGAAGGATATTACAAAGGCATTTGCCAGTTACTACCAGGAGTTGTATAGGGAAGAGGACTGCCCAAATAAGATGGAAAAGACTGAAGACCTGCTTAAATCAATTAATCTTAGTAAACTGACCGAGGAGGAAGCTGACCAAATAACAAGCCCAATTACAAAAGAAGAAATTAAAAAAAGCATTATGAAACTTAAAAATAACAAATCTCCAGGTGTGGATGGACTCCCTGGAGAATATTACAGAGTGTTTGAAAAAGAGCTGACTCCAATTCTGCATAAGGTGTACAATTACGCGCTCTCAGAAGGTGTTCCCCCCCGGTCATGGTCTGAAGCCATTATTAGTGTCATTCGTAAAGAGGGCAAAGACCCAACACTCTGCACCTCTTATCGTCCCATTAGCCTTCTATGTGTTGATCTGAAAATACTTACGGCCATCATTGCAAACAGAATTCAAAACCACATAAGAAAACTTGTAAAACCTGACCAGACTGGTTTCATTGCACAGAGACAAGGAACAGATAATGTCAGAAGAGCCTTAAATCTCCAAATAATAGCACAAAAAAGGAACACCCCATCAATGCTTCTCAGCTTAGACGCAGAGAAGGCGTTTGACAGAGTGGATTGGGCCTTTCTACAGCAGACTCTCAAACATATGGGTTTTAATGACACCTTTATTAAATGGATCCAAATATTTTATAAAGACCCTAGGTCACGAGTAAGGGTTAATGGCCACTGCTCTGATTTTTTCTCACTGGGACGCGGCACTAGACAGGGTGAAGTCCTTTCCCCCTCTTTATTTGCACTTAGCATAGAGCCGCTGGCCGAACTGATTAGATCCAATCCTCTCATACAGGGAATAAGAGATGAAACCAATGCTCCTCATAAGCTGTCTCTTTTTGCTGATGATATTTTATTATTTTTGGAAAATCCTATTACCACCATTCCTGCCCTGCTCCAAAGCCTTAATGAGTATAGTACCGTATCGGGATATAAGGTTAATACAAACAAATCTGAAGCATTAATGATTGTTGGGAACTGGCCATCTCAGTTAGATAATTTGGTCTCATTCAGACACTCCACGCAGGGGTTTAAATATCTGGGAGTAACAATTACCCCTAAGACCACTCAGTTGTTTTTATCTAATCATGAAAAGTTATTTAGGGAAATCAAAACCGATTTGAATAGATGGGATGTACTTCCACTTTCTCTCCTAGGAAGAATTGAATGTATTAGAATGAATGTTCTACCTAGATTACTGTTCATATTTCAAAGCCTCCCTGTTTTTGTACCACAATCTGCATTCAAATCATTAGAAAAATGCATTTCAAAATTTATTTGGCAGAACAAAAGGCCAAGAGTGCGCCTTAAAATTCTGATGTCAGATAAGGAGAATGGTGGCCTGAGGTTGCCTAACATAAAAATGTATTATTGGGCTGCCCAAATAAGAGCAATCGTGGCCTGGATCATTCGTGATCCAGAAACAATATGGGTCTCCATGGAGGAGGAGTCAATGCCTGGAATATCTCTATCGAGGCTCCCATTTATTGGTCTAGAGACACAGAAGAAAATGAAGATCGAAAATTTATGGGTTAAAAATACTCTAAAAATCTGGAACCAGGTACAAAAACAATCAAGAGGATTGGTGGCCCTCTCGCGAGCCATGTCCATAAGCAGGAATATTGAATTTCTTCCATCTCTAACAGACAGGGGCTTTGATAAGTGGGCGGAGAAAAAGCTTATCACTATAAACCAACTCTTTGAGGGAAATGTAATGAAAACCTTCGCCCAACTAAGAAACAACTTTAATCTACCCTCAGGGGACCATTACAGATATTTACAAATAAGGGACTATTTAACAAAACATAAGGACTGGGTTCAGCTCAGAAGAGAACCAACAAATATAGAAAAACATTTGATTCATCTGATTGAAAACAATGGTGTAATGAAAAAACAAGTGTCCTTAATTTATTGTAAACTGATGATGGATATGTCGGACAATACACAACATATAAAACAGCAATGGGAAATGGAACTCAATGTGACATTGGATGATGATACTTGGGTAGATGTTTGTTCTGGTTGCCATAAGGGGGTGGGGAGTCAAATGTGGAAGGAGTTTGACTGGAAGTCTAAAATCCGATTCTTCAGGACACCACTAAAGTCTCTCCGCTCTGGGAGTTGGGGTAGCAATAAGTGCTGGAGAAAATGTGGACTTGTGGGTGGTCAAACGCACATATTTTGGGACTGTCCCATTGTTCAACACTTTTGGACTGAAGTTAAGGTGCTCGTAGAAAAGCTCCTTAAAGTGAATCTTTCCTGGGACCCTTTAACGTTTCTACTGGATAAATTCCCGGATTATCTGTCCCATGATCAGAAAACTTTGCTACATCTCCTACTAATGGCTGCAAGAAAAATGATAACAATTTATTGGCTGAAACCTGAACCACCCACGGTCTCACAGTGGATGCAAAAAATCAGACAGTTATATTCAATGGAACAGTTGACAGCACAACTACAGCTGAAGACTCACATCTTTGAAAGAATATGGGGACCTGTTCAAAGCCTTGTTGGATAGGCCACTTATGTCTCTTTTAAGTTTGTATTTTTGCTTGAAGTTTGTCTATTTATTTTTATTTTTTCCTCAGATCTTTATTGTAACCATATATATCTTTATTTGAGAGCTCGGGCCCAATCTCAGGACTGTTGTTATTGTTTGTATTTACGTTGACTGTTGTCAATAAAAGTTCAAAAAAAAGAAAAGAATTAATGTACATAGATCGGTGTTTCTCAACTGGTGGGTCGCAACCTAAAAATAAGTCTGGTCTGATGGGCTAGAGGAAAACAATGCAAAATACAATTCATAAAATGCAAACAGGCTTATTGCATATTATTGGGTCTATGCACTTCATGGCGATTCATTTTAATTATTATTATAATTTTTTTTGGTTGGTTGGTATTGTGTTGGGACACCAAAATCTAGGCCATTAAGCAAAACCAGTTGAGAACCACTAATCTAAATCTGTAAAGATGTGGGACGAGTGAACATGCTTTAATATCTTCCATTTGGTCAGTCCCATCCTTCAATAACAGCCTCTTTGCAATCCAAGCAATACATTGTGACAGATTTTCAGAACAATCCGTGCAGAAATGCCACTTAAATCGTTAAGATCAGCTCTCTTTTTCTCTCTATCAGCACGGCTGAAGCGAATGAGCAATCTCCGAGTTTGGTAAATGCAGATGAGGAACATCTTTCCTTCCACCATCCGAAAGCATCCTTCAAGCAGCCTCCATTTCCCAGAGATCAGTATGGGTCCCCGTGTCACAGTACCATGGGCAGAGCGGACGTTTGGCCCTTTGATAACTGCTCGAGCGCCCCCCTGTCACCATACATCTACACAGAGAGAGGACATGTGCCCGATCATGTGAAAATAAGGAATATACACTTATGTGCCAATACGGTCATAGTCAAAATTTCTAAAGACAATACAAAACCTTTTCCACAATACAACAATACTCTCTTTAATGCGATTTGAGAAAGCAAAATGCATGATTTTTTTTTTTTTTACTTAAGTCTTTTCCTTTTCAATCTCACAAGAACTGTTAATGTCATGATTTCATGAAATTGCGATTAAATATCAGAATATTTCTGTGAAGGTTTTTTGAATTTATTAGATGGTTTTCATATAGTTTTGTTTGCATAGGTTTGTGGTTTAATAATGTGATGTTGAAACTTTATATGAATGCAGACTTCCATTCCTCAAGCCATGAGTCGGTGTTTCTCACGATGCACCGCCTGCATGTGAACACCAGACAGCAGCAGTGGATCAGATTATGAATTATCTGAACAATCATATACAGCAGTAGAAGTGAAGGTTTTCTGAGGTTGGAGAGTCGAGTAAAGGACATAAACTAGATAATCCAGTGCAGGTGTTTATGAGAGATGAGTTAATATGTAATGTTGTCATAAACACATTACCAAAAGAAAAAAAAAGTTTTCATTTCTTCTTTTTTTGCAAGAAAAAAGTACTTCAGTAAAAAATCACTTTTTTTCCCCAAATTAAAAAAAAAGAAAGAAATTTGTTTAACATTTATATTGTTGTTTAACAAAATATTGTTTAACATTAAAAGCTTTGTACACTGTGAATATGCTGTTACTCATAGTTATCTTGCACGACTAGCACATTTCCACTGGTCTCATATTTGATGATGTTCCAGTCAAACACGTTTCTAATCTCCACATTCATTATACGAGAAAGTTTCTTATTATTATTAGAAGTTATTATTACAAGAAAATAAGTAATTATAATGAGAAACCAAGTCATCATTATGGGAAAATAAGTCGGAATTCTATACACTACCGGTCAAAAGTTTTAGATCGGTAAGATTTTTTATGTTTTTAAAAGAAGTCTCTTCTGCTCACAAAGGCTGCATTTATTTGATAAAAAAAAAGTAATATTGTGAAATATTACAATTTAAAACAGCTGTTTTCTATGTGAATTTATAGTTGAGTGTAATTTATTCCTGTGATCAAAGCTGAATTTTCAGCATCATTACTTCAGTCTTCAGTGTCACATGATCCTGCAGAAATCATTCTAATATGATGATTTGATGATCAAGAAACATTTATGATTATTATCAATGATGAAAACAGTTTTTTACATTTTTATTTCATGATGCTAAGATGAATAGAAAGTTCAAAAGAACAGCATTTATCTGAAATGTAAAGCTTACATTAAACACTACCCTTCAAAGGTTTGGGGTCAGTAAGAATTTTAATTTTATTTTGGGGGGAAATAAATAAAATAAATCAATACTTTTATTCATCAAGGATGAGTTAAATTGATCAAAAGTTACAGTAAAGACATTTATAATGTTAGAAAATATTCTATTTTAAATAAATGCTGATCTATTCAAAGAATTTAAAAAAAAAAAAACTGTACACAACTGTTTTCAACATTGAAAATAATAATGAATGTTTTTTGAGCATAAAATTTGATAGTAAAATGATTTCTGAAAGATCATGTGACACTGAAGACTGATACTGAAAATTCAGCTTTCATCTGAGGAATAAATTACATTTTAAAATATATTAAAATAGAAAACAGTCATTTTAAATTGTCATAATATTTCACAATATTACTGTTTTTTTATTTATTGTTTTTTATCAGATAAATGCAGCCTTGGTGAGCAGGAGAGACTTCTTTTAAAAACATTAAAATCTTACCGATCTAAAACTTTTGACCAGTAATGTGTGTGTATATATATATATATATATATATATATAAAAAAATCATCTTTTTATTCATTTTCTCCTTTTAGAATGATTTCTGAAGGATCATGTGACACTGAAGACTGGAGTAATGATGCTGAAAATCAGCTTTGATCACAGGAATAAATTATATTTTAAAGTAAATTAAGATAATACCATTAGGTTTTTTTCTGTATTTTTGATCAAATAAATGCAGCCTTGATGAGCGTAAGAGACTTCTTTCAAAAACATTAAAAATAGTGTCCAAACTTTTGACTGGTAATGTAAAATTCTAATTTAATACATAGACAACTAAAACCCCTTTTTCAACATTCAGCTCTTTCTTCCAAATGATGCACAGACACTGTAGTTGTGATGCTGAGAATTTATTTGTTAGCCTTTACAGCTTAGTAACTCATTAAAACAGATCATAAAGACTGACACAACTGTGTGGAGGAATCAGATCTGCATCACTTATTTTCAACCACTATAACATTTCCTTTGGTCTCATATTTGATGGTGTTCCAGTCAAACACGTTTCCCTTCGTCGGAAACCATTCCTGGTTTAAATGCAACGCCTTAATCTGACTGCTAGGGAGAACATGATCCCACATGCACACATCTGAAATTTCACCTACAAAGCTCTGGTCTGCTTCAAAGGCACCCACATCTGAATCAGGGTCCTGGCCGAGCAGAACGGTGCCGCCAGGACGAATCAAGTGACCTTTCCTATAGAGCTGGTACACACTGCGCCGTCCGTCCACCCAAAAAGCAGCAAGCCCAGTCGCAGAGTCCCAGGTGATGCACAGGTGAGTCTGGAAGATGGAGAGAGGAGGCAGGCGGAAAAGCGCTCCACCGCCGCTGAAGTAGAAGGACAAGCGGCCATCTTTCTCTCTCCACACGTTGAGCGCATCATAGCCAGGTGTTCGGTAGGCGAACAGAATGATCTCCCTCTCGCCCTGGAGCTCCGTCGCCACACGCATGCAGAGAGTAAACGCTGAGAGACTCAGTGGCTTTTCAGGAGTGAGTGTAACAAAGCTTGAATCCGTCTCGGTTGGAAACAGAAGCACTTTACCACCAAGACCCACTGCAAGACAAAACACAAAATAAACTCTTTCACTAGACACACAAAATCCTGCTCATACCAATCTGTGAAACTTAGTGTAAAATGCAGTACCTTCAGTTGCCACTGCTTTCAGAGAAAGCAGACAGAAAAATAAAAGCAACATCTTGCAGGTCTGAAGGAAAAAAAGTGCAAAGGAAAATTCATTACTCCTTTTAGCAGACAAATTCTTCACGGTTTCATTGTTTTTAATATTAAATATTAAAGTTTATCACTACTAAGTGTTCAATCACATAAAAGAGACACAAAAGGTTCAAGCTACAAGTACTTACGATGTTCATCAGGTGTTATCAGAGAGAAGATCAGGTCAGGTCAGGTCAGGTCAGATGTTTGTCTCACAGATGGTCGTGACTAGAAGTGTCTTGAGCATTTATTTGCAGATTGGGTTCAGCCCAGATTCACGTATGAGCCTCCCAGTCATCTTTTTATTATGCATGCAGTTTTGCAGTTACTGAATGTAGTTTTCCATTTGCAGAATACTGTTATGGATTCATTTAATGAGAGACTACATGAAGCATGTACACTTGTATTTACACTATAGAATAACACCACAGGACTGCAGAAAAGCTAGAAGTTTATTTAAATGCTGAAAAACAGATTTCAGAAATAGCATATTCACATAAATTTTAATTTATAAGCCTCCGCAGGGTCTTTGTTGAGCGTTTGTTTCTCAGAGGGAGAGATGCTGGAAACACCATGACGCTGGAAGTTGCTGTCGGGTACCGAAAACAGACCAGGTACAAGATATCACTTTATTCTTTTCTTTCATCTACTACACTTGCTATTGGGTTTCTTTGTAGTTGTTTTGTTGTGCTTGTGTTCTTCTTATTTAATCAATGTACTAAACACTGTTAATGAAAATATTATTTATCATAGTACGGCAATCTTTATGGCTTGGCAACAGAAATCAGATTTTTTTTTGCCGTATGTGATAGTTTTTTAAAATCTGAACACCCCAAAAATTAAATAAATGATATTAATAATCAATAAAAAAAAATAAAAAGGTTTTATGGGTTAAGGTTTTAGGTCAGCGTAATTTTTATTCAGCAGGGACACATTAAAATGATCTTAAGTGACCATAAAACATTTATAATGTTACAAAAGATGTATTTTTCAAATAAATGCTGTTATTTTGAACTTTTTATTCATCAAAGAATCCTGAAATACATGCAACACTGTTTCCACAAAAATATGAAGCAGTACAACATGGAGTTTTCAACATTGATAGTGTAAAAAAAAAAAAAAAAATCGTAATCATATTCACAACATGACTGTAACATGACACACAAAAAAGTAGTGTCTCTGGCTGTCTGAATTCACTCAAATGTGGAATTCAGTGCGAGTGAGTGGTTTCAGACACACGTAATGCAGGTGTACAGTAATGACTTTGATGCATATTTTGTCTGATTAGCCTTACAATTTTCATTTTGCTGTCCTGTGTCTGTTTCTATAAAGACTGCTACTGTTGTTGGTCTCTTGCTGCCGAGCTGATGCTTATATCTGAACAACTCGTGTTGTAATTACTGACACCGTCTGAACACAAACATCAGATTTCTTTATATCATGATTTTTAAGGACATTCTCTTTCGGGAATGTAAATTGTTCTTTGGAACAATGTTAAGAAAAAGATAAACATTTTAATGAATGTTGTAATACAACTTATTTTTATCTTTATTCTTAAGTTAGAAAATAAGAAAAGAATAAAATTTCATCCTAACTGCCATTTTTTTCAAGAATGTTTTGTCAACCCCTGGTTATGAAATTATATGCCTAATGTGCAATAATAATCCTTATCACAAAACTTTCTAAAGAACTCTATCTTTACAGTTCACACAAGCTAAAATGTTGTGATCATCCTGTCTAGCCCAGCAGTGAGTATTGCTCAATAAGCGACTGTTGTTTCGTTCATGAGGCCTCTAACAGTTCATGCTTTGTTTTGCACAGACTCTATTTGTATGTGTGCTGCACAACAGACATTATACAACCATTCTCAGACACTCACACACACTCCTACACCTTGAATACTCAGCGTCCACATCCACATTCTTGCATTATTACTTGGCTGTACAAATATTTTAAAAAGAAAAATGCTACAGTAAAAACTTGTTCATTGTTAAAGTACATGATGCCAGCAACTACAAAGCAACACACTCACAACCACTTAAAGTCCGCGTGAACCGGAAGTTGCAAACGACTTTTCTCCAGTGTTGTGACGTATTTCCCAGTGAAAAGGTATATTGAACAGAGGGCAGGGTTTTACTCTAGCGCTCCTCCTCTCCATCTCTCGCTCATTACAGACTAATGGTTTGAGGGGAGTGGTTAAGCGTTTGCCCAAACCAAGCCGTCAAACATACGTCATCAGGGAAGGTCCTCCAATGCAGAGGGGAGGGGCATTTTCAGATTTTGATTAAAGATTATGAAGCCAAAAATTTTTTTTGTGTGGATTGACTTGGATGGATGAATTGTTCACCACAAAACGATCAATTTAGGCAAACAAAGTAAATATGGTCAATTTTGAATTCATGTGGACTTTAAAACACCACAGAAACTGCATAGCAACACTGACAACTAGAGCTGCATGATTCTGCAACCCAGCAACCGCTTATAGTGACACATACACAACCACCCAGAAAACCCCAGCAACCGCTTATAGCAACACACACACAACCACCCAGAAAACGTACTCGGTTACTAACGTAACCTCGGTTCTCTCTAGAGAGAGGAACGAGTACTGCGTAGAATACGCTAGGGGAAAATCCTTTTCCACGAGAATACTGAAGCCAAAAAATTATCCTTAATTTTGTATTAATGTAAAACGCGTTGCGGCAGCATACAGACATAGGCGAGGCAGCTCGCGCGCCTATTGGCTGGTCTGCTGGCAACTGCTTAAGCCTATCGAGCGAGACCTAGAGTGACGTCAGACCCAATGATGCGTCACGTCCCGCCGAAACGGGCGTGGCTTAGGTCTATAAATACCGCTCGCAGGCTTTATATCTCTGGTTTTTCATAGTCGAAGCAACCAGAGCGCGTGCATGCACGGCAGGATACGCAGTACTCGTTCCTCTCTCTAGAGAGAACCGAGGTTACGTTAGTAACCGAGTACGTTCTCTTACGAGAGATTCTCTCGTACTGCGTAGGGGAACCTACTGTAAAACGCTGTGCGTGCTGGGATCTGATACTATAGACTCAAGGGCGACAGCCCGGAGTTCATACAGTACACAATCACCCAGGGGACTCACAGGGAATCCTGGAAGAGGAGGGGTTTAGCCACTATCTTCCTTTATGGCAGCATAGAGCAAGGACTGCAATACTCAAATAGCTGCATAACTGACAGCGTCAGTTTATGAGATTTGGCCATACTAGACCGACAGTAGTCTGGCCTGTAGTGCGGGAACCTCTAGGTTGTAAAAACCTTATAAATGTAGACGGAGAGGCCCAGCCTGCCGCCATACAAATATCTTGCAAGGCAATCCCACTTGACCAGGCCCACGATGAAGCCATGCTTCTCGTGGAGTGCGCTTTGACACCCAGCGGGCACTGCATGCCCTTGGTTGTGTAAGCTAGCGCTATTGCGTCCACTACCCATCTGGATAGGGTCTGTTTCGAAGCGGCTAGTCCCTTAGAACGCCCGCTGAACGAAACAAAGAGCTGCTCCGTCTGTCAGAAAACAGACGAGCGAGACACATAAGCTCTTAACGCCCTGACTGGGCAAAGGGAGCTTTCGTCCATATTTCCTTCAGTGACCGGCAGAGCAGACAGGGAGATGACCTGTGCTCTGAACGGTGTATTGAGGGATTTAGGAACATAACCGTGCTTAGGTTTGAGTATAACTCTAGAGCCATTCGGCCCAAATTCCATGCACGTCGCGCTTACTGAGAGCACGTGTAAGTCCCCTATGCGCTTCACTGAAGCGAGAGCCAGAAGAAACGCCGTCTTGAAAGACAGGTGTTTAAGATCAATCTTCTGCAAGGGCTCGAATGGATGACCTTTCATGGCTTCCAGTACCGTAGAAAGGTCCCATATAGGGACTGTGGGAGGTCTGGGAGGATTCAGTCTCTTAGCTCCTCTAAGGAAGCGAATGACTAAATCGTTCCTTCCAATAGACTGGCCAAGCGTGGTCGAAGAGAACACTGCTATGGCCGCTACATAGACTTTGAGCGTGGAAGGGGACCTGCCCTTATCCAACAGCTCCTGTAGGAAGGAGAGAACCTCCGTCACACCGCAATGCAGGGGTGACACACCACGAGCTGTGCACCAGCTAGAGAACACTGACCATTTTGAGGCATAGAGACGTCGCGTAGACGGAGCTCTGGCCTGTGTGATAGTGTTTAACACTCCCTGTGGGAGGTCAGCGGGTACCCGTTGATGGCCCACACATGGAGGGACCACAGCTCTTGGGTGAGGATGCCAGATCGAGCCGTTGGCTTGAGAGAGGAGATCCCTCCTCAGAGGCACTGGCCACGGGGCGGTGCTCTCTAACTGCATCACAATTGGGAACCAAGGTTGGCTCATCCAAAGTGGGGCTACAAGCAGCACTGAGCATCCTTCTTCTCTGACCCGTTCTACCACCTGAGTCAGGAGGGAGACGGGGGGAAAAGCGTAGAGAGGACGGCGAGGCCACTCGTGGGTCAGCGCGTCCTTGCTCTTCGAGAAAAATTCTGGACAGTGAGCGTTTTCTTGAGACGCGAACAGGTCTACTTCCGCTCTGCCGAATTTCTTCCACAGCAGCTGGACTGTCTGTGGGTGCAAAGACCATTCCCCTGTCGGAACCTGGTTCCTGGACAGTCTGTCTGGTCCTATATTTAGGAGCCCTGGCACGTGCGCTGCTCTTAGCGAGAGCAGGTTGCTGCGGGCCCATATCAGGAGGCGCTTGGTTAGCCTGTACAGAGTCAGGGACCTGAGGCCGCCCTGGCGTGATTGGTACCAGTCTTTTGCCTCCCAAGGTTTCAAAGCTGCAATGCACGCTTGATTGACCTTGAAGCGAAGCTGACCGGAGGCCCACGCTGTGCGTGGTACTCTCTTTCTGAGCCAGAACTGCAGTGGGCGCATGCGCAGAAGGCCCAACTGGAGAACTGAAGATGCTGAGGCCATCAGACCTAGCATCCTTTGAAATGTTTTGAGAAGGACTATCGCGCCGCAGCGGAATGAGCCGGCTGCGCGCCGAATGTCCAGTGTGCGCTGAGATGACAGGCGTGCTGTCATTAGCAGCGAGTTCAGCTCTATTCCCAGAAAATATATAATCTGACTGGGGAATAGCGAGCTCTTTTCCCAGTTCACTGCGAGACCGAGATTCTCGAGGTGATCGAGTAAAATGGTCCTGTGCTCTACGAGCTCCGAGTGAGATTGGGCTAGAATCAGCCAGTCGTCCAGATAGTTCAGCACTCGTATACCCCGTAGTCTGAGGGGTGCGAGCGCTGCGTCCATGCACTTCGTAAATGTACGGGGTGCCAGGGACAAGCCGAAAGGCAGGACTGTGTACTGATATGCCTGGCCCTCAAAGGCGAATCTCAAAAATTGCCTGTGACGTGACGCTATCTGTATTTGAAAATACGCGTCCTTTAGATCTATTGACACAAACCAGTCCCCTCGGCGGACGTGCGCGAGGATTTTTCTGGTCGTGAGCATCCTGAACTGGCGCTTCAGAAGCGCTCTGTTCAGCTGCCGCAGATCTAGTATGGGTCTGAGACCCCCGTCTATCTTGGGCACCAGGAAGTATCTGCTGTAAAGCCCCCCTTCGCTTTGAGATTGAGATAGGGGTTCTATAGCCCCCTGTAGTGGGCACGTTTGCTACGTTTAAAGCGCAATCGATCTGAGTCGATTTTATGTGCGCGAGCCCTGTGTGAAGGGCTGTGCTTGTGTGTAGGAATGGGCACTGAGTAGTGGGCATTTTTTCTACACATGAAAACACAGTTAATGACTGCCGTGGCCGTGGCCGGGACACCAGAAAATACTCTCTTTAAGGGATTTATCTGGGTAGCCGTAAAATGGCTTTTTTGTGCAGGCAAGCGGGCAATGGAACCGGCTTGTTGGCTGCTAAATACGCTGGACCAGTCACATTTCTTGGAACTGGACGAGCGGCAAGGTTTGGGTGCAGGCGAGGGGGTTGTACAACGCACTCGTTGGCTGCAAAATACACATCTGCAGTCGCCTCTTCAGGGAACTGACAGAGCGAGCATTGACAGCATAATTTTATTTGCCGGTAGACCCGGGATCGAACACGGGTCTCTCGTGCGGAAATCTGTGAATCTGCCACTGGCCCACAGGGGAAGACACATGGGATTTCAGTCAGCGCGAGTATTATCAGAGAGCGTCAACATGCTGGCGTTTGTTTGCAGGCGTGCTTGTAACAACAGGCTCGCTCACTGCAATAAAGACATTTCCAGTCGCCTGAATTTCAGAGGGGAATGAGAAATGTGTGAGAAATTGAGATCGGCCCGGCCGCAGCGGGACTAAAACACTCTTTTCTCCTTTCGCCAGTGACGCACGGGAACCATAGAAACGGTGTCTGGGTGCAGGCGAGCGGGTTGTACAACGCGCTCGTCGGCTGCAAAATGCACGTCTGCAGTCGCCTTCCAGGGAACTGACAGAACGAAGCATTGGCGGCATAATTTATCTGCCGTTAGACCGGGATTCGAACACCGGTCTCCCGTGTGAAAAAACCTAGGATTCCGCCACTGAGCCACAGGGGGGAAACACAAAGGCTTTCAGATGCACGAGCATATAAAGAGCGTCAACATGTTTTCTTCGGCGTTTGCTTGCAGGCGTGCGTGTATTAAAAAACAGGCACGTTTGCTGCAGTATAGACATTTCCAGTCGCCTGATCAGGGAACTGAGACATGTGTGAGAAATGAGGTCAGTCCGGTCTCGACGGGACTGTAAACACTTTTCTCCTTTCGCCGGTGAGTGACGCGTGAATGGGGCGCAGGGGTAGGGTAGCTTTCTTGTAACGTAAAGAAAAACTAACCCCGACCATCCGCTTCCAGCCTCCCTTGTGAGCAGCGCAGTTTGCGCGGCTCGAACAGAGGGAGAGAGAAAGCCAGCCCTGTGACGGTCCGCTCCAGACATCCCCTGTGAACGGCGCGGTTGCGCGGCTCGAACAGAGGGAGAGCGGGTATCGTCCCCCAAGCAGGCAAGGCAAGCGGGCGAACCGGCGAGCTTTGCGGCTTGGAAGGGCGGAGGAGCAGTCTCGGAGAAGGATGCCAGGTGAGTCCTCAGAGTCACCATAGGCAGTACCTAGCTCGCAGTGAGGGCAGTCGCCGTCAGCGAGCGCGAGAACTGCGTGATCCTCAGGAAGGGGCGTCTTGAAAAAGACGCCCGGCTCTTTTAGTGCAATGAGAGTGTGTGTCGCGGCGGCGAGCACACACAAGGCACAGTAGAAGAGAAAGGATACAACGCCGGATAGCGCAGCAGGAAGGCGATGAAGGCGACGCGGCCAGCAGCTTCTCGACTCGTCCCGCTGAAGTGCTTCTTCAACAGCGCGGCTTCTTCTCGGATCCAGCGATGTGAGTTGCTTCGCTGAAGGATGAAAAATCAGAGATATAAAGCCTGTGAGCGGTATTTATAGACCTAAGCCACGCCCGTTTCGGCGGGACGTGACGCAGAGGGCGCGAAGCGCCCTCATTGGGTCTGACGTCACTCTAGGTCTCGCTCGATAGGCTTAAGCAGTTGCCAGCAGACCAGCCAATAGGCGCGCGAGCTGCCTCGCCTATGTCTGTATGCTGCCGCAACGCGTTTTACATTAATACAAAATTAAGGATAATTTTTTGGCTTCAGAATTCTCGTGGAAAAGGATTTTCCCCTAGCGTATTCTACGCAGTACGAGAGAATCTCTCGTAAGAGAACCCCAGCAACCACATATAGCAACACACTCACAACCACTCAGAACACCCCAGCAACCGCTTATAGCGACACTCACAACCACATAGAACAACCCAGCAACCACTTATAGCGACACACTCACAACCACTCAGAACAACCCAGCAACCGCATTTAGCAACACTCACAACCACTCAGAACAACCCAGCAACCGCTTATAGCAACACACTCACAACCACTCAGAACACCCCAGAAACCGCTTATAGCAACACACCCACAACCACTCAGAACACCCCAGCAACTGCATATAGCAACACACTCACAACTAGGGCTGGGTATCGTTCAAAATCTTTCGATCCGGTGCCATTTTCGATACCTCAGTTTCGATACCGGTTCCTAACGATACTTTTTTCGATACCAATTTTATGAAATCCATTTTAACAAGATTACATAACACATTACCTCAGAAAATTTTGGTTTTATTTTTTCAGTTTGACTCATGCTCCTTAGCCAGTGCACAAAGGAACAAAAAATGTTTTATAAAGAGCTCATGCTCACCAAAGCTGAATTTTTTTTAAATAAAAAATACAGTAAAACTTGTAATATTGTGAAATAGTATTACAATTTAAAATCTTATTTGAATATATTTCAAAATGTAGTTTATTCCTGTGATGTCAAAGCTGAATTTTCAAAATCAGTACTTCAGTGTCACATGATCCTTCAGAAATATGAAAACAGTTTGCTGCTTAATATTTTGGAAACTATGATAACATTTTTTCATGATTCTTTGATGAATAAAAATGTCAAAAGAACAGCATTTATTTAAAAACGAAATATTTTGTAACATTACACGTTTTAATGTCACTTTTGATAACTTTAATGCATCCTTACTGAAAAAAAAAATTCTGACTAATCAACACATTTTTTGAACGGCTGTGTACACTCAGTAGGTCATTATTGCAATATAAACACTGTCAGAGTGATCAACAAGGTACCTCTTCATTTACCAGTCGAAGACGGAGCCACTTTCTGCTCTTATGTTTACTCCGTGGCCGTGGTCAAGGTCTTCATCATATTTGTCGTGGTACCGGTCTTTGCAGCAATTATTTTACAGCAAATACTGCATCGCGCGCTGTTGGCATCGAGCCTGGAGAAATGTAGCCACACTTTTGATTGACTTTTCCACATCTTTAAAGTATTAACAACTTTAAGGAGAGTTCGTGTGTGTGTGTGTGTGTGTTTGTGTGTGTGTTCGCGTCTCATTGAGTATGTGCGCGAGTTTTGTGTGTGTGTTCGCGTCTCAAGTATGCGCGTGGAGAGTGTGTGTGCGCGCGCGTCTCAAATGAGTATGTGCGCGGAGAGCTCATCAATGTGCATTTCATGTGTATTTGTTTGAGCACTGAGTTGACGAGTTAACCCCTTAGGTATCGAAATCTGGTACCGAACAACATGTCATTTTTCGATACTCGATAGTATCGAGGCAATTCGATCGGTACCTAAAAAGTATCGAAACTCGGTACCCAGCCCTACTCACAACCACTCCAAACAACCCAGCAACCACATATAGCAACACACTCACAACCACTCCGAACAACCCAACAACCGCTTATAGCTACACACTCACAACCACTCAGAACAACCCAGCAACCGCTTATAGCAACACACTCACAACCACTCTGAACACCCCAGCAACCACTTATAGCAACACTCACAACCACTCAGAACAACCCAGCAACCGCTTATAGCAACAAACTTGCAACCACTCAAAACACCCCAGCAACCGCTTATAGCAACACACTCACAACTAGAGGTCGACCGATTAATCGGTCGGCCGATTGATCGGCCGATTTTTTGCATTTTTTAACATAATCGGCATCGGCCAATATCCAGTATATCAAGCCGATTATTAGGCGGGCGCATCCGTGGGCAGCCTAGTGTTGTTGTTGTTGTTGTGGAACACGTGTTCGACGCACGCTGCGCCTAGAGTCATTCTCCAGCAGAGTGAGCAGACCTCATCCAGTGCCTAAGGAAGAAGCTAAGTTCCTTGGAGAAAACTCCTTTATATTTACTGCCAGCTACGAGAAAAAATATGAACAGGCGACATGACGTTCGGCTACTTTGGATATTGATAGCGTAGTTGAGGTTGCATTAGCACAGCAGAAGGGTTGCTATCATGTCACAATAAGTAAGCAAGAATTTTGCAATTACAGACAGAGAATCTGAGACTTTTATTTGTTCTGTTTTGTGTGTCTTATATTTTAGAGGGTTACTCAATGCAGAGAAATAAGTAATAAAAAAAGTGACTAACGCACTATAGGTTAGTGAAGGACTGGCTTTGCTTTGCTAGCGTCATCATCGCTAGGGTTGGGTAGCTACAGACAGACCCGGTGCTAATACGGCACTGGTGCCTTAACGACCGTTATTTACCGGACCGAATATCAATGCGGATTTCTGTGCTTCATTTCGGTGCTACTGTTATGCCTGTGCTTCTCTTGGATGCTCTGAAAACGGACGTTAGAAACATGACGCTAGTCAGTAGCTAACTTTAGCATACCGTTAGCTTGTAGCTGGATTAAACACGGTTAAAATGCTGGCCAAACAGTGTAATGTGTGACTGTATTTCACTGTAGACTAGGGGTGGAACGGTACATGTATTTGTATTGAACCGAAACGGTACGGGCGTCACGGTTCGGTGTATAAATTAACACGGAGAATACATGGTATAAAAATAAATAAAACTCGCGTGCAAAATGAATTCATGTAATGCGGAACGTACTGTTAGATACGCGGGTTCTTTGGGGACACCTAATCTGTAGCTCCGCTTTGTAGCAGACTGCGATGTAAAGATGGCAATGCTGGAATATGGTGTGTGTGAGAGAGGGAGAGGAAGAGGGAGAGAGGGGCGCGGGCGCGATCGAAAAGTCGCGCGCGCGTGTGTGTGTGTGTGTGTGTGTGTGGCGCGGATGCGATCAAACAGTGGAAACATAAAAACATACTCAGTAATTTTGTTTATAGCCTAGCCTACAAGACATCATTCAAACTGCAAAGTGTTTAAATTACTGTTAATTAAAATTAAGGAATTTTTTTTTATTAATCTGAAATGTAGCAAATTAATTCATTCAGGTACAATTACCAAACATATCTCAAGGTCTTTTTGTCTTTTGTACAAGTGCAGATTGGTCAAGTGTTCAATAAATGTTTTTGTTGAGAAATCTTGTCTATCTTAAGTAATTATTTGTGTTACATTTTATCTTTCAAATAGAGGTTAAAAACAAGCACATAATCGGCCCAAATAAATTGGCTGCATTAATCGGCCATCGGCCGACCCGGATTTCAAAAGATCGGTATCGACATCGGCCTGAAAAAAAAACATATCGGTCGACCTCTACTCACAACCACTCAGAACAACCCAGCAACCGCATATAGCAACACACTCACAACCACACAGAACAACCCTGCAACCACTTATACACTCTAACAAATTCTGGGTTGTTTTAACCCAATTTTGGGTCAAATATGGACTAACCCAACGTTGGGTTAAAAATGCTATTTAAAAATGGACAAACCCAGCCATTGGGTTACATTTTTAAATAGCATTTTTAACCCACCGTTTGGGTTAGTCCATATTTGACCCAAAATTGGGTTAAAACAACCCAGCATTTTTTGGAGTGTAGCAACTGTCGTAGAAATTTTAAACTGTATATTAAACTAACCATGTTTCTAACATCTAATCTTATTTAACATCTAACCTTACTTCTCTTTTCAGGCCTAACATGATAACACTATAACTACTAAAACGTTCTGTCCTGTGTTTTTTCTGTCGCCAGTAATAAAAAATACTGTAGCCAGTGTTGTTATTGTAAACTAAAACGTTTGGTTGATAGATTTGAGGAATTTAAAATAAAGCTGAAATAAAATACAATTAAATAGATGAAAAACTTGAAACTCAAAAAAACAAGAAATAAGTTAAAATTAACTTAACTAAGACTAAAGATATATAGAAAAAGTAATACTAAAATAAAAAACATAATTTATTTTTAAAGCATTAAAAGATCAAATGATCTGATTTTTTTTTTTTTTCTGACCTTGACAGTCTGCAGGGGTCTTTGTGATGTCATTTCCCTTTTTTTTTCTTGTTATTCCACCAACACATTTTTTACTATAAGGCCCACAAAAACATTTAAAATACAGATTCAGAAATTAAAAACACGGTCATCTTAGAAGTGTAACTGCATTTTAAATACATCAAGATTATATTTATCAGAAATTTGTGTGTGATCATAAATATCTCTTTCTATAGGATAGCAGTGGACTGAAATTATGGAAAAGAAGATGGTTTGTCCTCTCTAATTTCTGCCTGTATTATTATAAAGGTAAAACCATGTTATTGTTTAATATATAAATGATCTGAGTGCATTCATTTTCCATTTCAAAAATACTTATTTCCTGAAAGAAACGGAATCGACAGAACCGACTCTACTGGATCACGAGATGACGGGAATTAAAATGAAGACACCAGAACTGAGAGGAAGACATGGGAGCAGTCCAAGGTAAATTAGCTGAGATGCTTCTCCTTCAGTAAATTGTCTTTAACTTGCTATAAAGGGACCATAACTTACACTTTTATAGCATTTTTTAAGTTAGTTAAGGTCCATCAAGGTTTTTTGTGACATAACAATTGTAATTTTGTTTTAAATGACTTGTTCTACCTCTTTCTGAATTAAACAGGCTGTTTTAGCTAATGTATTCATAAGAAATCATGTACATAGATCTGTTTCTCAACTGGTGGGTCGCAACCTAAAAATATGAGTCTGGTCTGATGGGCTGTGAACAGAAGAGGAAAACAATGCAAAATACAATTCATAAAACGCAACCAGGCTTATTGCATATTATTGGGTCTATGCACTTTTTTTTTTTTTGGTTGGTTGATATTGTGTTGGGACACCACTTGATATCCAATGTAAAATCTAGGCCATTAAGCAAAACCAGCTGAGAACCACTAATCTAAATCTGTAAAGATGTGGGACGAGTGAACATGCTTTAATATCTTCCATTTGGTCAGTCCCATCCTTCAATAACAGCCTCTTTGCAATCCAAGCAATACATTGTGACAGATTTTCAGAACAATCCGTGCAGAAATGCCACTTAAATCGTTAAGATCAGCTCTCTTTTTCTCTCTATCAGCACGGCTGAAGCGAATGAGCAATCTCCAAGTTTGGCAAATGCAGATGAGGAACATCTTTCCAACCGACATCCGAAAGCATCCTTCAAGCAGCCTCCATTTCCCAGAGATCAGTATGGGTCCCCGTGTCACAGTACCATGGGCAGAGCGGACGTTTGGCCCTTTGATAACTGCTCGAGCGCCCCCCTGTCACCATACATCTACACAGAGAGAGGACATGTGCCCGATCATGTGAAAATAAGGATTATACACTTATGTGCCAATACGGTCATATTCAAAATTTCTAAAGACAATACAAAACCTTTTCCACAATACAACAATACTCTCTTTAATGCGATTTGAGAAAGCAAAATGCATGATTTTTTTTTTTTTTTTTTTTACTTAAGTCTTTTCCTTTTCAATATATAGTATATAGATCAAATATCAGAATATTTCGTGAAGGTTTTTGGAATTTATTTGATTGTTTTCATATAGTTTTGTTTGCGGTTTAATAATGTGATGTTGGAACTTTATATGAATGCAGACTTCCATTCCTCAGGCCATGAGTCGGTGTTTCTCACGATGCACCGCCTGCATGTGAACACCAGACAGCAGCAGTGGATCAGATGAATTTCCCTTATGAATTATCTGAACGATCATATACAGCAGTAGAAGTGAAGGTTTTCTGAGGTTGGAGAGTCGAGTAAAGGACATAAACTAGATAATCCAGTGCAGGTGTTTATGAGAGATGAGTGAATATATCATGTTGTCAAATACATTACCGAAAGAAAAATAAAATAATTAATGGTACCTTTTTGCAAGAAAACAGTCAATAGACTGAAATTAAGTAATTTAGAGCCAAAAACACCTGCAATCTGAGATATTTACCAATGAAGCTCTTCTCAAATGGGCGATATGTTCCTTTATTAGGTCTGTGCTGTTGTTCTGAAAAAGCTGTAGAGTACTTATAATAATATAATATATAATATAATAATATCCGAGGATCAAAAAGATAATCATGTAACAGCGTTTTGTTCATGGTCTTTCTTTTTTTTCCAGGACAAAATATTAATCAAATTATCAACATAACTGTGAATCCTTTAGAGGTCGTGTGTAGGTGTACTTCAGTAAAAATTCCCTTTTTTTCCCAAATTAAAAATATTTTTCCGGAAAAAAACAAATTGTTTAACATTAAAAGCTTTACACTGTGAATATGCTGTTACTACTCAGTTATCTTGCACGACTAGCACATTTCCACTGGTCTCATATTTGATGGTGTTCCAGTCAAACACGTTTCCCATCACCACATTCATTATACGAGAAAGTTTCTTATTATTACTAGAAGTTATTATTACAATAAGTCATCATAATGAGAAACCAAGTCATTATTACGGGAAAATAAGTCGTAATTCTATACACTACCGGTCAAAAGTTTTAGATCGGTAAGATTTTTAATGTTTTTAAAAGAAGTCTCTTCTGCTCACAAAGGCTGCATTTATTTGATAAAAAAAAAGTCATATTGTGAAATATTACAATTTAAAACAGCTGTTTTCTATGTGAATTTATAGTTAAGTGTAATTTATTCCTGTGATCAAAGCTGAATTTTCAGCATCATTACTACAGTCTTCAGTGTCACATGATCCTGCAGAAATCATTCTAATATGATGATTTGATGATCAAGAAACATTTATGATTATTATCAATGATGAAAACAGTTTTTTACATTTTTATTTCATGATGCTATGATGAATAGAAAGTTGATCCTAAGAAAGGTGAGAAATCAGGCCAGAACTACACGGGAGGAGCTGGTCAATGACCTGAAAAGAGCTGGGACCACCGTTTCCAAGGTTACTGTTGGTAATACACTAAGACGTCATGGTTTGAAATCATGCATGGCACGGAAGGTTCCCTGCTTAAACCAGCACATGTCAAGGCCCGTCTTAAGTTTGCCAATGACCATTTGGATGATCCAGAGGAGTCATGGGAGAAAGTCATGTGGTCAGATGAGACCAAAATAGAACTTTTTGGTCATAATTCCACTAAACGTGTTTGGAGGAAGAAGAATGATGAGTACCATCCCAAGAACACCATCCCTACTGTGAAGCATGGGGGTGGTAGCATCATGCTTTGGGGGTGTTTTTCTGCACATGGGACAGGGCGACTGCACTGTATTAAGGAGAGGATGACCGGGGCCATGTATTGCGAGATTTTGGGGAACAACCTCCTTCCCTCAGTTAGAGCATTGAAGATGGGTCGAGGCTGGGTCTTCCAAGATGACAATGACCCGAAGCACACAGCCAGGATAACCAAGGAGTGGCTCTGTAAGAAGCATATCAAGGTTCTGGCGTGGCCTAGCCAGTCTCCAGACCTAAACCCAATAGAGAATCTTTGGAGGGAGCTCAAACTCCGTGTTTCTCAGCGACAGCCCAGAAACCTGACTGATCTAGAGAAGATCTGTGTGGAGGAGTGGGCCAAAATCCCTCCTGCAGTGTGTGCAAACCTGGTGAAAAACTACAGGAAACGTTTGACCTCTGTAATTGCAAACAAAGGCTACTGTACCAAATATTAACATTGATTTTCTCAGGTGTTCAAATACTTATTTGCAGCTGTATCATACAAATAAATAGTTAAAAAATCATACATTGTGATTTCTGGATTTTTTTTTTTAGATTATGTCTCTCACAGTGGACATGCACCTACGATGACAATTTCAGACCCCTCCATGATTTCCAAGTGGGAGAACTTGCAAAATAGCAGGGTGTTCAAATACTTATTTTCCTCACTGTATATATAAAACAATTATTTTATCCATTTTTTCCTGTTAGAATGATTTCTGAAGGATCATGTGACACTGAAGACTGGAGTAATGATGCTGAAAATTCTGCTTTGATCACAGGAATAAATTATATTTTAAAGTAAATTAAGATAATACCATTAGTTCTTTTTCTGTATTTTTTATCAAATAAATGCAGCCTTGATGAGCGTAAGAGACTTCTTTCAAAAACATTACAAATAGTGTCCAAACTTTTGACTTGTAATGTAAAATGCAAATTGAATACATAGACCACTAAAACCCCTTTTTCAACATTCAGCTTCCAAATGATGCACAGACACTGTAGTTGTGATGCTGAGAGTTTATTTGTTAGCCTTTACAGCTTAGTAACTCATTAAAACAGATCATAAAGACTGACACAACTGTGTGGAGGAATCAGATCTGTATCACTTATTTTCAGCCACTATAACATTTCCTTTGGTCTCATATTTGATGGTGTTCCAGTCAAACACGTTTCCCTTCGACGCATACCATTCCTGGTTTAAATGCAACGCCTTGATCTGACTGCTTAGGAGAACATGATCCCACATGCACAAATCTGTAATTTCACCTACAAAGCTCTGCTTTGCATCAAAGGCACTCACATATTTATCAGGGTCCTGGCCGAGCAGAACGGTGCCGCCAGGACGAACCAAGTGACCTTTCTTATAGAGCTGGTACACACTGCGCCGTCCGTCCACCCAAAAAGCAGCAAGCCCAGTCGCAGAGTCCCAGGTGATGCACAGGTGAGTCTGGAAGATGGAGAGAGGAGGCAGGCGGAAAAGCGCTCCATCACCGCTGAGGTAGAAGGACAATCGGCCATCTTTCTCCCTCCACACGTTGAGCTCGTCGTTGTTGGGTGTGCGGTAGGCGAACAGAATGATCTCCCTCGCACCCTGGAGCTCCGTCGCCACACGCATGCAGAGAGTAAACGCTGAGAGACTCAGTGGCTTTTCAGGAGTGAGTGTAACAAAGCTTGAATCCGTCTCGGTTGGAAACAGAAGCACTTTACCACCAAGACCCACTGCAAGACAAAACACAAAATAAACTCTTTCACTAGACACACAAAATCCTGCTCATACCAATCTGTGAAACTTAGTGTAAAATGCAGTACCTTCAGTTGCCACTGCTTTCAGAGAAAGCAGACAGAAAAATAAAAGCAACATCTTGCAGGTCTGAAGGAAAAAAAGTGCAAAGGAAAATTCATTACTCCTTTTAGCAGACAAATTCTTCACGGTTTCATTGTTTTTAATATTAAATATTAAAGTTTATCACTACTAAGTGTTCAATCACATAAAAGAGACACAAAAGGTTCAAGCTACAAGTACTTACGATGTTCAGCAGGTGTTATCAGAGAGAAGATCAGGTCAGGTCAGGGTCAGGTCAGATGTTTGTCTCACAGATGGTCGTGACTAGAAGTGTCTTGAGTATTTATTTGCAGATTGGGTTCAGCCCAGATTCACGTATGAGCCTCCCAGTCATCTTTTATTATGCATGCAGTTTTGCAGTTACTGAATGTAGTTTTCCATTTGCAGAATACTGTTATGGATTCATTTAATGAGAGACTACATGAAGCCTGTACACTTGTATTTACACTATAGAATAACACCACAGGACTGCAGAAAAGCTAGAAGTTTATTTAAATGATGAAAAACAGATAGATAAATAGCATTTCAGAAATACACACTTCCATAGCATATTCACGTAAATATTTTAATCCAAAAATCTTAGCCTTGTTTTTTTTTTTTTTTTATGTAATGCTAGCATTTCCCTATAATGACTTACCAGATCAATACAATCATGTTTTATGACAAATACATTTCATAGCATATAGAGATATCATATTCACTTAGTTTAAGACATTTTTGAGATCTCTTCTGAAACTAGAGACGACAAATGTCTCCCAGCAAAAAAAAAAAAAAAGATCTACCAGCATCTTTTTCTTCGAAAAAAAGCAGACTTTAGAAAAAGTCTCCATTTGCTCTGTTTCCATGTACTTCTCATTGCTGTCCAGGAGAAGAATCTGAGATATTAGATTTGATTTTTCAGTCCTTTACTGGCAGAGATGAAGCTAAATGTCACTTTACAGACATCAGACGAGAAAAAGAGTGTGTGAGCTGAGAGTGAAGCGGGGAAAAGAAACAGAGGATTCAGTGTTAAAGGGATGAAAGAGGGATTGAGCCTCCGCAGGGTCTGTGTTGAGCGTTTGTTTCTCAGAGGGAGAGATGCTGGAAACACCATGACGCTGGAAGTTGCTGTCGGGTACCGAAAACAGACCAGGTACAAGATATCACTTTATTCTTTTCTTTCATCTACTACACTAGATACTGGGTTTCTTTGTGTAGTTTGTAGTTGTTTTGTTGTGCTTGTGTTCTTCTTCTTTAACCAATGTACTAAACACTGTTAATGAAAATATTATTTATAAGTAAATGCTGTTATTTTGAACTTTTTATTTATGAAAGAATCCTGAAAGTACATGCAACACTGTTTCCACAAAAATATGAAGCAGCACAACATTGAGTTTTCAACATTGATAATATATATATATATATATATATATATATATATTAAAAAAAAAGTTTCTTAATCATATTCACAACATGACTTGAACATGACACAAAAAGTAGTGTCTGTCTGAATTCACTCAAATGTGCGAGTGAGTGCAGACACACATAATGCAGGTGTACAGTAATGACTTTAATGCATATTTTGTCTGATTAGCCTTACAATTTTCATTTTGCTGTCCTCTGTCTGTTTCTATAAAGACTGCTACTGTTGTTGGTCTCTTGCTGCCGAGCTGATGCTTATATCAGAACGATAGCGAGCAACTCGTGCATACAATTATTGACACCGTCTGAACACAAACATCAGATTTCTTTACTTACAAAATGACAGTAAAAAATTATTTGGTAGCAAATGTAGAATCGTGAAAACTAATTTCTGCAGGCGTTCTATGAGAGATCTTTTCAGCTTTACCACCTACAATAATGTTGACAGTGGTATCGCACCCTTTCCACAAACATTAACTATGTTAAACAACAAATTAACTCTGGTTGACTATTTTTATGCCATTCATGCCAATAAATTCATTAAACATCATCAGGACAAGTCGGGGGTTATCCAAAGAGGTTATTAACAATGATTTTTAAGAACATTCTCTTTCGGGAATGTAAATCGGTCTTTAGAACAATGTTAAAAAAAAGATAAATATTTTAATACAAAATATTGTTATCTTTATTCTTAAGTTAGAAAATACTGCCATTTTTTTCAAGAATGTTTTGTCAACCCCTGGTTATGAAATTATATGCCTAATGTGCAATAATAATCCTTATCACAAAACTTTCTAAAGAACTCTATCTTTACAGTTCACACAAGCTACAATGTTGTGATCATCATGACTAGACCAGCAGTGAGTATTGCTCAATAAGCGACTGTTGTTTCGTTCATGAGGCCTCTAACAGTTCATGCTTTGTTTTGCACAGACTCTATTTGTATGTGTGCTGCACAACAGACATTATGCAACAATTTTACAGACACTCACACACACTCCTACACCTTGAATACTCAGCATCCACATCCACATTCTTGCATTATTACTTGACTGTACAAATATTTATTAAAAAAGAAAAATGCTACAGTAAAAATTTGTTCATTGTTAAAGTACATGTTGCCAGCAACTACAAAGCAACCACTCAGAAAACCCCAGCAACCGCTTATAGCGACACACTCACAACCACTCAGAAAACCCCAGCAACCGCTTATAGCGACACACTCACAACCACTCAGAACAACCCAGCAACCGCTTATAGCGACACACTCACAACCACTCAGAAAACCCCAGCAACCGCTTATAGCGACACACTCACAACCACTCAGAACAACCCAGCAACCGCTTATAGCGACACACTCACAACCACTTAAAACACCACAGAAACTGCATAGCAACATTGACAACTAGAGCTGCATGATTCTGCAAACCAGCAACCGCTTATAGCGACACACTCACAACCACTCAGAACAACCCAGCAACCGCTTATAGCGACACTCACAACCATTCAGAACACCCCAGCAACCGCTTATAGCGACACACTCACAACCACTCAGAAAACCCCAGCAACCGCATATAGCAACACACTCACAACCACTCAGAACAACCCAGTAACCGCATATAGCAACAAACTCACAACCACTCAGAACAACCCAGCAACCGCATATAGCAACACACTCACAACCACTCAGAACAACCCAGCAACCACTTACAGCAACACACTCACAACCACTCAGAACAACCCAGCAACCACTTACAGCAACACACTCACAACCACTCAGAACACCCCAGCAACTGCATATAGCAACAAACTCACAACCACTCAGAACAACCCAGCAACCGCATATAGCAACACACTCACAACCACTCAGAACAACCCAGCAACCACTTACAGCAGCACACTCACAACCACTCAGAACACCCCAGCAACCGCATATAGCAACACACTCACAACCACTCAGAACAACCCAGCAACCGCTTATAGCGACACACTCACAACCACTCAGAACAACCCAGCAACCGCTTATAGCGACACACTCACAACCACTCAGAAAAAAAAGGCAACCACTTACAGCAACACACTCACAACCACTCAGAACACCCCAGCAACCGCATATAGCAACAAACTCACAACCACTCAGAACAACCCAGCAACCGCATATAGCAACACACTCACAACCACTCAGAACAACCCAGCAACCACTTACAGCAGCACACTCACAACCACTCAGAACAACCCAGCAACCGTTTATAGCGACACACTCACAACCACTCAGAACAACCCAGCAACCGTATATAGCAACACACTCACAACCATTCAGAAAACCCCAGCAACCGCATATAGCAACACACTCACAACCACTCAGAACAACCCAGCAACCGCATATAGCGACACACTCACAACCACTCAGAACAACCCAGCAACCGCATATAGCAACACACTCACAACCACTCAGAAAACCCCAGCAACCGCATATAGCAACACACTCACAACCACTCAGAACACCCCAGCAACCGCTTATAGCGACACACTCACAACCACTCAGAACAACCCAGCAACTGCTTATAGCGACACACTCACAACCACTCAGAACACCCCAGCAACTGCTTATAGCAACACACTCACAACCACTCAGAACACCCCAGCAACCGCTTATAGCGACACACTCACAACCACTCAGAACAACCCAGCAACTGCTTATAGCGACACACTCACAACCACTCAGAACACCCCAGCAACCGCTTATAGCGACACACTCACAACCACTCAGAACAACCCAGCAACTGCTTATAGCAACACACTCACAACCACTTAGAACCACTCAGAACAACCCAGCAACCACTTACAGCAACACACTCACAACCACTCAGAACAACCCAGCAACCGCATATAGCAACACACTCACAACCACTCAGAACAACCCAGCAACCACTTATAGCAACACACTCACAACCACTTAGAACCACTCAGAACAACCCAGCAACCACTTACAGCAACACACTCACAACCACTCAGAACAACCCAGCAACCGCATATAGCAACACACTCACAACCACTCAGAACAACCCAGCAACCGCATATAGCAACACACTCACAACCACTCAGAACAACCCAGCAACCGCATATAGCAACACACTCACAACCACTCAGAACAACCACTTACAGCAACACACTCACAACCACTCAGAACAACCCAGCAACCACTTGGCTCATAGCGACACACTCACAACTAGTGGTCGACCGATATTGGTTTTTTTAATGGCCGATATCTTAGAAAACACCCCATCAACCGCTTATAGCGACACACTCACAACCACTCAGAACACCCCAGCAACCGTTTATAGCAAGCAACACACTCACAACCACTCAAAACACCCCAACAACTGTTATATTGACTGTTGCTGCCAGAGTTCCTGTAGATCAGCTGCACTGAGCAGCAACAACTGTGCTCATTCATTCTTCTAATTCTACTCTCTCTCTTTCACGTACTCTGTGAACCCGTCCAGTGGTCAGTCAGGGCAAAACAGCTGTTATGTGTCACTCTAAGTTAAGGGTCAGCAGCACCCAGAATAGCATGAAGACAGACACGTGCAAGACTTCTTGAGCTGTTCTATAAAGTTTGTAAGGATATTGGTCATATCTGGAGCACTTTACTAGCTGAGATCCTTGAGCTGGGTTAGTACTTCATCTGTGCAGTTGAAACTTGTGCATGTAGTGAGCTTCTGAACTAACACCACATGTTGTGACTTACTTGTGATTACTTTGTTCTTTGAACGAGAATGTACTTTTCTATTATTGCTGTTTGCCAAGTCAAACAACACTATTACTATTTCTTATGCTTATAGTTAGGGTCTTATTGAAGTCACTAACCCTAAGCACTGAACAGTATGTGCGTTGTCCTGCAGCGTTTGTGCTTCATATATGAATAATTCCTCAAATCTTGTGTCTTGTTGAGGAAAGCTGTGTGTGGCTTACGATTTCACTTGCAAGAAAGATTAATCAGAGACTTAGGGGTAGAGTCTTTTGAATTACCATACCAACAC
This sequence comes from Rutilus rutilus, assembly GCA_021464565.1. NCBI lineage: Eukaryota > Metazoa > Chordata > Actinopteri > Cypriniformes > Leuciscidae > Rutilus > Rutilus rutilus. The sequence goes on along the minus strand of JAJAQA010000024.1, from coordinate 4,417,486 downwards.
ACTCACAACCTCTCAAAAAACACCCCAGCAACTGGATAACAACACACTAACAAGTTACAACCACTCAAAACACCCATAGCAACTGATTAGCAACACACTAACAACCACTCACAACACCCCAGCAACTGCATAGCAACACACTAACAACCACTCAGGACACCCATAGCAACTGCTTAGCAACACACTTGCAATCACTCAAAACAACTATAGCAACTGCTTAGCAACACATTAACAACCATTCAAAACATCCCAGCAACCACGTTGAAAAATCACTCAAAACCTCCAAGAACACCTCTGCAACTGCATAGCAACACTCATAATCACGTGGAACATTCTAGTAACCACATAGCAAAACTCAGAACAACCCAGCAACTGCATAGCAACACACTTAAAACATTAGGAAGACCCTAGCATTGAGAACTGCACAGCATAGCACAACTCAAAATTTCTTCAAATGTAAAAATCTAGTTTGCATCAGTACAATAGTTCTGTTATTCTGATAAATGAGTAAAGAATGTCAGTGGGCATAAAGGAATGACATGAAGAAAAAAAATGGACTGGACTTTCCCAACACTATACAGTGATGACAGCGGTAGTTTTCAGAGTTACTAGAGAGGACAGAGGTCTATGTACACAATAACAGCAAGAGAATAAATGGGTGCAAGATTGTGATATGTTTCACAAAACTTATTGAGCAACTGGCTCATTGTGGCCAGATATTAACTCAGCAACTATTAGAGTGTGATAAAACAAGGCAAATGATTAACAGAAGCTGCATCTCTGAACAATTAACCATGTTTCACACCACACTACACACCAGTCATGCCTCAACTTGAGCCACAGTTGCTACATCCGCCATTTTGTCATCATGTGACCTACCAGCCAGGGGCGATTCCAGGATTTTATAAATGGGAAGGGCACAGGGGGACCAAGAACCAGTGAGGGGGGGCCCATGGGAAATCAGAAAATTCATCTGGAAATAAATACTTGTTTAGAAAATATTAAGCACGATTTCAAAAATCTCTGCAATGCCCAGTGCCCTAATATAGATGGTATTAAATGTGGCACTGCATTTATTGGACCACACAGTTTTGTTCTAGTAAATAAAAAAAAATAAAAAAAGATTCTGTCCTCTTTTCATTCTCAACTTTCCACCCCCACTAAATTCTGCCAAAAATAAAAAATAAAAAATAAAGTATCAAAATTACAGAGTTGCATGTAGCTATGGTGTTAGGGAACGTTCTCACATTTTAATGTATACCATGCCATGGCTTTTTTGGAACAAATATTATTGTGCCTTTAGTCTTTAAAACAACAGATAAAGTAATATGTATTTTATATGTATGTGGTGGAGTGCGCTGCCGCTGAATAACACTGACAAGTCCTCTCTATTCAGTAACGTTAGTCTGACAAAGTTACGTTAGCTAATCTAGGCCATCCTTAAAAATATTTTGGTTTGCAGTAACAGCAAAAAAAAAGAAAAAAAGGGTCGGTAGGTAGGTCTATTTTTTTTTTTTTTTTCAAGATTCAATGAAAAAAAAAAATTGTCATGATGATTACATAGGTATGAATTTAAACTAATTTGCATATCGTGACGTCACTGACTGGGTCAGAATCAAGAAAGAAGCCACTAGATATCAACTAAAGTGGATTTTCAGAGGGAAACAAATAAATTAAATTGACTTGAGGATTCACAAAATGACAGTTAATTGCATTAACATGCAATGTAATACCTATATGAAAAAACCATGTTAATGTGTTACATTAACAATGCATCTCTATTTAGTTTTTCACCGATGTCTAGGGGCTGTTTACACCAGGCCACTTCATGCGTTTTCTCAGATCGGATTGCTGTCTGATTTATCAAAACGATTCCATTTACACCTGGTTACATGTATTTTTTTGCGGATATAAATCCGATCTTCAATTCCCGCTATAGGCCTATGCCGATTTAATGGAGTGCACGTCACCGAAAGCAACAGTTATGAGATGCATTATTTTATTGATCATCAGCTAAAATTTCTGAATCAAAGCCCGCAATAAGAGAAAGCGGAAACAGCCCTGGTAAGATCATTTCGTTTCTTTACATTTAATAAAGATGATTGTGTGTTAAGCGTCCGCGACTTACTTTCACTTTGATTTGCGAAAGTTTGCACGTTGGCTTGATGAATATGCTCAGCTTCTCATCTGCGGTGATGCGTGCTGCAGTAGCGTCGTCATATCTGACTAACTATAACATTACATATAGCCTATAACACGCTCTCACATGTTTATTTTTTAATAAACCATATTCAACAACATATAAAAATGAAATAATCTTTAGAGTAATTTGATAAAGCCGCAGCCATCATTACCAAGCGCGAACCATTGACAGTGAATGAAACGAAGCGAACTTCGCTGCCTGCAGGCCGTAGTGTGACATGAGTTAACCAATGGTGTAAACATAATCATAGATGACGCGCGACGGGTTTTTATTTAAAAGAAAGAACGTAGCTTATGTTTGTATGTAGGTCTAGGCAATTTATATTCACAATACTGAATAACTAATATTATTTTATTGCATTTGTATTAGTTGTTTGAAGAGTTAAAAAAAAAATCGGTCGGTCTTAACGCAAGTTTACAACCGGCAAGTCGGTCGGACTAAAAGGAAATAAAATAAAATAATTGGGTCGGTACTAAATTGACAGGGTCGGTCGGGTTACGGCAAACAAGAATATTTTTAAGGATGGCCCTAACGTTACTGGCGACATACAATAGCTTGATCAGTCACACATGAAAGTAATCAGACTAACGGTGCGATATTTCAAAATATATACTGTAATTGAGTGTGTATATATACCATAAACAGTGACATGTCGAGGTGACGTCTCTCCTGTTTGAAAAGCAGACCAGTGATTCTGCTTTGCGAATTGGCCTACCGCTTACAATGCTTGTCGAAGCTAAACTCCCATTACCTTAACTGAACTTCTGCTCCGGAGGCTTCCTCAGTCCTCAGTGATTGTACACACTGTAAAGACAGTAATGATGGCGTCGATTTTACCATATCAATCCGAGCGCGAGTTCGATGATGAAACATTGGAAGAACTAGTTAATCAACCCGAACCTCAAACGCAAGGACGATTCGAGCAGGACGTTTGTCAGTGATACACTACTCAGTTTGAGGTACATTATGAGATGTTGCAGCATTATGCAAATATGCAATGGCATATTTGGGCTTATGCAAATGTCGGGCATTATGCAAATGTCTTATCTAGTGACGTAGAACCGAGTCTACAGGCGACTCGTTTAAGCAGTTCAGAGTCGATTCTCTTTTGGGAGATAATAACTGTTTATCGTAGACTACAACGTTTACATTCACAAACAGCTATATTACACCCTGCATGAGAGGTAATATTAGAAAAACCATAATAGGGGCATTTTAATGTCATTTAACTGGCTTAATCTAAGCCCTGTCTGTGGAACCAGGCCCATGTGACATTTAAATCCAAAATTGTGGTTTAACAGCAAAGTTGACTAACCTGAACAGCTTGACGTTTATTGATGATTCATTCGGTGTCCATCTCTCTCTATTGTGTCTAGGATGGAGGATCAGGACCGAGTCAGTCAGGCCTCCAGCAGCGCCACAGTCTCCTTTCTGCCAATCAGAGACAAGGTGAATAACATTTTTACCACAAACACAGGTAGAATGTTTCAAACCCAATGACACAGTTTGTGTGATTATATGTGCAGTGTCACGACAAAGTGCAGACGTTTGGAAAGAGATGTCAAGCGGCAAAAAGAGACCCCAACTGCCCTGTGGTGATCAGAGGATGGCTGTACAAGAGGGTAATTTATTGCACAATACTGACCATTGGTGTAAGATCTCGGAGAAATACTTAAATATCTTAAAACATGTTTTAGGTTTTACTTTAAAGCTGCTGTCAGTAACTTTTGGCGCTCTAGCCTGTTAATAAACAAAACTGCACGCATGCGTCTTGCGGAAGAACATTGTTGCCGGACCTACTTCTCTCTGTTAATGTCTCTGATGAGTCGCGCAGGTACTGGGCTACTCCGCTGTGGTATGACCCGAACCAATATAAAATAGTCTGAATATAAACACTTATTATAGGTGTACCGTAGTGATTCGGGATAAGACAAAAACCCGGTTTGGAAAATGGATTCATGATGCACTTATACAAATATTGTAAATTTTGACCACAAAAATGTTAGCTTTAAATACCAAGTTCGTTAAATAAATATTTGTATTCACATTGATTTCGTACAGTATGAAAGAAAAAGTATTGAAATTTTCAACAAAATCTTTGATATAATGATAATGATGATAATTATATATCTTAATTTGCACCTTGAATACATTTGAGTTTAAATGTAACATTGTTTTCATATATTTAACAAAAAATACTGTAGCCAGTGTTATTATTGTAAACTAAAACGTTTGGTGATAGATTTGAGGAATTTAAAATAAAGCAGAAATAAAATACAATTAAATATCAGATGAAAAACTTGAAACTCAAATAAACAAGAAATAAGTAAAAATTACCTTAACTAAGACTAAAGACTAAAGCTATATAGAAAAAGTAATACTAAAATAACAAACAATTTATTTTTTAAAACATTAAAAGATCAAATGATCTGATATTTTTAGAGATTTTCTGACCTTGACAGTCTGCAGGGGTCTTTGTGATGTCATTTCCTTTTTTTGTTATACCACCAACATGTTGTACTTTAAGGCCCACAAAAATATATAAAATACAGATTCAGAAATTAATAACATGGTCATCTTAGAAGTGTAACTGCATTTTAAATACATCAAGATTATATTTATCAGAGATGTGTGTGTGATCATAAATATCTCTTTCTATAGGATAGCAGTGGACTGAAATTATGGAAAAGAAGATGGTTTGTCCTCTCTAATTTCTGCCTGTATTATTATAAAGGTAAAACCATGTTATTGTTTAATATATAAATTATCTAAGTGCATTCATTTTCCATTTCAAAAAGACTCATTCCCTGAAATGACTTCCTCCAGACAGCCGTGAGGAGTCTGTTCTGGGCAGTATTCCTCTTCCCAGCTACAGGATTCTGTACTGCTCACCTAGAGAGTGCAGGAACCGCAAATATGCATTCAAGGTGAGAGTGAACGTCCCCTTAAACCTAACAGTACAGTACATATCTTATATTCTCACTGTAAACATGTGCTTTTAGGTGGTTCATCAGGGGATGCGGCCGTACATCATGAGCGCTGAGACACAGGAGGACATGTTGGGCTGGGTCAGGGCTCTCAGCCAATCAGCAAGCATGGAGGCTGATGACATGATCAACAGGTGAACCTCAAATTTCTTTTCCATCTCGGTCCATTTTTATGGATTCTATAATACACCATACTGTTTTTCTTCTTTAGACGCTGTGCCAGTTTTCAGGACTTCACTCAGATGGGAGATAATGCGGAAACAATGGAGCTCCAGCACATGACCCCGTTTCCAGAAAGAAACGGCCAGACCGCAACAAAACTGACCAGGGTGCAGACAGAACCGACTCTACTGGATCATGAGATGACGGGAATTAAAATGAAGACACCAGAACTGAGAGGAAGACATGGGAGCAGACCCAGGTAAATTATCTGAGATGCTTCTCCTTCAGTAAATTGTCTTTAACTTGCTATAAAAGGGACCATAACTTAAACTTTTCTAGCATTTTTTAAGTTAGTTAAGGTCCATCAAGGTTTCTTGTGACATAACAATTGTAATTTTGTTTTAAATGACTTGTTCTACCTCTTTCTGAATTAAACAGGCTGTTTTTGCTAATGTGTTCATAATAAATCATGTACATAGATCTGTTTCTCAACTGGTGGGTTGCAACCTAAAAATATGAGTCTGGTCTGATGGGCTGTGAACAGAAGAGGAAAACAATGCAAAATACAATTCATAAAATGCAACCAGGCTTATTGCATATTATTGGGTCTATGCACTTCATGGTAATTCATTTTAATGATTTGGGGGGGGGGGGGGTTGGTTGGTTGGTTGGTTGGTTGGTTGGTATTGTGTTGGGACACCACTTGATATCCAATGTAAAATCTAGGCCATTAAGCAAAACCAGTTGAGAACCACTAATCTAAATCTGTAAAGATGTGGGATGAGTGAACATGCTTTAATATCTTCCATTTGGTCAGTCCCATCCTTCAATAACAGCCTCTTTGCAATCCAAGCAATACATTGTGACAGATTTTCAGAACAATCCGTGCAGAAATGCCACTTAAATCGTTAAGATCAGCTCTCTTTTTCTCTCTATCAGCACGGCTGAAGCGAATGAGCAATCTCCAAGTTTGGTAAATGCAGATGAGGAACATCTTTCCTTCCACCATCCGAAAGCAGCCTTCAAGCAGCCTCCATTTCCCAGAGATCAGTATGGGTCCCCGTGTCACAGTACCATGGGCAGAGCGGACGTTTGGCCCTTTGATAACTGCTCGAGCGCCCCCCTGTCACCATACATCTACACAGAGAGAGGACATGTGCCCGATCAGGTGAAAATAAAGAATATACACTTATGTGCCAATACGGTCATATTCAAAATCCACACTTTCTTTAACTGTCTGTCTGGGTTTCAGCCTTTTCAGCCGGAGTTTCCATGTTCTGTGTGCTACTCTTCCAACTACCACACGGCTGAACACATGGCAATGTGCAAGGTAAGACAAATCTGTGATCTGTGATGTTACGAACCTTTCAAAGTGAATTTTCCATGCAATACAGCACATACTGTACAGATCGGTTCTTTTCAACAATTCAATACATTAAATTTCAATGAACCAGTTCAAAAGAACAATTCTTTAACATTATCACATGGTCTCTGTGTGGCATATTACATGCTCTAAAATATTATATTAATGTAATAATGAAATTGAGATATTTAAAAAAAAAATGAGTTTTGTCAATTGAGTCAATTGCTTTTCAGATTTTACATCTATTTCAAGCTGGTAGATGTTAAGCATCTTCATTATAAAAATGTATGAAGCTTGCAAAAAAAAGAAAAAGAAAAGAAGGTCATTTACTTTTGAATGGCTGTCACTGGAGAGAAAAATATATAATTGCATATTGATGATGTAATTATGACTAATCAGATTTAATTGTATTTTGATCCAGACAGGTAAACCAGACATCCTCATGGAGAGAGAAATTCAGCCAATCAGAGATCTGGAAACCGATACAGATGTGAGTGCACTGTAGTGTGTGAACGTGTGAGAGTGAGAGATTTTGATATTTTAGGAAGAAAACTATAAGCATAATTATAAAATGACGTAATAATGTAATTGAAAAAAATCAAAAATTTAAGTAGTTTTTGTTGAGTTGTTACTGAATTCGAATTCAACAAAATGTTACAGCAAGCATAATCATGACGGATCATTGTTTGCATTATACATTATATTACATTTGTTTTTTTAATGTAGCTAATGTTCTGAAATGCACTCTTGGTGACAATTTTTTTGTTGTAATTATTGACTTGAAAACTGCTATTGGTATCAGTATACAGTTGACTCGAATACTACTGCAATTGGATCACTGTCATGTTTCCAACATTAAGAAAATATTTGAGAACTTCTTCAGAAATGCATTTAGGAAGAATCTTACAAAACCTCTTAACTGTGGATCTGACCCGTTGAGCTTCTGTCAGCCATTGTCGTCCTCCTCCTGTCCTTCAGGTGGTTCTCACTCGTCTGTGTGGATGTGATAAACTGCTGCAGTCCGTCTCTATGCAGCTGGCTCAGTTACAGGCAGATAAGGTCTATCACACAAACAGATAACACACACTCAAATAATGCATGCATAAAAACACGACACAAATATCCCTGCCTGCTCTGTCCCTTTCTTTAGAAAAGCATTGAGCATGCTCTAGAAATCAAATGGCTGGTGAGGGAAGATGGACTACCTGGAGAGCAGGAAGTATCCCAGAAGGCTTTGCTTCAGGAGGAGCTGGTTACACTCAGAGCCAGAATATGTGATTTGTCATCGGTACAGTATTGATTGTGTGTGTGTGTGTGTGTGTGTGTGTGTGTGTGTGTGTGTGCTATGCTTGCACAATTACTCGCCGGTGATTTAATTAAATGTGTGCGCTGCATGTTCCAGAGTGAAGGGCGGCACTGTGATCTTACAGCGTCTCGGTTCACAGTCAACAAACTCCATCTGCATCTTCTCTTGAGTTTGAGTAGATTTAATGTGCATTTGTGAATGCAAAATGTACCAGACATCTTCACATACTTGCACTTATGAACAAAAGAGTTAAATGTTACAATTACAAATGTAAGAAAGTTTTTATTATTATTTTATAGCCATATTGATATATTATATATATATATATATATATATATATATATATATATATATATATATATATATATATATATATATATATAAAATATTATGCAGCCCTAAAAACAAGAAAGCAAACCTAGACATTTTTAAAATCCCTTTTTAAAATCACAATTTTTATCAGAGAAAAAAAAAATCGTAATTAGATTTTTCCGCAAATTGTGCAGCCTTTCATCTGTTTTCTTGCTGTGTTTCTCACATTAGTAGATCCGATTAATGCATTAATAATCGAGCGACACCTCTCTTCATCAGGAGATGGACAGTTTGTGGAGTGATTATGAACGGATGGAGAGCGAGCTGTCGGTTTTCCATTCTCATCTCCAACACATCCTCCACTTCGGGATGCCGCAGGTAATGCCACGTTTGAGAAGATCACCTGATGCTCTGCTCCCATTAACGTTTCGTTGGGTGTCACCATTAACATACAGAAACACCTATACTGTAACAGTTTAACCATGTTTAAAGATATTGTAAGCGACTTTAGACTGCTAAATGACTACTTACAGATTTCTAAATGTTAAAAACAAAAGTTTAAATCCAAATAACCCCAGGAGCAGATTCAGGCGCAGAGGCAGCTCTGGATGATGGAGGACATCTTGTGTGGTTTGAGGGTGAACAAGAACCGCTTTATGGCCTTACTGGGTCTACAGATGCAGGGGGGTGAGTAAATGCGTCGGTCTGTGTCAATGTTCATTCATTTAAGCACGTATATGTAAATCGTTTTCTCTTTCTATCCTTCAGTTCCTCAGCCAAAACCCGTTCCCTATTTTGAGGGCGAGTTAGGAGGCCTCAACATGGTAATGAGACTTTTAGCCATTTTACATTAATGCTCTGAGCATAAATGTACATAAGCTCATATTTTGAATAAAAAAAACAGCAAAAAACTAAGAACATTTTTACTAAAAGCAGGAGAAGAACATTTAAGTCACAAGTTTTAAAACTTGCAAAGAACCCTATATGGCCACAAGGGGGAGCTTGGGGTCCATGAAAAATCCGAGCAAAATACTTAAAATGAATGTCAACTTTAGAAAATAAAAGGGCAGCATAACACTCTCAGTGCTGGGTTGTGTCAGGGAGGGCATCCGACGTAAAACCTGTGCCAAATCATGTGTGTGAGAAGCGATTGAGAAGTGATGTGCTAAAGTGCTATACAAATACATTTGCACTGTATTGCATTGAAAATGTTTCTGTATAGGTTTTTACATCTAAATTATTCTAATAGTGGATATCATCGCAAATAGTTTCTAAATAATATTTTACTCATTTGATTTCATGCAAATGATGATATAAAAATATCTAATTTTGAAAAAAACTCTTCAAACCACTCTTTTTTCACACAATATAAACTTTGATACATACATACATATATATACATAAAGAAAGAAAGAAAGAAAGAAAGAAAGAAAGAAAGAAAGAAAGAAAGAAAGAAAGAAAGAAAGAAAGAAAGGGTCTCTCACAGTGGGATCATCATATTTATGGGTTCTTGGCATTAAAAAGTTTGATTTAAAAGATGTGTAGTTGGCTTGACATTCTGCGGTGTCAGTTTAAACATGATATTTTATATCTGATGTAATAGGAGTGTGTGACTGAAGCAGAGCAGCAGGACTACATGAAGATTCACCAGAGCTATAAGAGTTGGACCCAAGAGAGCCCTGCCAATGACAGCAGGTCGAGCGCTGAACACGACGTCCCACACGAACCGCTGCGTCTGACCCGCGTCGTGACGTCTACCCTTCCGTCGTCGCTAATCGCAGAGCGCATTTTTGTAGACGACCCCTATCCTGAGCAGATCCCCCTGCAGTCAGGACTGAGGAACAGCCAGAGGAAACCCAGCAGAACGATGCATGAGACGGCCGACAAGAACAGACGCTTACACTGGGCCGACGGACCGCAAGAGAAACCGCCTCAAAATCCCAGAGAGAAGGCACTGGCTGACAGAAAGGTCTGGACACACCATCAGACAGAGGTGACATTTTCTATTTCATTTCACATTTAAATACTGTTCACTTTTCCAACAAATTGTCCCTGTTGCGTACCTCCCTTATGATATCGAATTAATGGTTCAGACATTCATAATCTTATTTTCAAGGCATTTATGAAAGTCATTTTTAATCATGATAATGTTTTTCTTTGTAAGTAATATTACTGTAATATAGTAATATACTGTTCAAAAGTTTGGAATTTAACACTTTTATTTAGCATACACACATTAAACTGATCAAAAGTCACAGTAAAGACTTTTATAATGGTACAAAATGTTTCCATTTCAAATAAATGCTGTTCTTTTGAACTTTATATTCATCAAATAATCCTAAATAACGTATTATGATTTCCAAAAATAAGCAGCAGAACTGTTTTCAACACTGATAATAATAAAAAAATGTTTCTTGAGCAGCAAATCATCATATTAGAATGATTTCTGAAGGATCATGTGACACTGAAGACTGGAGTGATGATGCTGAAAATTCAGCTTTGATCACAGGAATAAATTACATTTTAAAATGTTACAATAGAAAACAGTTATTTTACATTGTAATTCTGCACCATACAACATCCAAAAGTCGTTCAACTGTTGCTGGATTGATCGCCATGTTTAAAGAGCCATTGACATGGTTAGGGTCAGATGGTCGAAATAAGCCACAGCCTGCTGGGAAACTAATGACTGAGTGCAATCATAATACATGTGGATGATAATATGCATGTGTGCATGAATGCATGTTCCAGCTCGAGCCTGAAGCCTTGTGCCTTACAAACTCTGAGTCTGACTGCGACGCTGCCATGAGCTCTCAGAAACACCACACTAAACTCAGACGAACGGATAGAGACAGAAGCAAGAGGTATGGATATTTACACCCGTGAACAATTCTGTCAGTTACAGTATGAAAAAATATATATATTGACAGTATTTAAAGATATATTTGCATGGATACAAATACATGCTTTGCTTCCACTATGCATGGTTTCAAAATTGCACTTAATCTTTCATTTCTATGAGCACTGTATGTTGTGCATGTATTAGGTTGCACATGTTTTTAAATCTCTACAACATGTTTTGGTTATAAATTAGCCGAACATCTTTTCTATTCTACTGCTGTCATTCACTCATAAACATTCAGTCTCATCCTTGTTGACACTAATTCTTCTGAAAAATATTTCTCTTTTACTTTTAGTGCAGGCAGAGAGCACTTCATAGACGACATTCATCCCTTGAAACTTATTACAGCCAGTGAAAAAGAGGCAGATGTCCAGAAATACACACCAGGTTACATGAAGCATTTGTTTTGCATTCACTCTACATGCAGTCACGCACATGCATGCTCATATGCATTGTGTGGTATAAAATATTTTGATAGAATTTAAGAACGTTAATTAAAGCACAAAACTACATGCATATTAGCCTCATGCAGTAGCACAATCACAATTTGTAAATGATCAAAGAATTTCATTTTAATGCATGTTTCTCTTCTCTTCCAGATTCTGCTGTTGTACACTTGAGCAACGGCTACAGCAGTGATAGACGCAAATATAAAAGCCACAACAGCGAGTCGGCAAACCCTATAACGCCACAATGTGATGACGCAAATGTGCACAGTAAAATAAAGGACAAAACAGCACAACAATCATCTTGCAATGATATTATCGTCATAGAAAGCCACTCCATCAATCATATTTCAACTCTTACAGTGTTTAAGGGACATCAGGGAAACAATCAAACACACAAACCTCATAAAAAGAACAGAAATTCTGACCGACAAAAGTTGTCAGTCTCTGCTAATGTGAAATCTGAGTGCTTTCTGTCAAATAACCGACGGTGCGAGTTAGTCCCGGTCTATGTTCACGAAGCAAAACCTCAAGCATCCCTTTCTACAGAGGAACATCAACAACCAAACCAGGGAACCAATCAAACGCCTGATAAACCAGTGGGAGGAGACTGTGGGCGGAGCCAGAGTCCCAAAACAACATTCGAAAAGGCACATATTGGCCAAACAAATGGGAAAAGCTGCACTGACCTCAAAGAAATGCCCGATCATCCACCAGACGCTCAACCAATCACAACATCTGACAATCAATTTACGTCCAACTCTGACCAGTCCAAACCAGAGCTGTGCATTTATGAGGAAATCCAGTTTAACTCGCCCAGATCAGGAGATGCTGATGAGAATCAGAGGGATAAAACCAGTGGAGATGAATCACGACCATCAAACCTCACCGTAAATGAGTCTGGACCGTCTCACACTGAGGTCAATGGGGAGTACAGTGCAAGAACAAGTCGAACAGGAAGTGATGTCACGTGCAAGAGAGGGAAAGAGCAGAAAGTCTACAGCTCTGTCATGAAGAGCTCAGTAATAAATCATCTCGTCCAGGACTGCAGGCCACGGATAACCGTGGTCAGCACAAGCCTGTAGATGTGAGTGTTTTAGTGAGGCTGAAGAAAGTGAGGGAAAGAGGCAGTCAGACACTAAAGAGTAGGAATGTCAGAAGTGGATAGATAGTGAATGATATATGATAAAAGAATTGGATGGGAAATTAAATTCCCTTTGCCTTCAGAACAGCTTCAATCCTTCATGAAATATGTAATCATATCATGCTGATCTGTGTGTCTTTGCACCAAGAAAAGCGTCCGGTCTGATTAGGGATGCAGAACACTAGATTGCGCGTGAAACCCATGAACTGTAGTTTTATTTGAGAATGGGTCACCGTGCAGATTAAACACTGAGGTCATTTATGTGTCATTTAGCAACTTTGAATTTGTTCTTTTTATACATACACATTAAATCTCCTGATTATACTGTAATACCTCTGAATGCATACAAACTCTTGAGGATTTTAACTGACCTGGAAATATTACTTACATTTCTACATGAGTATTAATCAGTTATCAGCTTTGTGATTTGTGAGACCAATTATAGTCTAATATAGTAAACACAACACATCTGTGGCTTATTAATTCAGTAGCTTTCTGTGGTTTTGCCAAGTAAGACGTGTTTCTGGATCAACTTCCTTGTTATATTAGATATTTGTGATAAACAAGTTAGATTTTAGGGTTAGGGTTATGACAAAAAAAATTAAACATTTGTGTGGCTTCTTATTGAAAGCCCATTTCTGCCACAAAAAAAAAAAAAAAAAAAAATCTTAATACATGTGACGTCATAATTGTGACTTTTTGCTATAATTTCGACTTAGTGTGTCATTGAATGTCATAATTACAACTTCAATTTCGACTTTTGGTACAGAAGCAAATAAAAGATGTTGATCCAGGAACATGTTCTGCTTGGCAAAAGTCATATAGTTATCGTGCCTAATGAACATATTAGAAGTTTATTGATTTTAATAAAATAAAAAACTTCTGTATATTTATTGCAGTGTTTTGTGATGCTATTTTTGTTATTCTCAAATTAAACCCAACTCATATTTGAAGTTTGACTCCAATGTTGCTGCTTCCTACCACGTTTTATTTATTTTTACTTATGGTTTTATTTAATTTAATTTAACAACAGTAGCCTAAACCAGACAGCCACTGAGTTTATATATTCTAAGACTGATGTCAATATAACAGAGAGAGACAGCAGATCTACTCACACTCTTCTGTGGAATAAGGATTGCTAATGTGACGTCATCATGACATATAAGGATTGCTAATGTGACGTCATCATGACGTATTCCCAGTGGTGAACGCAAAGCATTTTGGGAATCCGCGGCACAAACATAAGGCGCCAAACTTCATTGCATGGAGGGAAGAACGCAGTGTTCAAGATGCCTGCATTTTGTAGGATTATATTCAGTTTTTCACGCTAATTTTTCATTATTTTCATGCCAGAACACTTGCCTGCTATGCCAGCCTGGCCAAACATACCCATAATTCTTTGCGTTCTGAAGAGGTTGCCGCCCATTTGGTCACATGTCTTAGCGATCTCTATACGACATTTGTTCTTTATTCGCCAAGCTGCACCTTTTCCATGCAACGTGATTAGTGACAGCTGTCATTCTTCAAAACTGAATAAAGTATCATAAAAATATCATCATCATAACAGTCAACACGACTCGTGCGGTATATTCAGTCTTCTGAAGCCATTTAATCGTGAAATCTCGCCCTAAATCTCCAAGTGATGTGCACTTTTGGTACTAAACAGATATTGACAAACTCAACTTTATGATTAGGGGAGGTTTGATTCATCTTAGTGATCCCACTCAGTGACTCGATTCTTTTTAACCTGTTGCAATTTGGTCAGATTCGTTCACTAACACCTGTCGTTCATTTGGTTTACAATAAACGAGAACGAGATGCTTCTGCAGCTGCTCAAATACTTTCACACACACACTACTGACACACAGAGGACAAACACAGGAACTACACATGTGTTCAAAACTGACTTATCAGTTATGATCTGATCTGTGACAGACGAGTTTGACTCTATGCTCAGAATCAGGGAAAACTGAGTGTGTAAACTAATATAAATCAAACAAACCATAATTGCGCCATATGTTGTTTTGTTTTTGTACATTAAACTACACAGTAAAGTAATTGTGTATCACCAACAAAGATGTTCTTGAGCCTTTTTTTAAGTAGCTCCTTCATCTCAAGCTTACAGTGAATTTATTACTCATAACTCATATTAGCAGAAGTGAAACTGTTCCAGTTCAGAGCGTTGAACCAGTAAAAGAGTGAAACTGTGAGTTTGAGGAAAATCTCATTTGCATTTTCAGGTTTAGTGATTGTGATGGTCTCAGAATAGAGCAGCTCGTCTCCAGTGGCCATGTTCAAACCCCAAGAGCTTCATTTCACATTTACTGCTGAATGCAGCTGTTCTCAACTATTACAATCAATCAAAAGCCGCTGAAACTTTAGTGCAGGACTTTGAAGGAACGACACACTGATCAATGATGCAGTCCAACACAAATGTGCGCTTGCGTTCAGATGAAGCTTTATTGAATGAACAGCAATGGCAGCACATTGACAGACTGCTTCAGTATTGAGCTGTAAATCACGTGACGCTCAGATACGCTGGTCTTCACTGGAGAAACATCAGCACTCGGAGCTCTTGAGGAACGAGGCCTCGTGAGCAGCTCCGGCATGTGTTCCTCTGCAGACGAAGCGCTCTGCGGCTTCCCAGCGTGCTTTGCTGAGGCTCAGGACGCTGCTGCGACTGTAGAGACCGTCCCGCTCGCTCTCTGCGCTGGTCTGAACCCCCTCGGTGACCTCTGACCCGTCCAGCGTCCAGCTCACCGTCGCCCCCTGTGGAGAGTAAAGGCTGAGCAGGCAGAGCAGAGCGGGGGGGTCTCCAGAGATCAGCAGAGAAGAGGGAGACAGCAGAGACACGGAGGGAGACACGGAGGGACCCGCTGGACACACACACACACACACACACACACACACACACACACATGAATGATCGATTGATTTTAAATATACAAGTTACATTTTAAATGATCCACAGAATGAGTTTGAAAAACATTGTCCAAGTAAATTGATGGTTATATTGAGATGTCGTTATAAGATCTAGAAAACTTATTTAAATGATCATTTCAATATTAATTGTATTTTGAAAATATTCTGCTATTCAGAAACTCACAATCATAAACATCAGCAAATTTGATAGTTTAAATGATTTATTTTCAAAATGCTCTTCAACTGAGTTTCTTTTTGTCTGATGAAAATTATAATTATAATTTTCAAAATTATTATTTTGTTTCATACGTTTAGAAAAGCCCTTAATAGTTAAAATTACCAAGAATTATAGACAAAATTATATATGAAGAAATTATTGAATAGATTTTAAAGTATCTGCAGTCAATACATGAACTAAATGTTAGCAGTAATAAGATGTTAAATTATTAATGTAAAATTAAAAATTACATTTAAAAATATTAATATGAATTATAAAATTTAAATAAATGATTAAATAAATAAAAAATATAGAATTTTCTCAGAATTGTTACAGAACATTTTAATCTCAATCAAATTTTAAAAAACATTGTCCACATAAAATTGATTAATACATTTATTCTTAAGATTTAGAATAAAGTATTACATAAGTATTTTTTTAAAATATTCTTCTATTTTGATACTCAGAATCAACTGTAATTTTCAGCCCATTTTAAATTATGATTATGATTTTTAATTCTTCTGTTAAGACACAATCATAATCATCCGCAAACTTAATAGTTTAAATGATTGATTTTTAAAATTCTCATTAACTAAATTCCTCTTTGTCTGATGGTCATACAGTAAAAAGCACAATCATTTCATCTTTACTGTAGTTTCACCGCACTGCTTTCATTCATAGACACTATCCTGAGTTTAGTTTCAAAACATTCTCCATTTAATCAATATTACTAACTATTGTACATTGTAAAAAAGTATCATAATTTTAACGGTAAAAGACTGTAAAAATGCTATGGTAAAAATTATTAATTGGTAAACGGTTTGTTGCTTTACTGTATACACTGAAAACTGGTAATAGATTTAACTAACTAGATTTAACTAAGTTAAATATAACTTAACACAATATATTATTTGTGTTTTGAAAATAATCACCATTCAATAGACTTCCTCGTAAACAGAAATATAAGTAAACTTAGTTTAAATTTAGTTTATCAACTAAACTTCTTTTTGTCTGATGATGAACTGATGACATTTATTTTGTCTATATTATCCAACTTTTGTGTCAAATTAAATATATTTAGAAATAACTGAAAATATTGCAATTACTGAAAATACAATGAAATGTTAGCACACATTATGTGTGAAATTACTAATGTAAAACATTATGAATGTGAACTATGGATTTAAATGTAATAAACATAGAATATCACCAAATATGACATTCATAATTTAGCAGACAATATTAAATTTAAATGCATGAATGCGTGCAATCAATCAGTTAAATAGACTAAAATACGACAATGAATAAGAGTTGAAGTAAAGTAAAGCAAATAAAGCATTTCAATAATGTATATTTATAATAAATTAAAAATATTGTTGCCAAATGCTGTTAAATAACCTTAAACCTCCTTCTAAAAACACACACATCATACGTTTTTATTAGATAATTTAAGAAAGACTTACAGCTTCTGATCGTCAATTCAGTTCCTCCACCGAAAGTCCACCACAGTGTTTCATTCTAGTGAAAGAGTCGTACAAAAACCTCCATCACACTCAAACGAACACACACACACACACACACACACACACACACACACACACACACACACACACACACACACACACACACACACACACACACACACACACACACACACACACACACACACACACACACACACTGATGAGACTCATATCAAACTCTGCTAATTCTATTGACCTGCTTTATAATGAAATCTTCAGCCAGATTTAGATGGTCATTCTCTATTGGATGACCTTTGACCTGTTATACAGTATCATGGATGATATAAATCTGCAGCTCAGGTATTAAATTCTCTCAGCATCAAAGTCTGAATGAAACTGATCATTAAAACAGTGTTTAGAGCGAGAAGATCGACCCAAAATAACATGAAGTAAATCATGAGTTTCTGTTTCTGAAAATGATCCACAGAAGTTTATTAGCAAAGACACTAAAAGACAAAACAGTGTTTCTTCTGTCTTCAGGGAAATGATGTGGAGTGTGTTTGCATATTGATCAGATCTTCAGTGTGTGAGAGTGCTTATAGTGCTGTGAGTTTAACACTTCATCACTGACACACACAACAATCTTCATCAACATGACCTTCATCATCATCTTCATCTGGACTCTCACAGCGTTTGCTCAAGGTTTGTGGAGCACAAGTTTGATATTAATTCATTTCTTCAAGTATATTGTCAAAGTTTTGAGTGTATTTTCTTCTTGATGTGTTTCAGAGTGTAGAGGACAGATCACCGTCACTCAGAGTCCCTCAATAACAGCAGAACAACCAGGAGGAACTGTGAATATCAAATGTAAAACCAGCAGTAATGTGTACCGATACAGTGATGGGGATGCAGCTTTTTTCTGGTACTTACAGAAACCTGGAGAAGCTCCTAAACTCCTGATTCGTTATGCAAAAACCCTCGAGTCAGGAACTCCATCTAGATTCAGTGGCAGTGGATCTAACAGTGATTTCACTCTGACCATCAGTGGAGTCCAGACTGAAGATGCTGGACATTATTACTGTCAGAGTTTCCATTGCAGAACAGATTCTGATGGTGATTGTGTGGGTGATGATACATTCACACAGTGATAAAGAGTCGTACAAAAACCTCCGTCAGTCAGAGTCACAGTGACTGAACTGAAACTGCAGCTGCTCAAAGGAGGATCTGAAATAACATCGTCACACTTGCATCTGAAATAAAACCATCTAAATTAAAATCTTCATTAGATTATAGAGGTCAGAAATAAAAGCATACGTTGAGAGAAACAACTAGACAAAGTCCACCAGTGTCTCTGCCCTTACAGAACATGTGGGAATATACTGTAAAATATAATGCGATATATTACATAATACATTTCCATATATGGGAAACTAGTGCCTATATATATACACACACACAAACACACACTGATGAGTAACAACAGATTTATTTCAGTATTACTGAATATAAAATTACATACATTATGGTACATAAACATACATATTTTTCAATATATGAAAGCAGCAATTCCTTATGTATTATTCAATATATTGTAATATATTAACACAATATATTATTCTGTATATTTTCAAATATATAATATGTTAAACCATTTAATATATTGATGATTCATATATGGGAAAATATATTTTCTTTTCATAAGGGTGCCAGAGACTCTTGTGCTCTTCTAGATCAGTGATATGACTGAGATCTGTATCAGCCGATCGCCATATTGGATCTGTCAAATACAGTCAAGAGTAAGTTAACTGTCGACTGCATCTGAAGCCTTTTAATAACGTTTCATGAGAACTAGTGAATATAATCACTGTGGGACATCGATTAAACAGCACAAAGTTCCATTAGTTGCTTTTATTTGAGACTCAACATGTGGATCAAGATGTGGTTATACTGTAAGAAACAACTACAATACTGACAAATTACAAGTATAAGAACATCAAACACTGATCAATCTCTTTATAAACTACAGGCAGGTTCTGCTCCTTATCAATCAGCCAGTACAGTATCAACTTACACTGTATAAACACACACAGTCCTGTATGAACACACACCAGTGAAGGCCAGCGCTGCTCTTATATGGAGCTAGAATTGTGTCTTTATTACATGCGAGAAAATAAATGATCTGAGAGAAAAAAAAAAAAAGTTTGAGAGAAAAAGTTATCACACTGATAGCAGAAAAAGCATTTCATGAGAGAAAAAATAATATTTGAGAGAAAAAGTTTTCATACCAATAGCAAAAAATAATAATATTTGAGACTAAAAAAGGTTTTGAGAGAAAGTATTTTCTCATAGAACATAAAAAAATATCAATTTGAATTTTTTTCAGTTATTTCTGAGAAAAAAAATCTCTCTTAAAATACTTTGAAAAAAACTCTCAAATATATATTTTTTGCTATCAGTGTGAAAACATTTTCTCAAAAAAAAAAAGGTTTTCTCTCAAAACGCTTTTCTTTGCTCTCGATGCAATTTCTTGCTCTTGTGTCAGGATTTTGCTTTCGCTGTGAAAATTGTGTCATGGGCGGGGCCACGTTCCTATTGGCCAGTCGGGTGAGCATCGTCTTGTCTTGGGAGTCGAATTGAATCATTACTCCATTGTCTGGGTAAGATGATGACACACACAACTCGATGGGTAGCTGGCTGAGCAAGTTCAGCATCACTGAAGATTAAGTTTTAACAAACTCACCTAATACTATTGTTAAATCCATCCGGTTGTCTTAGCGCTATCTGAATGTGCGCTTTTGTTGTCTATGGCTAGTCTGTCATAATAAAAAGAGAAACACTTACCTCTTGTAGCCATAGACAACTGTTGTGGCAATTTTTCATTAAACAATCATCAACTGCGTAAGAGACACTCTGAAATTCAAATGATCATTAAAAAAGTATTTTATTCTTGCAAGAAGGCCCAGTTGCCACACAGAAGTCATTAGTACAGTCTGTGGAACAAGTGCGACGAAGGGAGGGAGGGCAGAGGAGCCTTTATATCTTTTCCAAGGTCTCTTACAGGCCGGCTCTTATCTATAGAAGGGAAGGTTTCTCTGCTAGTGACCTAATCCTGCTGAGTTTATTCCTACAAACTCAGAAGTCCCAAATGGGACCACCTCTGATCCCAAGGGGTCAGAGGTTCCTTTTACAGCTGTCTCCCCCTTTGTCTCACAGTGTTCACATTAATCATTATATTGAAAAATCAGGAGCACACCTAGAGTGTGAAAATTAAAATTCCCATTACAATCCTCCCTTTTTATCATTCATTGATAACTGATCAATCAAAACACATCATACTAATACTACAACTCTGATCACTCTTCTTAAACTTGCAGGAACAGAAAAAGATTAAAATGAAATAAGCTTAGGCTGTTCTGTAAGGATAGGCCCTTAATTTTATAGCAAGCAAGTAAAGGTTTATATAAAGCCGGGCTAGGTGGATAAGCACTGTTATCGCACCCCCAACACAAGGTCGGACCCTCAGTCACCTCAATATAAACAAGAAATAGAATAGATTATATTTAGAAAGAAAAACATCATTAGGAAAAGATAAAAGTAAGATAAAAGTCCCTCATTTCAAACTCTGTCCTTGTACGCCACCTCGTGACACGGATGGCTACTGTTTTTAACCCTCTTTACATATCATCGTCCTCAGAAAGAAAGAATTTAGAAAGTAAGAAAATAAGAAAATAAGAAATTGAAAAACACCCCCCTTTTACCACATCATTGAATAGATTTTCTACTTTTCCTGAAAACATTTGCACCAATCAAATCATTAGATCTATATCAATACTAAGCCCTAGTTTGATTCAATCAAATAAAATCATCAAAATCGTCACAAAACAAATTATTCTGCTAAACGTCCTTGATCCCTCACTGCCCTCCGCGTCGGCGCGTGGGGTTGCTGAGGCTGGACCCAGGTGTCACCCTCTCCGAACATTTTTCCCGATCCTTACAGGATTTTCCCTCAGATCCCGACTGCACCTCCACTGGAATCAACCATTTGCTGTCTGCTGTCACCTGTGAATGCAGACCCTAGCTATTTTGTTAGCGACCGCTTGTCTAGCCGGTCGTCCCTTTTGGTGTGACCTGTGGAATCAACTTTGCTCATGTCAACAAAACAAAACAAAACAATATTTATACATTTGGAACAGAATCAGTTCTGTTCGACAATCCATCCTGACATTCTGCAAAGGGAAAATTTTAAGTTATGCGCTGCACAAGGTGTGGCCTTTCATTCTGCCCTGTATCAAAAGTCTGCATGCTCTGTAAAGAAAAACAAATGTCGAGGTTATTGTCAGATAGTAAAGTACGTAGTTTCTTTTGTCTGCTGTGCTGCCGCGGCCTTCGCTGCCGCATCTGCCCTGGCGTTCCCTGTTGAAACGGTCCTTGTTTTTAGCACACTTACAGACAGCAATTTTGTTAGGGAGAAGAACGACTTCTTGCAGGGCTTTTACCCAGTTAAACCCTGTGTCCTCCCAGCATTTATCGTCCAACCTGTTCGATTGCATTCAAATTTGAACCCCTTGGTATGGCAATTGTTACCATCCCCCTTTTGATGCATGATGCACAACAGTGTTTGGGTAAACAAAGTTTTCAACTAACCCAAATGTTGTCCTTCAGCCAAATTTCCCCCCAGACATCTTTCTCTGCCTCTGAAACAAAACATTACGTAAGCCACAATCAGTTCTTCTTATCTAATTATTTGAAGGGCACTGGCCCTGAGTCTCACTGCTTTTCAGGCCTGTTTTTTGGTCTCTTAAGTCAGTCATCAACAAACATTTTCCAATGTCAAAGTCATCAATTGTTTGTATCAGGTCAGGTCGTGGTGTACAGACTTGGTCAGTATCAGTCAAACAACATTCTCCTCCCTTTGTTCACAATAATCTACAGAGCTTGATGACCAAATTTCTTTCAAATTTGTCATTTGCCTTAACCCATCTGTAATGATAAAACTCTCGTTCCAGAGGTTAATGACACATACATTGACACTATTCAGACAGAATAGCTCCCATAACCTAACACTTACCAAGACCTAGTTCATTCACCCTCAAACACACATACCTGACTATAAATCACTCATATTCACATCTTTTCCTAAAAAGATTAACGTTTATAATAAGATTTTAAACTTCTCATTTTCCTGTAGCTTTTATCTAATTTTACATGGTCTCTTAACCAGTTTCAAAGCACGTCTGTTCATTATTCATTTTCTCTTAGAAAAGTCAGCTGGGTTGTTTTGGTTCATTATCATTATTTTGCTTCAGCTTGCTTTAGCAGGCCGATAACAGAAAGACAGACAGAGTACCCTTCCTCCACTCAAGCAGTCTCTCACTATTCACAAATAATCTTTTCAACAGCCTCCTAAGACTGTAGTTTAGACAAAACATAATAATAAATTCATTACAATAACCTTTGACCATTATGCTATATCCAGACTTTTCTTGAATCTACAAAAGCTGTCTTCATCTTTAGCCACCACCATGTCTAACGACCTTCAGGAGTTAAAACTATCTTACAGGCATATTATTTCAATATCACTTCCATATTTTTTTCCCTTGCCCATAAGGCAACCAGCATCGTGTTCCTGAAATAAATTAAGTTTTCTTACTGTCTCCACAACAAATAATGACAATCACCTCATGGTCTCAGCTGGCTCTTGAAAGCCCATTCCCGTTAGCTCTTTATCTTTAATCTCCATCAGGGTGTGTCCCCTGGCATCGTTGCAGTGATGGAAACGCGGTTTTCTGGTGAGTGGTATAGAGGAACTCACATTTTGCGGGTCAGACTGCCATGACTCGTCGGCACAGCATCTCCCCTCTCAGTGACCTGCTGATGCTGGTGGCTAGTGCAGTCTTTCAGCGTTCAACTCTCATACCTTTCTCACATATAAAAACACCTGCCTTCTCTATTTGGCAAAGCGCCCAGGAGCGATGCAATCCTGCTTTGGGCGTCCATCCTTTTAAAGCCTTTGGAGAATCTTACCCGTCATCGGATATACACCTCATGCATACTGGTCATCGCGGTTATTTTCATTTTCTTTTTTTCATCATCACGCAATCAGTTTTCTTCAACAGAACTCAGCTGTTTTCTGGAGCTCAGGAAAGTCACATTCAAGAGTCACCTCACCCGGACTTGCCTAATAGTGTTAAGGGAGACAGGTTAATAGCAACACGATTTAATCACTTAAATCTGTTAAACATCTTCAGATCAGCAAAATCTCAGCGAACTTTAATCACATCCGTCTATTCAGTGTACTATTACATCTGTAGCCGGAGCCATCGGCCCTGTATCATGGTGGAAGCTAAGATCAGACAAAGAAGTTACTGGCCCTGAATTAAACTAGTCAAAAACGTCACTTCTATTGTTTAAGACTTCTTTAAAGTCATTCAGTTTTACTTTTAAAACATATGCCCTCTAAGTATAAAATCCTGTAACATTATTTCTTTTAACATCTCCATGTCTATGATTTTTCAACTGAAACACTGTGCCTTACTATATTATGACACAGGCTCAGATAACAGCCTTTAGCTGACATTGAATGAGAGAGACTCTGAGGCATTCAGGACTGGTACAGTGCACTCTCATAAACTTCTAAAATCAAACTTTATCTACCATCTTATAACTCTAGCCCAGCGTTAGGCATCTTTGCCAGAAATTACATGCGTTTTCAAATAAACATAATTTTTATATTTGTCTTTTGCCCACATCATGGAATTTAGACATTACAAATTTCCACTCAGATCGTGTCTCTGTCGCACTGGACGTCTCAGCCACAGCACACACCAGACTCCGATAAGCAAAATGTTTCAGCCAATCACAAGCTTATCTTTTGAAAGCAAAACATCAGCTCTTAGTTCTTTCATGGTCAACTATTCCTCCACGTTCAAAACACTAACAAACTGTTTGTTTAATCAGATGCCTTTCTACATATTTCACATTTCTCAACTGTTATTCCAGTAATACTGCTTTTACCAATCACATTTCATCTCAATTTTAGTTGTCAAGTTCTCAATTACTTCAATGTTTTGTTTTCTAGGAGTTTATCAATCTCCAATTAGGATTCACACTAACTTTTGAGGCTGCCCTCTCTGCTTGTGATACATTCTATATCATCTAAAACCTTATCAAAGCATTTCATTCAAAACACTATCATCCTTTTAGTTACCGGTACTTTTAAAATATTTTGCAACTCATTTGTTGGAGTCAATCCTTTAATTTTACATCAACCTGTATTCATTAATTCACTTTCCTTCAAAAGGATTCCCTTAAGACTTAAATCTTTCAACCTTCTTTTAACCTTCAATCTTCTTACGACTTCCATCTATCAACTTTCCTTTAACTTTCTTTTCTCCCTTATTTACTTGCACGTTCTTTTCACATACTTTAGCACTGCTTTCACATTCTTAGTTCTTTCTCAGACGAAAACTTTAATATCGTCATTTAAACACTGATCTACTTTCAAACCCACATTAATACACGTCCCTTTCACGTTATCACTTTCTTTTCTGAGTGTCCATTTACAATTACCGGCTAAATGGCCCTGCTCAATTTTAGTTGTCAAGTTCTCAATAACTTCAATGTTTTGTTTTCTAGGAGTTTATCAATCTCCAATTAGGATTCACACTAACTTTTGAGGCTGCCCTCTCTGCTTGTGATACATTCTATATCATCTAAAACCTTATCAAAGCATTTCATTCAAAACATTTCATCTCAATTTTAGTTACCGGTACTTTTAAAATATTTTGCAACTCATTTGTTGGAGTCATCTGTAATTTTACATCAACCTGTATTCATCAATTCACTTTCCTTCAAAAGGATTCCCTTAAGACTTAAATCCTTCTTTTCACATACTTTAGCACTGCGTTCACATTCTTAGTTCTTTCTCAGACGAAAACTTTAATATCGTCATTTAAACACTGATCTACTTTCAAACCCACATTAATACACTTCCCTTTCACGTTATCACTTTCTTTTCTGAGTGTCCATTTACAATTACCGGCTAAATGGCCCTGCTGACCACAATTAAAACACTCACTTTGCCTATAGTTTGATCATTGAGCTTTCAAACAGCTCCAATTTACTGCACACCCTTGAAGCAGTGTGTCCCGATCAGGAATGTAAACACAGCCACTGATAAGCAGTTCTCTGTATTCTTTTACAGTCCACCAGTGTGGATTCAATCACAACAGCCAAATCATAATCTTCGTCATTATCATTGGCAGCACATACATTTTCATAAACTGCACAGAAAATCATTCAACATATTCTAAGGGGTTTTCACTAAACATTTTCGTTTTTTAACTTCACATTTCTTTGAAGTCAAAGCTTCAGAGCACAGCTGCTTACAGCGTTTGCTCTCTTCTGTCTCACTGTTTGTTTCAGGATTCTTCATAAAGTATAAAATTTGTACTAAATGCCATCAATTTCATTAGCACTGGTTGGAAACAGTATTCCTCTATCAAATGGTTCAACTTAATGTTATCATTATTTTCTCAGTCCCACTTATCTCTGCTGTTTCACATGATTTCTTTTTTTTCCCTCATTCCCACATTTACTTCACGCACACACTTTCAGGTGCCGTGGGCACAGACTTTTCACATACTTCACTCTGCTTTTCATTCAAACCAACATTCAACCATTGCTTCACAGTTTTTTTCACACGTTTTGCACAGGCACAACTTTCCTATGTCTAACATGCCCTTTTCCCCATAGTTTTCTTCATTGCACAGTACACTGGTGTGCAACATTTACTGTTGGATGCTCCCATGATGGCTGTTTTGTTTCTTTCACTGCTGCCTGTGGCTTTCTCAGCTTGAACTTTTCACCCAAAGTAAGGGTTGAAATTAATTTCTGCTTACTCTCAATATCTTTCTCTGGAATTCAGTTTCGGCCTGGAAATTCCTCAACCTGTTAGGTCTCAATTTTCCAGCCTTTTTAAAAAACTTCCTTCCCTTGATCAATTATTTCAGCCTTGAATTAATCTTCTATACGAGTACTGGCTTCGGTCCGGACAATATCTTGACCTTTTGTGGTCTCAATTTCCATCCCCTACTTAAAAGTCTTTTCCCTCGTACCACAGCTTTAGTTTCAGTTTTCAAATACAGCCATTATGGTCCATCACAACATTTTCTTTTCAAAAATTCTTTTCAAAATAATTTCTTAAAAACAAAAATTCTTTTCAAATCCCCAAAAGTAAATGAATTTACTGTCTCTTACCAGAGATTTTTCTGTCGCCACTCGGG
Source organism: Rutilus rutilus (assembly GCA_021464565.1). Lineage (NCBI taxonomy): Eukaryota > Metazoa > Chordata > Actinopteri > Cypriniformes > Leuciscidae > Rutilus > Rutilus rutilus. The sequence continues at coordinate 4,390,775 of JAJAQA010000024.1, read as the reverse complement.
TTCTTTTTTTTGAGTTCCCTCTGGAAGTCCTCCCCGGGTCTGAAGCGGCTGGTTCTCCTTCTCTCAATATTTTTCGAGGTGAGACTGAAGCCTGTTGCTTTCAGGGCGTTTTCCCTCCACCGTCCGCTGATCAGACCCGGAAAGCCCTCAAGGAAAACTCATCCCACTTCTGACACCAAAATTGTTGTGGCAATTTTTCATTAAACAATCATCAACTGCGTAAGAGACACTCTGAAATTCAAATGATCATTAAAAAAGTATTTTATTCTTGCAAGAAGGCCCAGTTGCCACACAGAAGTCATTAGTACAGTCTGTGGAACAAGTGCGACGAAGGGAGGGAGGGCAGAGGAGCCTTTATATCTTTTCCAAGGTCTCTTACAGGCCGGCTCTTATCTATAGAAGGGAAGGTTTCTCTGCTAGTGACCTAATCCTGCTGAGTTTATTCCTACAAACTCAGAAGTCCCAAATGGGACCACCTCTGATCCCAAGGGGTCAGAGGTTCCTTTTACAGCTGTCTCCCCCTTTGTCTCACAGTGTTCACATTAATCATTATATTGAAAAATCAGGAGCACACCTAGAGTGTGAAAATTAAAATTCCCATTACACAACAAAAGCGCACATTCAGATAAGACAACCGGATGGATGCGGGTCCGTCACTGATTAAGGCCCCCCTGGAAACATTTCCGTTGTGTCTTTGCAGTTTGCAGTTCGTTTCCCTATTTGCTCGTGCTGTGAATATTTGCAGCGTACGTGATGTGAAATCGACGAAGTTGTTTTCTGAATATGTAGTTGTTGTGGCGTTTGTATGTGTTTTCTGAATTTGGAGGTGTTTTCTGAACATGTAGTTGTTGTGGCATTTGTATGTGTTGTGACCCTTCTCGGCCACCGTACCATTCCCCATAATCCTTAGTTCAGACTAACATCCACTCTCACATTCACCTGTCATTACCTCGTTTAACTCACTCTATAATAGCCTGGTTTTCACATTCATTCCCTGCGAAGTCTTCAAGTCTTCCCTCTGTTCAATAAAACTGCATTTGGATCCTCAACCTTCGCTATACGTGACAGACGCGACTCTCAATCAAACTCAGTTATTCAGTGACTGACAGAGACTCGTGTGTGTGATGATCCTCATGTCTGTTCATAAACTGCAGCAACACATTTGGATTTGGTGTAAAATTTGGGGATTAACATATATTAGGGCTGTCAAATGATTAATCACGATTAATCGCACCAAAATAAAAGTTTGTGTTCACATAATATATGTGTGTGTACTGTGCATAATTATTTTGTATATATATAAATACACACACATGCATGTAAATATTTAAGAAAAATTTGTTATTTATATATAAAATATTTATATTTATTTATAATACAAATTATATATAATATATATATATACAGTATATTTAAGCAAATATTTCTTAAGTCATGATGTCATGTTGCATATATATACAAAATAATTATGCACAGTACACACACATATATTATGTGAACACAAACTTTTATTTTGGTGCGATTAATCGTGATTAATCATTTGACAGCCCTAATATATATATATATATATATATATTTTTTTTTTTACTCTGTTCTCACTTCAGTTATTGTGTTTTGTGTCTGTTAATGAGTGACTGTCTTCAGGGAAATGATGTGGAGTGTGTTTGCATATTGATCAGATCTTCAGTGTGTGAGAGTGTTTATAGTGCTGTGAGTTTAACACTTCATCACTGACACACACAACAATCTTCATCAACATGACCTTCATCATCTTCATCTGGACACTGTTATACTGCTTTATACTACAAGGTGAACAGTTTATATTCTAAATAAATCATTTAAATAATATTTTTTTAACACAGCTTTAAATTGACTAATAAATGAATAAAATGTATGGACTGATAAATGATTTGTTTTTCAGGCTGTAGATCTCAGATCACAGTGACTCAGACTCCTGTGAAACCTGCCAAACCAGGAGAAACTGTAGAGATGAGCTGTAAACTCAGTAGTGATGATACACCCTGCAGCCCGAGACCCTGTGTGTCCTGGTACTTACAGAAACCTGGAGAAGCTCCTAAACTCCTGATTTATTGGACCAACACCATTGAGTCAGGAACTCCATCTAGATTCAGTGGCAGTGGATCTAACATTGATTTCACTCTGACCATCAGTGGAGTCCAGACTGAAGATGCTGGACATTATTACTGTCAGAGTTTCAATGAAGTCAACAGCGACTATGTGTTCACACAGTGATAAAGAGTCGTACAAAAACCTGTCAGTCAGAGTCACAGTGACTGAACTGAAACTGCAGCTGCTCAAACACACACACACACACACACACACACACACACACACACACACACACACACACACACACACACACACACACACACACACACACACACACACACACACACACACACACACACACACACACACACACACACACTCAACGTTGAAGAAACTACCCAATATGAGCTACATCAGTTTTTCACCTTTTTGATTGTGATTTTTCAGAAGTCATATTTGTCTCCTGTTTCCTATTACATCCTTCATCTAGAAATTCAGTCACTTTTGATTTTCACTTCAGTGGATATTTTTCAATCCTTCACCATTTAAAAAACATTTTTTTTTTGATTTTCTGCATTTATGATTTCATATATTCTTCTTCTTTATAAACTGAATCACCAGCATCTTAAATCTGTGCTTGATCAGTTTAATCAGTTATTTAGTCCCCATAGATCTGAACACACTTAATTAACGTAAGATTATATCTAACCAGAGGCCACGACCATTAGAATAAGCTGACTAACTTAACTACTTCTAATGGTAACTTTGTATAATTATGCCGTGGTTTCACACAAACACTTAGTTAGAATAATGCTCACCCTGTTTAGATTAGTCTATACATATGCCGATGTGTTAGTCGGATCTCTGGAACTTCAGTCGGCGAGCTCCTCTGCTCCTCCTCGGCTGAACGCCAGTCCGTTATTAACCTGAGTGTAGAGTTGTGGTGTTATGGACTTAATGTAATCTACCAGAGTTAATCAGAATAAATCCAAATGTAACAATTAATTATTAGTCAGGTAAATGTGTCATGCCAATTGCATAATCAATTAAAAGATAATCAATACAAAACATCAAATGCTCAGTGATAAAGAGTAAAAGATGCATAAACCTGACATTAGAAACATACATGATGTCGAGTGTCTTGAGGACGTTCAGCATCACGGGCCGATCTTGGCTACAGAATCACCCGAGCCTCTGGAGGCATTTTCCTTCTCAGACCAAGACAAAACATCCTCAATGTGGAGAATCAACTTACAACAGGAGTTTGCATTGACTAGAGTTATAGACACAGTTCACACCTCGTCGAGGAACAGGAGGAAGTTTGGATGAAGGACCCATTAAACAAAGTGTGTGATGATCCTCATGTCTGTTCATAAACTGCAGGAACACACATGGATTTGGAGTAAAATTTGGGATTAACAGCGACATTTCAATCCAACTACAGTAAAAATATTCTCACAGCAGATATTCAGGTTCATATACTGAAGTTGGTCTTGTAGATGTATTCAGAACTGAATTGAATTCTATAATTTTTAACATCTTGGCTATTGTAGAAGATCAAATATGAAAAACCATTTTTACTCTGTTCTCACTTCAGTGATTGTGTTTTGTGTCTGTTAATGAGTGACTGTCTTCAGGGAAATGATGTGGAGTGTGTTTGCATATTGATCAGATCTTCAGTGTGTGAGAGTGTTTATAGTGCTGTGAGTTTAACACTTCATCACTGACACACAACAATCTTCATCAACATGACCTTCATCATCATCTTCATCTGGACTCTCACAGCGTTTGCTCAAGGTTTGTGGAGCACAAGTTTGATATTAATTCATTTCTTCAAGTATATTGTCAAAGTTTTGAGTGTATTTTCTTCTTGTTGTGTTTCAGAGTGTAGAGGACAGATCACCGTCACTCAGAGTCCCTCAATAACAGCAGAACAACCAGGAGGAACTGTGAATATCAACTGTAAAACCAGCAGAGATGTGAGGAGATTGAATAATGGGGAGGAAGGTATATTCTGGTACTTACAGAAACCCGGAGAAGCTCCTAAACTCCTGATTTATCGTGTAAAGTTCCTCCAGTCAGGAACTCCATCTAGATTCAGTGGCAGTGGATCTAACAGAGATTTCACTCTGACCATCAGTGGAGTCCAGACTGAAGATGCTGGATATTATTACTGCAAGAGTTTCCATTGCACAGTAAATTCTAATGATGGTTGTGTGGGTGATGAAACATTCACACAGTGATAAAGAGTCGTACAAAAACCTCCGTCAGTCAGAGTCACAGTGACTATACACTGACAGAAACTGCAGCCCAAACACTGACACACAGAGGACAAACACAGGAACTACACATGTGCTCAAAACTTCTTATTGTGGGGTCGTTTGTACGTTAGCCTAAAGACCAGCATAATTTACCAAAACAATCATTTCAGGGAGATACAGACAAAATTTTTTCCCTTCTGTGTATTATAATGAAGACTTTGTCATATAAAAAAAAGGGAAAAGTTTTGCAGTTTCACATAGCCTCCTCCTTTCTACACCAACTACGAACACATTTTCTATCAAAAAAATAAATAAAAAAACAAAACAAAAAAAACGATGGAGCCAATCAGAAAAGGTATGACCAGATGCAGCCGTCCTTCTCGTTCGGAGCGCAAACTACCAGTCACGTGATTTCAGTAAACGAGGATAATACGTCATAACTGTTTCGAAACACTTCGACATTTCATTTTCTTGCCTAATTTTATATACACAAATGTAAAAAAAAAATATATATATATTTTTAAGAAAGAATTTGATATGTAGCCTATCTAAAGTCCTTGAGGAAATCTAAAACCTCGACTGCATGTAAGAATCATGGTGTAAAACACTTAAGCAAATGTAATATTCTTTGTTGATTTGTCTTGTAACCCTCATTATTGTCTATTACTGTACATTACTGTTCTGTATTTTTATTTAAGTTTTTGTTACTGTTGCATAATAATAAAAAAAAACAAAAAAAAAAAAACACTTCGAAATCTCTGTCAACCCATGAATCATGAGGAGGCACTGAGAACCAATGTGGGTTTTTAGCTGATATCTGATCAGTTTTCTACATTTGCAGTAGGGATTGGCGATACCACTTACTTTGTTTTCGAAACGATACCGATACTTTCAAGGCCAGTATCGCTGATACCGATACCAATGCGATACCTCTAAAGTGAACTTTTAAATTTGAAAATTTCTTAAATTATTGAATTACTAAGATTAAAATGGGTAATGACACCCACTTAACATTATATTTGAAAGGCATGTTAACATTCAATACGCCTTAATTGGAATGTATTAGATTATAATTTTATTTACACATGGTTAAAATGTTTACTTCTACAAAAATCTATAAAATATCATAGACCTGTTTGAACTATGGTCACTGTAATGTTAATTGTCATAAGGGACTTACAGTGATAGGCTGTTGCACCAATAAAATGCAACCTTTTTATTCTGATAGTGTATGATTTATATTAAAATTATAGTTACAGCATAAAACATCAGTATGAACTTTTAACATTCAATTTTAAACAATTGAATTACACAAATTATAGTCTACAATGTGTTTATTGTGAAATAGCATTAGATAAATAGCACACACTCCAGCAGAGAAAGAGACGAACGACACACACACACACACACACACACACACACACACACACACACACACACACACACACACACACACACACACACACACACTGATATGAGACTCAACAGCAGATCTTCTCAACATCAGGATTACTGAACGTCTCATCGTCTCTAAATGTCTCTTAATGCACGAAAGCTATTAAATCTAAATAAATAATATAATCAGAAAGACTCTGTACTGATCTTTACACATCTTAACGAGTTTCTAAATGATCATGTGTTTCCCAAAGCATTTTAATAAGTGTTGATGACCTGTGACCTCTGGAATGACCTTTGCCCTCTCATGGAGTTCACAGTGAAATACTTGTTTCTTTTAGTGATGAAACTGTCATTTGATTGATCAGAAAGTCTGAACTCTGAACCAGAGACTCATGCAGAATAAAGAAGAAATGATTTGTAAACTCCTACAGAAGTGAAAACACACTCCACTGGATCATGAGAATAAAACACATTAAAGGCCACAAAACTGGATCAGTTTCTTCTGCATGTGTTCATTTTCATGTGTGTTTTCCTCCAGCTGGTTTTTGCTCAGAGAGTCACTTTGCATCGGCACGTGTTTCAGCTCTCCGAGTGTTTATAGCCTTCAGACTCACACACTTTATAACACACTGCTGTTTACCACGGTACAAACCCAACACACACCATGAATCTCTTCAGCAGCTTCATCTGGATTCTGACCGCTTTTATTCCAGGTAACAGAAGTCAAAGCTTGTCATTTCTGAGTCTTTAATCTTCATGTCATTTGATGAAACTCATATAATGTTGTTGTCAACAGCGTCCAGAGGAATCACTGTGACTCAGCCTGAAGTTGTGAATGTTTCTGAAGGACAAAACGCCACTATAGACTGTAAAACTGATGCTGGGATAGATAGCTGGGGTTTAGCTTGGTATCAGCAGAAACACGGAGAAGCTCCTAAACTCATCATTACTGGAGTAAATGATCTCTATGATAACAGTCTCAAACGATTCAGTGGGAATGGAGAAGAAGATGGGACTGATTTCAGTCTGACCATCAGTGGAGTCCAGACTGAAGATGCTGGACATTATTACTGTATGAGTGTACACTGGATCAACAGTGACTATGTGTTCACACAGTGATAAAGAGTCGTACAAAAACCTCCGTCAGTCAGAGTCACAGTGACTGAACTGAAACTGCAGCTGCTCAAAGGAGGATCTGAAATAACATCGGCACACTTGCATCTGAATAAAACCATCTAAATTAAACTCTTTATTTATCTAATAAAAGCATACGTTGAGAGAAACAACTAGACAAAGTCCACCAGTGTCCCTGCCCTTACAGAGCAAAAATACATTTCCATATATGGGAAACTAGTGCTTATATTTTTCAATATACTGCAATATATGCACTGACCATGGCTATATATTATTAAATATAAAATATGATTAATTATTGTGTACATATATTGCACATACATGTTCTCATATAAATGTGAACGTATGTTCACACACACACACACACACACACACACACACACACACACACACACACACACACACACACACACACACACACACACACACACACACACACACACACACACACACACATTCATGGAATGAGTTACAACAGATTACTAGTTCAGTATTACTGAATATAAAATGACATACATTATGGTATAGGGCCTATTAATAAATATATTGTCACATACTGTAGTTTTCAATATATGAAAAGCAGCATTTCATTATGTATTATTCAATATATTATTCTGTATATTTTCAAATATTCTGTTAGACCATATAATATATTGATCATTCATATATGGGAAATATATTTTCTTTTCATAAGGGTGCCAGAGTCTCTGTGATATTTGTTTTAAATGTCCTCATATTCATATCTTTAGGGAGAATAAAAATATGGTGGAAACTGACGGACTGACTGATCTCTGCACAGCTTTGAGATGTTGTGCTCTTCTAGATCAGTGATATGACTGAGATCTGTATCAGCCGATCGCCATATTGGATCTGTCAAATACAGTCGAGAGCAAGTTAACTGTCGACTGCATCTGAAGCCTTTTAATAACGTTTCATGAGAACTAGTGAATATAATCACTGTGGGACGTCGATTAAAAAGCACAAAGTTTCATTAGTTGCTTTTATTTGAGACTCAACATGTGGATCAAGATGTGGTTATACTGTAAGAAACAACTACAATACTGACAAATTACAAGTATATAAACATCACACACTGATCAATCTCTTTATAAACTACAGGCAGGTTCTGCTCCTTATCAGTCAGTCAGTACAGTATCAGCTTACACTGTATAAACACACACAGTCCTGTATGAACACACACCAGTGAAGGCCAGCGCTGCTCTCATAGTATGGCAAGTCGTTTTAACTTTTATTCATTTCCATGATATGGAATCAAATTACATTCTTGATATCAACAATTGATTTTGAATGGCAGCCATTCACTATAGTGAAAATACAATTACAGATATCAAGAATTATAGTTTTTACTAGTTGAAATTCAATTGTTGATATCTAGAATTATCATTTTAACTAGTGAAAATGTAATTGTGGATATCAAGAAGTAGCATTGTTACTAGTGGAAATGTAATTCCTGATATCAATAACTATTGGTGTAACTAGTGAAAAATGAATTGTTGATATCAAGGATTCATATCCTGGAAATTAATAAAAGTTAAAACGGCTTGCCATACTCTTAGACCTCGACTCTCATCCTGAGAGTTTATAGCTAATGGTAATTTTCAACTCCTGTCCCTGGTTGTACATTTCTAAGTAGCCTACATTATAAAACACACTCACACTCACACTCACACAATTAGAAATGGTTACCGTTTTAGTTTGCCTTTAGCCACAACTTAATCCTGCAGGTGAATTTTTTCAGGTCAGATAACGAATTCCAGAGCCTACCGCTCTTAACAGAAAAGGCTGTCTGTGCGAAGCTTGTCCTGCAGTATTGTACAGTTATGATTAGTGCTGCTTCTGGTAACTTTTTCGCTGTTCTGTTTATAAATAAATTTACTAAGTGGCTCGGGTGCCAAATTACAAATACACTTAAAAATGTATTTAGCTTCATAAGCTTTTAAAGCTTAATATTATATGTCTCGAGGATGCAACAATGATGGTAACGGATTGGCTTTTTATCCATCATTTTTATTGCTCGACTGTAAAGTGAACCAATGTGTTTTGTTGCAGACGGAGCTGCTTGCGCCCAAACTGTCATGCAGTATGAAATATGCGAAAAAACACCACAGCATGCATGTACAGCAGGGCTGCCTGGTTTAGTATGTCATTTCTGATTAGTTTAAAACAGTTAAGATTGCTTTGTAGTGTTTTTGAGATTTTCTTATGTTTAGCAAATTTAAGTTGAGGATCTATGACCAATCCAAGATATTTAAATTCTGTAACATGTACACAGTTTTGTGAAGTTTCTACTTACAATATGCACAAATTCTCTTGTATCTCGTAATCTTTGACGATTGTTGTTTTGATGTTACATTACTCACAACGGGCCATGCCAGATAACTGTAAAAAAAAAAAAAAAAAAAAAAGTTAATTCGATCAAAATTAATTTGATCACTTTTTGCCACGAGGGTCCCAAGATGATGCATGTCAAGTTTTAACTTTCGAGCAAATCGGACAAACAGCCTACGAGGTTTGATTGACAGCAGTGGTTCTTGAGGCAAAGTTGTTCAGAATGAGGAGATTTAACCTTCAAACGTTTTGGCATCCCGTCGTGAGCGTGAATCACAGATCGAAATTCTTGCCATGAAAAACTTTTTGCTTTTCCCTAAAATTCAGGAAACCAATGCATATAGTTGATCTGATGACCAAAGTGAGAGGAAAAAAAGGGAGTGAGCATAGATTGAGATCCCGAGTTATTCATTTTCCTGTTTCCTGTGGCACAAAAAGAAACCATAATCAATATCATAAAAAAATGTGACAGATTAAATCCTTGGGCATAATTCTTGCATACATATGCCAGGTTATTACTGCTTTGGACCATGCCTTCCTTTAGACAGCTCCTTTGCTTCCTGCAATAAGACAGAAGTTGTGTTAGCCACGAGAACAATTTGCTTGCAATTTGTGACATTTTAAGCAAATCTTGATGTATCTCGCTCTGCTTGAGCTTAAATGCTTTGGATTTGTATATTTTTTGTTTAATATTTTCAAACTCAAACCTCAAGATATAAAATAATGAAATTATATATAATGATATAATGAAAACTCTGTCATTTACTCACCCTCATGTTGTTCCAAACCTGTATGAAATTCTTTCTTCTGTTGAACTAAAAAGATATTTTGAAGAATGTTGGTAACCAGACAGTTGACGGTAGCCACTGACTTCCATAGTAGGAAAAATAAAAAATACTGTAGAAGTCAATGGCTACCATTCAACTGTCTGGTTACCAACATTCTTCAAAATGTCTTATTAGTTCAGCAGAAAAAAAGAAACTCATATAGGTTTGGAACAACATCGGGGTGAGTACATGATGACAGAATTTAAATTTTTTGTTTTAAATAAACAAATAATCAAATATAAAAAACGAAATTATGAGCCCAAATATTCAAATACAATATTTTAGAAAAATACACATACCCAGTAAATACAGAGGATTTATGAAAGGAATGATAGGAAAAGATGTGTATGGAGAAGAATCATTATAGAATATCCTATCATCCGTGAAACATGGTGGATGCAGTGTTATGGCATGGGCATTATTGATTGGGGTTGGAGCTAAACTCTGCCTGAGAGCTCTCTAGGAGCTGGGTTGGCTACCCCATCTTAAATGGGTCATGTAATATTTTTTTGTTAAACCCCTTAAATAATAATAATAATAAATACAGGAATATTTAAATCTAGTGCATTTAATATTCAAAAACTAAACTAAAAATGCATCCATGTTTGTTGTGCCTTAAAAAGAATACAATTGTTTTGTTATAGAAACTATTACAATATACAATTTGGTGAGTTCATAATGTAATAAATTTCCCACAATTTAAAAATCATTATTAATTTGAGCTTCAATAACTAAAAATGATTACATTACAAAACTAAAAATTATTACTTTACAAACCTCTTATTCCATTATGTGCCATTATCATTGTTGCTTTGTTATTACATTATGAGTTGCTACACAACACTTAAAGCACATTACTTAAGAAAACATGATCAGCAGCTTTTTCTGCTGTTCCTGCACTGTTAACAGCTTACCTCGAGTGCTTGTCCATTGTCGTTTCCGCCTGGGAAATCCAAAGAGGAATACAAAAGAAGATATAAACACAGAAAGCTCATTAATAAGCTATGTATCTTCCTACAGTATAGATGCTTCTACTGACAACAGATATTTTAGCTACTTAAATTAACAGTGTTACAGAAAACACAATGTAACAGAGTTCCAGAAAACACTATTTTAAATGGTAATCTGTTCAATATGTGTCAGATGTTTTGGCCAATGCGCAGCCCATCAAAAACATTGGGGAATCCAGCAGTAGAAGCATCCACTACAGGACCTCTAGTGATAAAATTGTTGTATGTGTGAACACCCCATAATACAAAGGGAAATACTGATTTACTCCACTTCAGTCCTCTCTGAAGCAGCTTACCTGGGAGAAGATTGTTCTCTGTTCCATTAACATAAACCACCTCTCTTGCTGCTCCATTTAAAGTCCTCTGATTGATAAATACAGTTACTATCTACATGCATTGCTGTCAGAGGCAGAGATAAACAAGTGAAGTCTGGTCAGCACAAATAATTAATATAGATTTCCATGGACTATTTCATGATTTTGGTCCTGTCAGTTGAAGAAAGTTCATCAGAGAAAATTATTAAAAAGATTGTGCCCAGAATCTGTATTTATGTTGTAATACTCACCAATTATTTTAGTCTTGAAAAGGTAAAAGCAGAGCGCTGCGACAAAAGCTACTGCAACTACAGCTACAGCTCCAATCGCAATTCCAATAACCAGGGCAGTGCCTTCATTGCAGTCAATGCATTTTCCATCTGCAAAAAAAATATATAAAAATAATAATAAATGGACAAAGTTACTAAGGTGTCATAAAACGCTAAACTACATTTTCTGAGATTTTAAAAGGGTTTTGTGTAGCACATTAATGGATGTTAACATTTTCGTCTGTAATTTTAATTGTAATAGAATCCTTATCTAGGCACTATTTTTGACTTTCAGGTTTAAAATCTTCATAGTGGTTGTGATATTTTCTCTTATTATGGTGGACTGGTAATTATTCATGAGACATTTGTACACTTATCCTATATGAGAGACACAATTATGGATCACAAGTGTTTGTTTTCACTTTCTATGTGGCATAATTTCTCTTTCATAGACCTCGAGTCTCCATCCATTCTCGGTAAACACTGCAGGTGTCATGATGGTTACAAACATGGAGATGTAACTCTAATTTCACTTAGCTGATTGGTAACTAAAAACTTACACATCATGCTTTCAAGTTGTTTCAAGTAGGCACTTCCACCAGTGTTTCCTCGGAGGAAAGAGCCCTACTCTAATGATTAAATACTTTCACTTTACCTACCCCATTTGACAATAATTGGTTCTTTGAAAGTTTTGTGGGACACAAAACAGTCATATTCTGCTTTTTCATCCTCCTTGATGTCCACACTCTTCCTCAACTGGAAGGTTCCATTATTGTTTGGTCTGATTCCTGTGGATTCAATCTCATCATCAGGCAGGGATGTGCGATATTTTCTTATGGTCAACATCACATCTTTGGGGTAGAAACCAGTGGCCATACAGGTGAGTTTCAGCTTAGTTTTGTCACTGGTAGACTTTTTCGCAAACACATGAACATCTGGAGGAGCTGCGGACACAGATCATCAGTCAGTTCTCTCTCTATGACAGCTGCAGATAATCAACAAATACAAATACTCTACATTTACTCACAGCCCTTTGTGAGCTCCTCATCTCCATATTCTCTGAACTTGTTGAGCCAATCCACACACTCTTTCTCCAGGTAGCCCTTGGTGTACTGGTTCAGGATGGGCACATTATCCCATTTCCTCTTGGTTGGAAGAGCTGCAACAACTGGGGCAACCCACTGAGACTCCTTATCATCAAAAGACAGGAAGTTATCGCCATCATAACTGTACTCATCGATACCTTTGGAAAACTTAATTTCCTTTCCCTCTTGATCAATTTCACAGCCATGTCTCCACTGAAGAACATGAACATCTGAAAGGGACAGAAAACAATGTTTTTCAGATAATAATAACAATATAATGTAATAATTATGGAGGTAAATATTTATCAGTATTTCTCACCTGAAGCAGTGTCGTTCATACGGTCCATCAGAATTTTGACATTCACATTAAACCACTGTTCTTTGCTCTTTCTTGACTGGGTGCCTTTTTCCCAGTAATCCTCCTGCATTTTCTCTTTCATCCAGTGCTGTCTGGAAATCTTTCTCTTTTCCTTGCTATTGTAATAGTCAATCTGTCTGTCATCTAGAAGACCCATAGCTGTGAATTCATGGATGCCTGGCGTATCGACAGGTTTGGACAAGGCTGTGTAAATGTAGTACAGGGAGTGTTTGTCTGTAAACCAAATGAATAAAACAGACTGTATGAAACAAGTGTATGTGATAAAATTGGTTAGTGAAGGAGAGAACAGATCAAATATGAGGTGAGTTAGGCACACACAGAACAGTCTCAAAACATTTCAGTTACAGCAAAAACTAAACAGACTAAATCTATTGTAATTAAAAAAAAAAAACGACCTATAATTAGCTGAAGGCCAAATTTAATAAAAATGTGTGCCTACTTGGATCTGAAATAGTTTCACTATTTCAGGTTACTTTTTGGTATATCCAGATTGTATTCTGTTGAAAAAGTAATCTGAGGCGGCTAATCCTGGTATCGATCATTTGAACAGTAATATTATAACTAGGCCGCTAGGTCATGTTGATCGATGTCAAATTATGGAAAGTAAGCTTTTTTTACTTGACAAAACAAGTAGCCTATATATTTAATTATATAGGCTAAGTATAGATACACTTTTAAATTCCATGTACTATGTAGCTAACATAAATTAGTAGCCTAATCAAATTTCAAGACCGTATGCTAAAAATGTTAGCGCTACTTTCACTTTCTCCAACAAACGCAGCGAAATGTAATCATTTAACGTTACCCGTTTGAACTGAAGACAAAGTCCCACAAAGAAAGAAAAAGCAAAGCAGGGCAAAACTCTTTGTCACGACACCCGTTTCCATGATTTATAATCTTCTGATTAGGCTATCTAAGTCCACTGATGTTTACTGTGTCGGTCTGAAATCAAGTAATCTGATCTGTGCTGCGTTCCAGTCCACTTTTAGATAGGGATGGCTGACGCGAAAGTAACAGTCGTTCCGAAGCTTTGCGAGATCCCGAAGCGCAGATGTTTCGAAACACTGATCCGAAGCCTGATTCAAAACAGCCATGTCATGTAACTGTGGCCAAACGAAGCCTCGAAGTGTTCCACTCGGTGTGGTCCGCCGAATCAGCTTTTGATTGACACGGTCAGGAACAGACCACACAATCGCACATCCGTATAAAAGTGAAATCAACGCATATTGACCTCGTGGGTTTTTGTGAGAGGAGTTTGATTTTGAGATAGCGGATTTTTTATGATATAGTGACATATAGTGCGATTTGATTAGTTATAGGCTATTTAGGCTTAACGTTACATTTACACAACACATTGACTGATAGGCTAGACTACAGACAGACAGAGTAGCCTATACATATAGTGACACATTAATAGATAGATATAAATATATATAGACAGCTAGATTAATAGATAGATACATATCTAGGTACATATCTAGATACATAGATAGATTATAGATACATAAATACATAGATATATTATAGATAGATACATATCTAGATACATAGATAGATTATAGGAACATAGATAGATATATTTGGATAGATAGATAAAATGGAGGCTCCCCAGAATAGATTCCGTACATATGATCTGTGGTGTGGGAGCATTTCCGTTTAGAAACCCCAAATAAAGTGAGATGTGTGTATTGTGATCGGCAGCTAGCCTACTGCAACAATACATCATCCATGATGTGCCATTTGAGGAGCACTCATCCTGCCATTTTGCAGGGTGCAGAGGATGGTAGCATTCCCCCTTGTTCCTATGCCTGCTACTGACACTGCTGGGCCATCTAAGTAAGGTATGCATTGTTTGAAATATAATGATAATTGAAATATAATTACAAACTTTTGGGACACTGTTTAGAAAATCCATAGCCCTATGCCCTACAACCTAATGTCCCAATCACAACTGCCAATCATGTTAAAAATAGCTTCATTGTCAATATAATATAATATAATATAATATTGTGTGAATATACATTTTATAGGTCTACATATGAGACACACAATGCTACAGCTGATGCCACAGTGGAAGTGAAAAAATAAATCAACGATGCGTTTTTGCCCAGGACTCATGATCCACTAACTTACTGGAAAGAGAGAGCAGTAATCTTTCCTCATTTGTATGTCCTAGCTAAAAATATCTTTGCATGCCAGCAACAAGTGTCCCTTGTGAGAGGATTTTTTCAAAGGCTGGAGAAATTATCTGTAAAAAAAGAAGTAAGCTAAGTCCTTCCACAGCAGAGAAATGAATATTTTTGAATAAAAATCTCTAAAAAAGTGAGACATTGTGGCTTGATTTCTTTTATTAATATTCATTTTGCAGGACCAAAATAACATTATGCACAGTGAGGAGCCTATAGGTTACAAGCTTCACATATTAGAGAAATACAATAATAAAAAAAACAACACATTTTTTAATGGCTTGTCAAGGTTGTTTTAGATCAACACCTGCAAAGTGACCACTAGGTGTCACCGTTGAGACGGGTGTCGGATTGATTCGAAGCCTCGAAACAATATGGCACATTTGGTTCAACTGTTACATTGCTTCACGAAGCCTCGATCTGCCCACCACTAGTATAAAGTGTTTTTGGTGTACTTTCCTGTGTAATGGTGGAAACGGTTTGTTGTGTGCACATACCCATGCTCAATCCCTTCAAAATAAAAGTCCTGGGTCACAGTCAGTCTGTCACATATCCCATACTAACATATCATTTGTTTACTATTGACCGTATTCATACTATATCCTGCAGACAGTAAGAGTTTTATATTAGCTTGCTGTTTTAATTGTAGCTCTGATAATCAGTTCAGTTTAGACACGCCTCTCCTTCCTCTGCACCAATCAGACGCCTCTGATAAGAACGAGCCAGATAAGAACTTTAATTTGTGCTTTTAACTGAATATTTATTGAAAACTTATTCACAAAATTATTGGAAGGTATAAACTGGCAGCTGATGATAACATGACCTGATAAACTGATGAATATGAACAAACCCCTTACAGTGAACAACTAGATGAGGATAAACTATTTCAGCAGGAACTTACAGAAATCTGGAGAAACAGTGAAAGTGAGCGAGTTAAACTCATATTTCATCAGGAGTGATGAGCAGAGAATAGAGAATAGAGCAGATGTTCATCGTCCTAGAGCTGATGATATTCCTTTAATACCAGAAACACTTCAAATAACATCATTAAGCATACAAATATGTTTTTTGCATTTTGAAATGTAGACTTGGTATTTAATTATTAAAATGTGGTTTTAGGCAGAAATTTAACTATGTGGCTAATTGTATGATCATGTTGTGTGTTGCTGTGTTAAGACTTTAGAAAAAGTACTTTAAGTATTGGTAAACGCTTGTTAGTAATTGTAAAAAACGAACTACCTGAATAAGTGAAGCGATACTCAGCGCTGGAGTCGAGTCTCGTGACAGAAGCAGATCCTCCATCATCACACACAGATGTGTTTAACCTGCAGCTTTAGTGCTGGATTTTACAGAGACTCTTTCTGCAAGTTTCATCTTTACGCCAGTAGATGGCGACAAGAGACTGACTTTATGAGTGAGTCAATGAATCATTAACTCAACCGATTCATTCAAAACACTGATTCATTCAAGAAATACTGTAGCCGTTTCTCAATATGCGTTCTTGTCTGTACTTGTGTTCTTGTGGACTTGTGAAACGTCATCAGTCGCTACCCAAGTACTGTTCCAATTCAAAGTTCACATCTAGCCAAGTCCAGTTCAAATCCCCGGATGTGTTCTTGATCCGCCCCTTTTACCGAGGATGCATCGAGAGGTGGCTTGTGCGGACTTGAGACAGCCAGGTATCCCAGAATGCATCTCACACCAACCAGCAAGCGTCAATAGCGGAGGAGAAACCCCGCGTAATTTAAAAATACTGCTGTAATTGTGTCACGAAATGTAGTTTTAAGAGTATTTCAGGCGAGAATGTAGTTGTTTAAAGCTCAAATCTTTGGTTTATTTATAAAGATAGTGCCTACTTGAAAATTTGATCTGACGTTTTCGGAGTTGTGAGAACCAGGCAATCGGACGCTCGGCGCTCATGTACCCCGCCGAGAACAGCCTTTCCTCGGTTAGTGTTGCCGCTGGCTCGGATGTCTCCAGTCTAGTGGTTTAACATGAGATATAAATCGTCTTGTGTATATCTAACGGACGATTTATTTATTTATTTATTTTATTTTTCTCATTAATTTATAATTTGTTCCCTGGCAAAACGTTAAGCTGAGGGCAAAGTGAAGTTTTATAGCTTTATTTAGTCTATTTAACTTTAACGTTGTAGCCTAGAGAGCTGACTTATGTTTGACTGAATCGTTTGCTTTATTATTGTATAGCTTCTTATACCTTTTAGGCTACTTATACTTTTATAATGGCTATTATTGATCATTAAAACTGACATTTAACAAAAAAGGTTATGTCATTTTATTTTATATATTTAAAACATATAAGCTTTATATTTCGTGTTGTTATAAATATGCAGTGAAGATAATCAATTGCGTTGCCTGAACCACATTTGTTTGGCCATTATGTTTAAGATTTTTTAAAATGAAAATCAAAAGAGTCAGAGTGGTGGTTTATAACATATTTTGTTTTATTTGTAGCCTAAAAATACATAAAGAGATGACCGGAGTAACCAGAGCGAGCTGAGTGATGCTATCAAGTACGCCGCTGTTCCATTTCAGAATTATCGGACTTGTGTCCTCCCGTCCTCGGGAGTTCGTTCTCCTGAGTCGAACTTGTCAAGTCCGAACTACCAAGGACTCAAGTCCGAACTTTGCGTACTTGGTATTGAGAAACGGCTTGTGTGTTTCTCAGAGTCGAGCTGCGGTTGTTTCTACTGTGGCTTCGTCTGGAAATATTTCAGTTGGCCGAACAATAACAAAACTGGCAATATAAATTACTAAAATGTAAATCACTCGAACAGTGCTCCTGCTCGTCTGATGTTGCTTTATCAATAAAGGATTATATTAACATGTGAAATGTTTTGTATCTCCATGAAAGCACTAGCCTGACGTCGTCATACTCAGGTTCTAGTCAGAATATGAGTCTGATCTGCTCCATTGGGCTGTGATTAAGGCGCGTGTTTCAACCGAACCAGGAAAGAAAATGCCTCTGCACTCAGTTGGATAGACCTACAACCAATCAGAGCAACAGAGAAACCACAATGACCACAGGGTTTTCATTGCGCCCCATCTTCTTAGCGACCATCGGGGCCTGCTGATAAATTAAACTTTTGCCGAATCCCGTAGGAAGGACGGCAAAAACGGCTTGATCGCGGTTCTCTGTTCCTCTTTTAAAATGAATGCGCTGTCGATATCTTCTATAACAGACGCAAGGGCGGAATCTACACACCTCAATTCTCCAGTGGCAGCCGTCTTTGTTGTAAACATATTCAACCCAAGCACTCTTTGGTGACGTGGATGATTACGTTACTGTTGATCATCTGTCCATCATCATATAAAGCCCACCCTGACAATTTGATTGGTCCGAACCAAGCGTGCCGCACAAGCCCTGAAAAGTGAAGCCAAAACGTCTCGATCGCCCCCCGGTGACTGGTCCTAGTATAGGACGGTCATAAGCCCCGCCTCCCCATGTTATTCAACGGGACGTGAGACCAACTAAACAATTAAATTACACTTCAAATATCTTTTTTCCAAAGGTGGTTTCTTTCATTTGCTGTCGGTTTTGTCACGCTGATGTAAGTTCAAGTGTCTGTTTCAAAAATAAGTTGGTTTTTAGTTAGTTACGTGATGCGGTGGTGTAACGTCATGATTGACAGCTGTGATTGACAGGTTCTCGAGCGAAGTAGTCACTGAAGCACCAACGGACATTTTTTTCGGGATCTTCGGAGGACTGAGGAGATTGTATTTACTTTATTTTAACAAGCCTCTTGTCGTACTGCAATCAATTTTTTTAAAAGTGTACAGAATCCACTCTCCCTGAGTGCATTCTGCGAGAGTGTGGGCGGAGCGTTGATTTTGCGGCTTTACTTCCTGCTCACTACTGCGCAGGTCTGGTCCCGAGATCGCTACTGCACAGACTCAAGTTCCAATATGTCAGCGCCATATCGGGACTCTGGCGGCTTCAGTTCTCATCAATGGAAGAGAGCGAAGGGGCGTCGTCCATCTTTTTTTACAGTCTATGGTCCGAACAGCTCTGGTTCGAGCATAATTGCTCCACAAAGGATCGAGTCCAGACCAAACTTCCCGACCTCAAATGTCGTGGGCGGGGCGAAGTTCGGCTGGCATCCAGGCTATGAAAGCACATTCAACTTAAATCTGTGACTCCTGAAGCGTTTGCATAGAGTGTGTTTTACATGAGCGACACATGCTTCAGTGCTCTGCATGTGTTTATAACTCTGTCAAACATCAAACATGATCAACAACTGTTTTTCACTAGAACTGAACCTTCAACCTACAAAAATGACTTTCATCACCATATTGATCTGGACGCTGGCAGTGTTATGTCGAGGTTTGTGTCAGTCAAGATTACAAACGTTATTCACTCGTTATCTTTATGTGTGTTGTGAAGATATAAGGTTGTAAAAGTGTATGTGATTTCTAATCTTTCTCTCTTGTCAGAATCTGTTGGGCAGGAGACAGTGACTCAAACTCCCTCAGAGCGGCTCTCTCAAACTGGACAAACAGTCACTGTAACCTGTAAAACCAGCAGTGATCCAAACTGCTGTCACAATGGAAACCATTTTCTTAGCTGGTACTTACAGAAACCTGGAGAAGCTCCTAAACTCCTGATTTTTGGATCAATCAGTCGGCAGTCAGGAACTGCATCTAGATTCATTGGCAGTAGATCATCTGGGAGAGATTTCACTCTGACCATCAGTGGAGTCCAGACTGAAGATGCTGGACATTATTACTGTCAGAGTGCACACTGGATCAACAGTAAAGATGTGTTCACACAGTGATAAAGAGTCGTACAAAAACCTCCGTCAGTCAGAGTCACAGTGACTGAACTGAAAATGCAGCTGCTCACACACACACACACACACACACACACACACACACACACACACACACACACACACACACACACACACACACACACACACACACACACACACACACACACTAAGAAAAGCAATATGATCTTATAATAAGCAATAATATTATTATATTAATATATTATAATAATATAAAAGTTTGAGCTTGGTCAGTCTATGACAGCTTTGATCCTGATTTTTCATAAGTCATTTTTCTCCTGTTATTTTCAGTCATTTGTGAGGAAATTCAGTCGCGTTTGATCTTCACTTAGTGGATATTTTTCAATCTTTCACCATATTTTTGTTTTTCTGCATTTATGATTTATCCTCATTCTTCTTTCTAAACTGAATCACTTGTTCTCACCTTATTTCCAACTGCAATTTTAAGAAATTTAGATCTCTAACGATCAGTGTATTGTATAACATTATTGTGACATTCTTTAAGCAGCCTGTTGAACCGTTCAGTGGCCCTGTTAGCCTGAGGGTAATAAACACTGTCTTTATGTTCTTTATTCCCTGTGTTTTCACAAAATCAGCAAAGTGTGGTGGGACGTACAGAGTTTTGTTTTTAATTAATTTAATGCTTGTGGGTAATGTAGTGTCCAATTATATTCCGTGAGGGAGCGTATAAAAAGGGATCCGAATGCACCGTTTGTGGTCACTGCCCACTCCGGTTTGTTTAATCCCTTCCGCTCAGGGACGGACTGACAATCTGTGCATTCTGGAAAAGTCCATTCTGAAAAAAAATCTAATAAAGCAATATGAACAGCCAACAGCAGGGGCACTAATACGATAACTTATGATACGTGTAAAAAAACAACAACTGAGGAAGAAGAGTGGGCCTACAGCCACTGACAGAAAGTTAGTTTTATAAGGCTGCTCTTTTAAATTTTCATACATTATATTTGAATAGTTAAGTTATAGTATAGCAGTGGTCTCCAACGTGGTGCATATGAGTTGCAGGCTAAACACATTCTATAAATAGCCCCAACTTGCCGTCGTGGTTCCAGACTTCGAATAAATGGTATCATTTTGCGACCTTTTCAACTAAACGTTTCGTTGAACTTTTGCCTCTACAAAATTACCCAACTCTCTTTGATTATACGCTGTCATTTGCGTTGCGTATGAGAAACATCAAATGGCAAACGCTCAAAAAGCGGAACAAAACTTGTTTGATCTGAGCAGCGCAGAGCATTATCAGCTCGGCCCCAAAACAGCTAAACAGCTATTTTTGATAACATATACAATAGGTTTATAGAAAATCAACAAAAAAAATCAATGAATATTTTCAGGATTTTTCAGGATTTTTTTTTTTTTAAACGCTTGTAAGTCTGAACCAGAATATCAAGATATTTTATTACTTCCCATATGATGGTGAAAAGTAAAAAAGCTTCACCATGTTATATGTATAATAAATATTGGAGTATAACAAATAAAAATCCCTTCTAGATTATTTTATCCCTTGAGGTAGCCCTCGCACACAAAAAGGTTAGAGACCCCTGGTATATAGTAACTATATATGTTTTATAATTACAAGTTTGCGTAATTTGGGGTTTCTGTAGCCAGTGACATTTCATTATTTGTATTTTATGGCATTGTACATTTTTTGTTTTTATTTGGAGGCTGAGGCTTCATTAATAAACACAACCCCGTCCCCAATTATCATCATTGGTTTTGAGATGTTACTTGTGAATACCTTGTCTGATAGGCTACAGTATTGTGGCATAGTATCAGGACATCCTGGCTAGTGTCTGTCCCACACGGCTAGAGGCAAATGGCCGGATGATGGGCCTATTTGGGAGAAAGTCCAGGGCTGTTTTTTAGCCCCAGTCTGTCCCTGCTTCCGCTTGAGGTATGTGTTTGGCTAACTAGATTTTAGCACATAGATTTGTGACTTTATGTAACAGTCATTTGGTTTATAGCATTATGGCGGATGGTTCGTTGCTGGGGGTTGTTGGCGGCGGCTATTCATATGCCCCTCCTGCATTCCCGTGCTTTTGTTGGCATGGCGATAGTCTTCTGTGTGCGTGACTTGGATTTGCGACCCGCTATGAAATGAAGGTACGTGTAATTACCGCTACTGTGCAACGTTCATTTATGTTGGGAGTAATTTTAGTGTTTAAATTCTATCAGGAATAATCTGTTCTCGGATACCGTGCGTTCAGTGAGCAACACTATTTGATGCTGCTGCTTTGTCGATCCTGGTTTCTCCTGGACAACTTGCTCGTTAGCACGTGTGCGCTCGGTTCATGTGTTTGTGTTTTGCTTTTTGTACATTTACTTTACTGTTTTTCAGTGCCATTGCTGTATCTCTTTTGTTTGTTTCAAGTTACAAGTTTTGGTGCCCAATTCTTAACCTGAGAGTGGTTTGATGCATGATTTTCAAGTTTATTAATTAAATGTTTTTCTTCTGTAACTTTTATTAAAGTTTCACTTGTTGTTATTTGTTTTGTTTATTTGGAGACCATTTTGTTAATTTAGTTTCTCGTTATAGGAGCCGAGGCTTCAGGGCCGGCCGCTCTTAGGCCCTCGTGTGCGGTGGTGGGTTTCTGTCACGGAGTGCTGTGTGTTCATGCTTGACCTTATCGGTGTGCGTGTGTTGTGGTGAGACTTGTGCACAGGGTGGTATAGGAGTCTTGTGCTCATTAAACTAGTTTCCCTGCCATTGGTAAGCCTCGGCCTCCTTTTCATGTTTGGTTTCTTTAATGTTTGTATGTGTAACCTGCTCCTTCAGTCTTCTAATGTTTTAAGATTACTGCTTGATGAAATAAAACTTTTGGGATCCACGTCTCAGGCCCTCCTTTCGATAACCACGTTCCTGTCTGTCCTTTGTAGGTGGTTAAATTCATTAATATTCATATTTCCCTGTTTAACAGGGTGGCGTAGTCAGCTATATGGTATAGAGCTTGCTTGCTCTCACCTCAATGCGGCGTCCCGCTACAAATGGTTTCCTTCTCGAGAAATTTCAGAACAGTTACTGAAGAAGCAAAACCAACTTCTGGCCATTTGCTGAAATAGTCAAATAGTGTTATTGCAAACTAACAGTCAGTTTCTCCCTTCTCGAAAGGTTGAAATGGGCCATTTTGTGAACCCCACTGGCTGTACTGGAGCTGTGAATGTTTTGGCTGATTTATCACTGGCCTGGCCGGTCACACATGCAGAGAGGATTGTGTGAACAAGATCGTCCATTCGTGGCCAGCAATACAACTCCCTCAGACACTGTTCGGCTCGCACCCATAGACTGTAAATAAAGATGGACGACACACCTTCACTCTCTTCTACTGTAGAAATGCAAAGTCCCAATATGGCGCTGACATCTTGCGCTGATTTGAAGACTTGATTCTGTGCAGTCGTGAGAGAGAGAGTCCCGTCCAGACTCCCGCAGAATCAGTTAGTCCAGTTCACTGCAGAATAACTTATATCAGTGTGAAATAAACAGTTATGGATATGTAGAAATTAAAGTTGAAGCTCCAATCTCCTCCCAAAAATCCCCCAAAAATGACTACATCGTTAAGAGAAGCTGTCAATCACAGCTGTCAATCATGGCGTCACATTCCCGTTTTTATAGCATCAAATAACGAAGACCAAACTTATTTAAAAAACGAACACTTAAACTTACACTAACGTGATAAAAACTACCTAAAATGTAACTAACAAACCATCATTAATTTGAAGTGTAAATTGATTGTTTAATTTGTTACACATCCCATTCGATTACATGGAGAGGACGGGGTTAATGAGCTGTACTGGGACCAATCGACCAATGGGGGCGATCAAGACGCTTCAATTTTCAGGACTTGTGTGCAACTAACACTGAGGATGCGTCTGAAATTGCCAAACTTTTTTGAATAAGTAATTATTATTAAATAAGTATTAATGAGTGTAGTATGAATGTAATCTGGACGTACTATATTGGCCATGTTGTCATTATCATGTGACCTACCAGTGTCGGTTGTCATTGTATACTTCTCAACACAACAGATCTGTAATGTGACGGACGGGTTTGACTCCAATATGCTCTGAATCAGAGAAAACCGAATGTGTAAACTGATATGAAATCAAACAAACCATATATTGTTTGTTTTGTACAATACACTATATGATAAAGTCAATGTAAGAAATATGTTTTTGAGCCTTTTTCAAGTAGGCCTAGCTATCATCTCAAGCTTATAATGAATTTATTACTCATAACTCATTTTAGCAGAAGTGAAACTGTTCCAGTTCAGAGCGTTGAACCAGTAAAAGAGTGAAACTGTGAGTTTGAGGTGAAAATCTCATTTGCATTGTCAGGTTTAGTGATTGTGATGGTCTCAGAATAGAGCAGCTCGTCTCCAGTGACCATGTTCAAACCCCAAGAGCTTCATTTCACATTTACTGCTGAATGCAGCTGTTCTCAACTATTACAATCAATCAAAAGCCGCTGAAACTTTAGTGCAGGACTTTGAAGGAACGACACACTGATCAATGATGCAGTCCAACACAAATGTGCGCTTGCGTTCAGATGAAGCTTTATTGAATGAACAGCAATGGCAGCACATTGACAGACTGCTTCAGTATTGAGCTGTAAATCACGTGACGCTCAGATACGCTGGTCTTCACTGGAGAAACATCAGCACTCGGAGCTCTTGAGGAACGAGGCCTCGTGAGCAGCTCCGGCATGTGTTCCTCTGCAGACGAAGCGCTCTGCGGCTTCCCAGCGTGCTTTGCTGAGGCTCAGGACGCTGCTGCGACTGTAGAGACCGTCCCGCTCGCTCTCTGCGCTGGTCTGAACCCCCTCGGTGACCTCTGACCCGTCCAGCGTCCAGCTCACCGTCGCCCCCTGTGGAGAGTAAGAGCTGAGCAGGCAGAGCAGAGCGGGGGGGTCTCCAGAGATCAGCAGAGAAGAGGGAGACAGCAGAGACACGGAGGGAGACACGGAGGGACCCGCTGCACACACACACACACACACACACACACACACACACACACACACACACACACACACACACACACACACACACACACACACACAGTTAGATGTCAGACATGGTCATGTTGTAGAAATCACAATAATTTTTTTCTTTACAGAAATCCCACAAAACTGCTTTCATTCATAAACCACAAATATCCTGAATTCAGTTTAAAAATATTCTCAGTTAAATCAATATTCACTAGCACTAAAAAATGTATCATGTAATTCTAAATATAAACCAGTTCTGTAAAGCACACATGATATACAGCAAATCTTACAGTAATTTGATATTTTCTGAATAATCATTTCATTATTAATTGTATTTTGAAAAATTCTTAAGACTCTCACAATCATAATTATCAGCAAATTTCATTTCAACTAATGAATTTTTCAAATCTTTCTATTTGTCTGATGACGACGCCTAAAAAATATTATTTTATCCGTACAATCAAACTTTTGTGTCATGGATTTCAAAAAGTATTGGCAGTTAAATTTACCAAGAATTATGGACACAATTATGTACTTTAAAAAAAACCTGAATATGACAGAAAATATAACAATATTACAAACTACATTCAGTATAATATTACAATAATATTGCAATCAACATATTAAAAAAAACATTGAATGTTAGCAATTATAATATATGAAATTACTCGTGTAAAAAGACAATTTTAAAACAATATAAAATATGCTTTGAAATAAATAAAAAAGATAAACGTGATGAAATCTCAGGGAATAAAAGTGTTTTTTGAAAAATAACAGACAAATTGAAAGAAGTCAAATTTGCCATGAAATATTGCAGTTTTTATTGAAACTGTATTTTTTTTAATCTTGTTGTCAAATGCTTGCTAAAATAACCTAAAAACAAAACAAAACAAATAAATTAAATAATTTTTTAGAGAATTGAAGAGACTTACTGATCCTCAGTTTAGTTCCTCCACCGAAAGTCCACCACAGTGTTTCATTCTAGTGAAAGAGTCGTACAAAAACCTCCATCACACTCAAATGAACACACACTCCAGCAGAGAGACGAATGACACACACACACACACACACACTGATGAGACTCAATAGCAGATCTTCTCAACATCAGACATGATTGATCAAAAAAGAGCCACAAAATCTTCATCTAAAAAATAGTCCAGAGAATTAATCTTAAAAATAAATACTTGATATTGAATGAAGGCTGAAATCCTTTGTTTCATAATCAGTCCTGAAATACATTCATCACATTTACAAACACATGTGATATAAACTCTGCTAATTCTATTGACCTGCTTTATAATGAAATCTTCAGCCAGATTTAGATGGTCATTCTCTATTGGATGACCTTTGACCTGTTATACAGTATCATGGATGATATAAATCTGCAGCTCAGGTATTAAATTCTCTCAGCATCAAAGTCTGAATGAAACTGATCATTAAAACAGTGTTTAGAGCGAGAAGATCGACCCAAAATAACATGAAGTAAATCATGAGTTTCTGTTTCTGAAAATGATCCACAGAAGTTTATTAGCAAAGACACTAAAAGACAAAACAGTGTTTCTTCTGTCTTCAGGGAAATGATGTGGAGTGTGTTTGCATATTGATCAGATCTTCAGTGTGTGAGAGTGTTTATAGTGCTGTGAGTTTAACACTTCATCACTGACACACACAACAATCTTCATCAACATGACCTTCATCATCATCTTCATCTGGACTCTGTTATACTGCTTTATACTACAAGGTGAACAGTTTATATTCTAAATAAATCATTTAAATAATATTTTTTTAACACAGCTTTAAATTGACTAATAAATGAATAAAATTTATGGACTGATAAATGAATTGTTTTTCAGGCTGTAGATCTCAGATCACAGTGACTCAGACTCCTGTGAAACCTGCCAAACCAGGAGAAACTGTAGAGATGAGCTGTAAACTCAGTAGTGATGATACACCCTGCGACCCACCCTGTGTGTCCTGGTACTTACAGAAACCTGGAGAAGCTCCTAAACTCCTGATTTATTGGACCAACACCCTTGAGTCAGGAACTCCATCTAGATTCAGTGGCAGTGGATCTAACAGAGATTTCACTCTGACCATCAGTGGAGTCCAGACTGAAGATGCTGGACATTATTACTGTCAGAGTTTCAATGAAATCAACAGCGACTATGTGTTCACACAGTGATAAAGAGTCGTACAAAAACCTCCGTCAGTCAGAGTCACAGTGACTGAACTGAAACTGAAGCTGCTCAAACACACACACACACACACACACACACACACACACACACACACACACACACACACACACACACACACACACACACACACACACACACACACACACACACACACACACACACACACACACACACACACACACACACACACACACTCAACAGTGAGGATATTTTCATTGACATTACATGAAATAGAAAGCATTCATTTAAGTTTTTTACATGCTACTGTAAATATTTAAATTAATCTATAACACTCTTTATCTGATTAACTGTATCTAACACTAAAGGTTCATGATTTGTCCGCATGTTCTTGTTTCATCATGAATCTGCAGGAGTGTTCACGCTCCACTGACTGAAGTTTACTTATAAAATGTGAGCTAAAGCCCTGATCTAATGAAAGACCTGAAGAAGAAGAAGAACTCAAAGATGCAAATATATTCTATTTAATAACTGAGTTTTAATAAAATCACACACACACACACACACGCACACACACACACACACAGTCTAGAAGAGCGACTGAAGCTGATGTGGAGTCGGCCATTTCCTCTATATCTGGTTTTCTCCAGTTTAAGCGTTAGAGAGTTAGTGTATTTTTATTGTACTTTTCTTTATTTTTGTAGCTTAGTTAGTTTCTCCCTAATAGTCCGAGGGTTTGTGTGTGTTGTTTTGGCCTTGCTCCCTCTTGAAGTCTTGAAATCCTCCACATTTATAGAATAAAACTAGTTTTTGACATTGAGTTGTTTTCGGCCGTTGTTAAAGCTGGTGTTGGGAACTGAAGCTCGCTGTCTCCACACATCACTCCATCTATTATAACTTTATACTTCATTTCTACAAATATAAACCTTTTTACTCCTGAAGTATCAGACAGAGCTGATCATTAAGAGAAAATACTGTTAAGACCATAACCATCTTTACAGTGTTACTGACAAACATTCAATGTCTCGAATTACAATCAAGAAGAAACTGAACAAACTGAGAGTGCGTCTTTTCTACAGTCAAACCAAACATTATTCAGACACCAGATATATCATTTTTATTTTATTTTTTTACTAGTGTGTGCAGGACACTACAGTTCATTTATGTAAGTGAGGATAGCAAAATAAAGTAAACTGTGACATATTATACCCAATAATTCTTCATAAAGTGGAAATGATAAATTTTATAAAAAATTTGGGACCAAAAATGATTCAGACACTTTGACCTGATCATGTTTTGCTCAAAGTTATCTGACATTATCAAGATGAATTTGTTCTGACACAGTTGAATATTTGTCATATTTTATTACCATTTTCTAAACTATAGCGAATAAACTGATAATGTGAGAAATGTTGAAGGTGTCTGAATACTGTATATAGTTTTATAAAGTACAACATCATCAGTTTGGTGCCGCTGCTGAAAGTGAACCAGTGAAATAAACGAATAGATCATCAGAAGAAAAACCTCCTGAACGCTTCACTAACTGAACTTCACATCAACTGAGTCTCACTTCTGTAACATCTGTAACATCTTTAACACCTGTCCTTCTGTACCGGCAGATCAAGCCTCGTCCCTCAAAATTTGGTGATGAACAGCGACGTTTCAATCCAACTACAGTAAATAAATATTCTCACAACAGATGAATATATATATATATATATACATTAATACATATAAAGTTGGTCTTATAGATGTATTCAGAACTGAATTGAATTATATCATTTTTAACATCTTGGCTATTGTAGAAGATCAAATATTATGAAAAACATTCATTTTTACTCTGTTCTCACTTCAGTGATTGTGTTTTGTGTCTGTTAATGAGTGACTGTCTTCAGGTAAATGATGTGGAGTGTGTTTGCATATTGATCAGATCTTCAGTGTGTGAGAGTGTTTATAGTGCTGTGAGTTTAACACTTCATCACTGACACACACAACAATCTTCATCAACATGACCTTCATCATCATCTTCATCTGGACTCTCACAGCGTTTGCTCAAGGTTTGTGGAGCACAAGTTTGATATTAATTCATTTCTTCAAGTATATTGTCAAAGTTTTGAGTGTATTTTCTTCTTGATGTGTTTCAGAGTGTAGAGGACAGATCACCGTCACTCAGAGTCCCTCAATAACAGCAGAACAACCAGGAGGAACTGTGAATATCAAATGTAAAACCAGCAGTAATGTGTACAGATGGAGTGATGGGGATGAAGGTTTATTCTGGTACTTACAGAAACCTGGAGAAGCTCCTAAACTCCTGATTCGTTTTGTAGAAGAACTAGAGTCAGGAACTCCATCTAGATTCAGTGGCAGTGGATCTAACAGTGATTTCACTCTGACCATCAGTGGAGTCCAGACTGAAGATGCTGGACATTATTACTGTAAGAGTTTACACAGTGGTAATGTGTTCACACAGTGATAAAGAGTCGTACAAAAACCTCCGTCAGTCAGAGTCACAGTGACTGAACTGAAACTGCAGCTGCTCAAAGGAGGATCTGAAATAACATCGTCACACTTGCATCTGAAATAAAACCATCTAAATTAATCTGACACTCTTAATAATTATAGAGTTCAGAAAGAGATGTTGTGCTCTTATAGATCAGTGACACATTTGAGATTTGAGTGATTTCAGTTTGCCCTAGTTCAGTTGCCTCCTTTTATTAATAATAGACTTTAATCTTCATAATACTCTATGGTTATTTCATTTGAGTATCCTAACACATAATTTGTATACCATGCACTGTATTCATACTATAAGGCTGGAACACTGGAACAGAGGGCAACTCTCTGAGAGAACAAAGGAAATTAACATTTGAACTCCCTCTTGTGAAACTAGCACCATCATTCGAGACACGATCACACTTGAGTTGACCACCTCCCAATTTACACATCATTCCCTTACCCATCCCCACCTAAATTCAACCAAGAATCTATGTGGTTTAATGTGAATAATTATCATACAGTATTACACATGTTTGGTATCATTTGAAATGTCTCAGTGCGACTGGTACAAAGGTCTCATTCCCAAAGAAGTCAAACAAAAGGTAATAAAGTTTTTAAGAGTTTGGAGATAACTGGCACACAAAGGAGGGTGGGTCTCCTGTTCTCAAAGGTGTAAACTCAATGTAAATTCCCATTGTTAGCAAATGTTTCCATGTCAATCAACTTCTGCCTCCAGTAAGTCTGGGACGGTGATTAATGTAAATTGCCACTGTGAACTCATGTTTACATTTGAAAAGAGGTTTCTGCCTTTCTGTCTATATAAAGAAATGCAACAAGAAGGATCAGGGGGATTCTGTACCTCAGATCAGCCCGTGAAAGCTGAGAGTCGCCGGGACTCAGCATCATGTATGTCCTAATGTCGGGTTCGCATCTCTTCTCTTTATTCCAGAGAATTTAATGTTTTGTATAGATTATCTTTGAACTGATTATATAATTGGCATGATACATTTACCTGATATAATAAATTGTAAACATTTGATTTTATTCTATTCGACTCTGACATTATTTTCAGTAAAGAGTTAAAAAGAATAGTCAAACATTAACTCACATTTAATGATGCACAGATATCGTTTAAACGTACTCGGTTACTAAACGTAACCTCTGTTCTCTCTAGAGAGGGAACGAGTATTGCGTAAGTAGCTTACGCTGCGGGAAAGTCTCCTTTCTCGAGATACTGAAGCCAACGACCATCAAACCTCACCGTAAATGAGTCTGGGCCGTCTCACACTGAGGTCAATGGGGAGTACAGTCAGAGAATGTCTAATAGGAAGAGAATTGGCACTCTCTGCTTACTTCCGGTTTCTGGACTGGCTGCAGTAACACGTCTCTGTCCATGCGGGGGCGCTCGCGAGCGAGTGCAGAATGAATGGAGGTCTATGGCGAAAAACCCTCAAAATCCACTTTTCTCAGGATATAATTTTTTGTCTAGTAATTTGAATGTTGTATTCGAAAGGAGATGCAAAGAAATTACACATTGCTGGGTGTTAGATTTTTTAGAGCCACTTATTTGGTTTAAAAAGTCTTTTAAAATGTCAATGACGTCAGAATGCTGACGTCATTAGCAGAATGCTAGCGTGTTATGGGCAACAACAACTCAACCTGTAAGAAATCGAAAAGAAATAAGTACTCGTTCATTCAACTTTCGACCTAAAACCCATGTTGAACTTGCAAAGCCTACAATAAAATCTGAGATTTCTCAACGGCAATCGGGTGAAAGAGACAAATTTAGCCGTATAGCCCCATAGACTCCCATTCAGTCTGCACTCGCTCGCGATCACCCCCAGTGGAATTCTAATGGAACTGCAACCAAAATCAATACAATGGGGCTGAATAGGGAGTGCCAAGGCTCTCCGTAGACGGGCTCTGGTACAGTGCAAGAACAAGTCGAACAGGAAGTGATGTCACGTGCAAGAGAGGGAAAGAGCAGAAAGTCTACAGCTCTGTCATGAAGAGCTCAGTGATAAATCATCTCGTCCAGGACTGCAGGCCGCGGATAACCGTGGTCAGCACAAGCCTGTAGATACGAGTGTTTTAGTGAGGCTGAAGAAAGTGAGGGAAAGAGGCAGTCAGACACTAAAGAGTAGGAATGTCAGAAGAGGATAGATAGTTAATGATATACGATAAAATAATTGGATAGGAAATTAAATTCCCTTTGCCTTCAGAACAGCTTCAATCCTTCATGAAATATATAATCATATCATGCTGATCTGTGTGTCATTGCACCAAGGAAAGCGTCCTGTCTGATTAGGGATGCAGAACACTAGATTGCACGTGAAACCCATGAACTGTAGTTTTATTTGAGAATGGGTCACCGTGCAGATTAAACACTGAGGTCATTTATGTGTCATTTAGCAACTATGAATTTGTTCTTTTTATACATACACATTAAATCTCCTGATTATACTGTAATACCTCTGAATGCATACAAACTCTTGAGGATTTTAACTGACCTGGAAACATTACTTACATTTCTACATGAGTATTAATCAGTTATCAGCTTTGTGATTTGTGAGACCAATTATAGTCTAATATAGTAAACACAACACATCTGTGGCTTATTAATTCAGTAGCTTTCTGTGGTTTTAGCAAGTAGGACCTGTTTCTGGATCAACTTCCTTGTTTATATTAGATCTTTGTGATAAACAGTTAGAATTTAGGGTTAGGGTTATGACAAAAAATCATTTGCGTGGCTTCTTATTGAAAGCCCATTTCTGCCAAAAAAAAAAAAAAAAAAACTTAATACGTGACGTCATAATTGTGACTTTTTGCTATAATTTCGACTTAGTGTGTCATTAAATGTCATAATTACAACTTCAATTTCGACTTTTGGTACAGAAGCAAATAAAAGATGTTGATCCAGGAACATGTTCTGCTTGGCAAAAGTCATATAGTTATCGTGCCTAATGAACATATTAGAAGTTTATTGATTTTAATTTAAAAAAAAAACTTTGTATATTTATTGCAGTGTTTTGTGATGCTATTTTTGTTATTCTCAAATTAAACCCAACTCATGTTTGAAGTTTGACTCCAATGTTGCTGCTTCCTACCACGTTTTATTTATTTTTACTTATGGTTTTATTTAATTTAATTTAACAACAGTAAACCAGACAGCCACTGAGTTTATATATTCTAAGACTGATGTCAATATAACAGAGAGAGACAGCAGATCTACTCACACTCTTCTGTGGAATACGACATTTGTTCTTTATTCGCCAAGCTGCACCTTTTCCATGCAAAGTGATTAGTGACAGCTGTCATTCTTCAAAACTGAATAAAGTATCATAAAAATATCATCATCATAACAGTCAACACGACTCGTGCGGTATATTCAGTCTTCTGAAGCCATTTAATCGTGAAATCTCGCCCTAAATCTCCAAGTGATGTGCACTTTTGGTAGGCTACTAAACAGATATTGACAAACTCAACTTTATGATTAGGGGAGGTTTGATTCATCTTAGTGATCCCACTCAGTGACTCAGTGACACATTCTTTTTAACCTGTTGCAATTTGGTCAGATTCGTTCACTAACACCTGTCGTTCATTTGGTTTACAATAAACGAGAACGAGATGCTTCTGCAGCTGCTCAAATACTTTCACACACACACTACTGACACACAGAGGACAAACACAGGAACTACACATGTGTTCAAAACTGACTTATCAGTTATGATCTACGGTGGCCGAGAGAGCTCAACGCGCTGCAAATGAAGAAAACACATGCAAACAGAAAAAAACGCATGCAAACAGAAAAAAACGCATCCAAACTGAAAAAAACACATGCAAATAGAAAAAAAAACACATGCAAATAGAAAAAAAAACACCAGCGAATAGGAAAACATCTTCATCAGTTTTACAACTCACGTGCGTCCCAATACTCACAACACAACCAAATACGGAAACGCGCTGCAATTACAGAAACGCGCTGCAAAAGTTCACAACAAAACCAAATACAGAAACGCGTTGCAAATAGAACAGAACACAACACAACGGAAATGTTTCTGGGGAACCCAATAAGTGACGGACGGACGGCTCACGAGCTTTACCAGAGAGACGCGGGCTCTGGCTTTACCTATGCCCTAACGTTACTCTCTTAAAAGGGCAGACGGCAGAGCCCTTGAATTGGGCACTTTGGAGGGAGCGGGGCACTTGTGTGCCATTATGTTGATGAAGGGAGCAACGAAAGACAACGTAATTTCCTCATTATTTTCACCTGGGATGTTCCCATGACAACGCAGCGCGTGTCCATCAGCTGAATAGCTGTTCTTACCAGAAATATAGTATTAATGCTGTTAACATAACTGTTGCAAATAAATATACATTTTATACAACAAAGTTTTTAAAATATGTGTTATATCTTTGTGTGAGTGTCTCAACTTTAAAACTTGCCGTCTCATATTTGGACCTAGCTACATTCTAACATTTCTTATGAAACTTATTATAACATAACATGACAAAATGTGTTCAATGTAACTGATGTATAGATTAATGTCTTTCCCTCATGTTCTTTTTCTCTATCTTTATTTATTTATTTATTTATTTTAGTCTTCAGCTCATTGTTCTTTTTAGTATTCTTATGGCATTGAACATATCGCAAATATACATTTTGTATATTGTATACAAAGTTGTATGTCATAAACGTGTCATCTTTGTATGTTTTGCAAAAAAAAATAAAATAATAATAATAAAAGTAGACAGCTGTAAGCACGTCCTAGCCGGGTCCGTCACTTATTGGGTTCCCCGGAAACCTTTCCGTTGTGTTCTGTTCTATTTGCAGCGCGTTTCTGTATTTGGTTTTGTTGTGAACTTTTGCAGCGCGTTTCTGTAATTGCAGCGCGTTTCCGTATTTGGTTGCGTTGTGAGTATTGGGACGCACGTGAGTTGTAAAACTGATGAAGATGTTTTCTTATTCGCTGGTGGGTTTTTTTCTATTTGCATGTGTTTTTTTTCTGTTTGCATGCGTTTTTTTCTGTTTGCATGTGTTTTCTTCATTTGCAGTGCGTTGAGCTCTCTCGGCCACCGTAATGATCTGATCTGTGACAAACGAGTTTGACTCTATGCTCAGAATCAGGGAAAACTGAGTGTGTAAACTAATATAAATCAAACAAACCATAATCGCGCCATATGTTGTTTTGTTTTTGTACATTAAACTACACAGTAAAGTAATTGTGTATCACCAACAAAGATGTTCTTGAGCCTTTTTTTAAGTAGCTCCTTCATCTCAAGCTTACAATGAATTTATTACTCATAACTCATTTTAGCAGAAGTGAAACTGTTCCAGTTCAGAGCGATGAACCAGTAAAAGAGTGAAACTGTGAGTTTGAGGAAAATCTCATTTGCATTGTCAGGTTTAGTGATTGTGATGGTCTCAGAATAGAGCAGCTCGTCTCCAGTGACCATGTTCAAACCCCAAGAGCTTCATTTCACATTTACTGCTGAATGCAGCTGTTCTCAACTATTACAATCAATCAAAAGCCGCTGAAACTTTAGTGCAGGACTTTGAAGGAACGACACACTGATCAATGATGCAGTCCAACACAAATGTGCGCTTGCGTTCAGATGAAGCTTTATTGAATGAACAGCAATGGCAGCACATTGACAGACTGCTTCAGTATTGAGCTGTAAATCACGTGACGCTCAGATACGCTGGTCTTCACTGGAGAAACATCAGCACTCGGAGCTCTTGAGGAACGAGGCCTCGTGAGCAGCTCCGGCATGTGTTCCTCTGCAGACGAAGCGCTCTGCGGCTTCCCAGCGTGCTTTGCTGAGGCTCAGGACGCTGCTGCGACTGTAGAGACCGTCCCGCTCGCTCTCTGCGCTGGTCTGAACCCCCTCGGTGACCTCCGACCCGTCCAGCGTCCAGCTCACCGTCGCCCCCTGTGGAGAGTAAGAGCTGAGCAGGCAGAGCAGAGCGGGGGGGTCTCCAGAGATCAGCAGAGAAGAGGGAGACAGCAGAGACACAGAGGGAGACACGGAGGGACCCGCTGGACACACACACACACACACACACACACACACACACACACACACACACACACACACACACACACACACACACACACACACACACACACACACACACACACACACACACACATGAATGATCATTTGATTTTAAATATACATCTTACATTTTAAATTATCCCCAGAATGAGTTTGAAAAACATTGTCCAAATAAATTGATGGTTATATTGTGATGTCGTTATAAGATCTAGAAAACTAATTTAAATGATCATTTCAATATTAATTGTATTTTGAAAATATTCTGCTATTCAGAAACTCACAATCATAAACATCAGCAAATTTGATAGTTTAAATGATTTATTTTCAAAATGCTCTTCAACTGAGTTTCTTTTTGTCTGATGAAAATTATAATTTTCATTTTCAAAATTATTATTTTGTTTCATACGTTTAGAAAAGCCCTTAATAGTTAAAATTACCAAGAATTATAGACAAAATTATATATGAAGAAATTATTGAATAGATTTTAAAGTATCTGCAGTCAATACATGAACTAAATGTTAGCAGTAATAAGATGTTAAATTATTAATGTAAAATTAAAAATTACATTTAAAAATATTAATATGAATTATAAAATTTAAATAAATGATTAAATAAATAAAAAATATAGAATTTTCTCAGAATTGTTACAGAACCTTTTAATCTCAATCAAATTTAAAAAAACATTGTCCACATAAAATTGATTAATACATTTATTCTTAAGATTTAGAATAAAGTATTACATAAGTATTTTTTTTAAATATTCTTCTATTTTGATACTCAGAATCAACTGTAATTTTCAGCCCATTTTAAATTATGATTATGATTTTTAATTCTTCTGTTAAGACACAATCATAATCATCCGCAAACTTAATAGTTTAAATGATTGATTTTTAAAATTCTCATTAACTAAATTCCTCTTTGTCTGATGGTCATACAGTAAAAAGCACAATAATTTCATCTTTACTGTAGTTTCACCGCACTGCTTTCATTCATAGACACTATCCTGAGTTTAGTTTCAAAACATTCTCCATTTAATCAATATTACTAACTATTGTACATTGTAAAAAAGTATCATAATTTTAACGGTAAAAGACTGTAAAAATGCTATGGTAAAAATTATTAATTGGTAAACGGTTTGTTGCTTTACTGTATACACTGAAAACTGGTAATAGATTTAACTAACTAGATTTAACTAAGTTAAATATAACTTAACACAATATATTATTTGTGTTTTGAAAATAATCACCATTCAATAGACTTCCTCGTAAACAGAAATATAAGTAAACTTAGTTTAAATTTAGTTTATCAACTAAACTTCTTTTTGTCTGATGATGAACTGATGACATTTATTTTGTCTATATTATCCAACTTTTGTGTCAAATTAAATATATTTAGAAATAACTGAAAATATTGCAATTACTGAAAATACAATGAAATGTTAGCACACATTATGTGTGAAATTACTAATGTAAAACATTATGAATGTGAACTATGGATTTAAATGTAATAAACATAGAATATCACCAAATATGACATTCATAATATAGCAGACAAAATTAAATTTAAATGCATGAATGCGTGCAATCAATCAGTTAAATAGACTAAAATACGACAATGAATAAGAGTTGAAGTAAAGTAAAGCAAATAAAGCATTTCAATAATGTACTTTTGTAATAAATTAAGAATATTGTTGCCAAATGCTGTTAAATAACCTTAAACCTCCTTCTAAACACACACACACACACACATCATACGTTTTTATTAGATAATTTAAGAAAGACTTACAGCTTCTGATCGTCAATTCAGTTCCTCCACCGAAAGTCCACCACAGTGTTTCATTCTAGTGAAAGAGTCGTACAAAAACCTCCGTCACACTCAAACGAACACACACACACACACACACACACACACACACACACACACACACACACACACACACACACACACACACACACACACACACACACACACACACACACACACACACACACACACACACACACACACACACACTGATGAGACTCATATCAAACTCTGCTAATTCTATTGACCTGCTTTATAATGAAATCTTCAGCCAGATTTAGATGGTCATTCTCTATTGGATGACCTTTGACCTGTTATACAGTATCATGGATGATATAAATCTGCAGCTCAGGTATTAAATTCTCTCAGCATCAAAGTCTGAATGAAACTGATCATTAAAACAGTGTTTAGAGCGAGAAGATCGACCCAAAATAACATGAAGTAAATCATGAGTTTCTGTTTCTGAAAATGATCCACAGAAGTTTATTAGCAAAGACACTAAAAGACAAAACAGTGTTTCTTCTGTCTTCAGGGAAATGATGTGGAGTGTGTTTGCATATTGATCAGATCTTCAGTGTGTGAGAGTGTTTATAGTGCTGTGAGTTTAACACTTCATCACTGACACACACAACAATCTTCATCAACATGACCTTCATCATCATCTTCATCTGGACTCTCACAGCGTTTGCTCAAGGTTTGTGGAGCACAAGTTTGATATTAATTCATTTCTTCAAGTATATTGTCAAAGTTTTGAGTGTATTTTCTTCTTGATGTGTTTCAGAGTGTAGAGGACAGATCACCGTCACTCAGAGTCCCTCAATAACAGCAGAACAACCAGGAGGAACTGTGAATATCAAATGTAAAACCAGCAGAGATGTGCACAGATACAGTGATGGGGATGCAGCTTTTTTCTGGTACTTACAGAAACCTG
Organism: Rutilus rutilus; assembly: GCA_021464565.1. NCBI lineage: Eukaryota > Metazoa > Chordata > Actinopteri > Cypriniformes > Leuciscidae > Rutilus > Rutilus rutilus. The sequence goes on along the minus strand of JAJAQA010000024.1, from coordinate 4,352,238 downwards.
GAGAAACTCCTAAACTCCTGATTCGTTATGCAAAAACCCTTGAGTCAGAAACTCCATCTAGATTCAGTGGCAGTGGATCTAACAGTGATTTCACTCTGACCATCAGTGGAGTCCAGACTGAAGATGCTGGACATTATTACTGTCAGAGTTTCCATTGCAGAACAGATTCTGATAATAGTTGTGTGGGTGATTATACATTCACACAGTGATAAAGAGTCGTACAAAAACCTCCGTCAGTCAGAGTCACAGTGACTGAACTGAAACTGCAGCTGCTCAAAGGAGGATCTGAAATAACATCGTCACACTTGCATCTGAAATAAAACCATCTAAATTAAAATCTTCATTAGATTATAGAGGTCAGAAATAAAAGCATACGTTGAGAGAAACAACTAGACAAAGTCCACCAGTGTCTCTGCCCTTACAGAACATGTGGGAATATACTGTAAAATATAATGCGATATACAGTGCTATGCATAAGTTTAGGCACCCATGCTAAAGTTGACTAAAAAGAGGAATAAAAAATCATCTTTTGGAAATTGAACTTAATGCCTTAATTTAAAAAATTAGGAAAAATCCAACCTTTAAGGACACCAATTTTCTTTGTGAATGAATAATGTATCGTAAATAAATAAATGTTCTTCCTTAAAATACAGGGTGCATAAGTTTGGACATCCCTATGTTAAATTCCCATAGAGGCAGGCAGATTTTTATTTTTAAGTATTTAAAAAAAAAATTTTTTAGGATACTATGCATCCTGATAAAGTTCCCTTGGCCTTTGGAATTAAAATAGCCCCACATCATCACATATCCTTCACCATACCTTGAGATTGGCATGGTTTTTATTTCAGTTAGCCTAATAGCTAGTTTGATTTGCATTGCTCTCAATGGGAATCAAACTAGCTATTAGGCTAACTGAAATACAACCATGCCAATCTCAAGGTATGGTGAAGGATATGTGATGATGTGGGGCTATTTTAATTCCAAAGGCCAAGGGAACTTTATCAGGATGCATAGTATCCAAAAAAAAAAAAAAAAAAGAATACTTAAAAATAAAAATCTGCCTGCCTCTATGGGAATTTAACATAGGGATGTCCAAACTTATGCACCCTGTATTTTAAGGAAGAACATTTATTTATTTACGATACATTATTCATTCACAAAGAAAATTGGTGTCCTTAAAGGTTGGATTTTTCCTAATTTTTTAAATTAAGGCATTAAGTTCAATTTCCAAAAGATGATTTTTTATTCCTCTTTTTAGTCAACTTTAGCATGGGTGCCTAAACTTATGCATAGCACTGTATTACATAATACATTTCCATATATGGGAAACTAGTGCCTATATATATACACACACACAAACACACACTGATGAGTAACAACAGATTTATTTCAGTATTACTGAATATAAAATTACATACATTATGGTACATAAACATACATATTTTTCAATATATGAAAGCAGCAATTCCTTATGTATTATTCAATATATTGTAATATATTAACACAATATATTATTCTGTATATTTTCAAATATATAATATGTTAAACCATTTAATATATTGATGATTCATATATGGGAAAATATATTTTCTTTTCATAAGGGTGCCAGAGACTCTTGTGCTCTTCTAGATCAGTGATATGACTGAGATCTGTATCAGCCGATCGCCATATTGGATCTGTCAAATACAGTCGAGAGCAAGTTAACTGTCGACTGCATCTGAAGCCTTTTAATAAAGTTTCATGAGAACTAGTGAATATAATCACTGTGGGACATCGATTAAACAGCACAAAGTTCCATTAGTTGCTTTTATTTGAGACTCAACATGTGGATCAAGATGTGGTTATACTGTAAGAAACAACTACAATACTGACAAATTACAAGTATAAGAACATCACACACTGATCAATCGCTTTATAAACTACAGGCAGGTTCTGCTCCTTATCAATCAGTCAGTACAGTATCAGCTTACACTGTATAAACACACACAGTCCTGTATGAACACACACCAGTGAAGGCCAGCGCTGCTCTTATATGGAGCTAGAATTGTGTCTTTATTACATGCGAGAAAATAAATGATCTGAGAGAAAAAAAAAAAAAGTTTGAGAGAAAAAGTTATCACACTGATAGCAGAAAAAGCATTTCATGAGAGAAAAAATAATATTTGAGAGAAAAAGTTTTCATACCAATAGCAAAAAATAATAATATTTGAGACTAAAAAAGGTTTTGAGAGAAAGTATTTTCTCATAGAACATAAAAAAATATCAATTTGAATTTTTTTCAGTTATTTCTGAGAAAAAAACTCTCTCTTAAAATACTTTGAAAAAAACTCTCAAATATATATTTTTTGCTATCAGTGTGAAAACATTTTCTCAAAAAAAAAAAGGTTTTCTCTCAAAACACTTTTCTTTGCTCTCGATGCAATTTCTTGCTCTTGTGTCAGGATTTTGCTTTCGCTGTGAAAATTGTGTCATGGGCGGGGCCACGTTCCTATTGGCCAGTCGGGTGAGCATCGTCTTGTCTTGGGAGTCGAATTGAATCATTACTCCATTGTCTGGGTAAGATGATGACACACACAACTCGATGGGTAGCTGGCTGAGCAAGTTCAGCATCACTGAAGATTAAGTTTTAACAAACTCACCTAATACTATTGTTAAATCCATCCGGTTGTCTTAGCGCTATCTGAATGTGCGCTTTTGTTGTCTATGGCTAGTCTGTCATAATAAAAAGAGAAACACTTACCTCTTGTAGCCATAGACAACAAAAGCGCACATTCAGATAAGACAACCGGATGGATGCGGGTCCGTCACTGATTAAGGCCCCCCTGGAAACATTTCCGTTGTGTCTTTGCAGTTTGCAGTTCGTTTCCCTATTTGCTCGTGCTGTGAATATTTGCAGCGTACGTGATGTGAAATCGACGAAGTTGTTTTCTGAATATGTAGTTGTTGTGGCGTTTGTATGTGTTTTCTAAATTTGGAGGTGTTTTCTGAACATGTAGTTGTTGTGGCATTTGTATGTGTTGTGACCCTTCTCGGCCACCGTACCATTCCCCATAATCCTTAGTTCAGACTAACATCCACTCTCACATTCACCTGTCATTACCTCGTTTAACTCACTCTATAATAGCCTGGTTTTCACATTCATTCCCTGCGAAGTCTTCAAGTCTTCCCTCTGTTCAATAAAACTGCATTTGGATCCTCAACCTTCGCTATACGTGACAGACGCGACTCTCAATCAAACTCAGTTATTCAGTGACTGACAGAGACTCGTGTGTGTGATGATCCTCATGTCTGTTCATAAACTGCAGCAACACATTTGGATTTGGTGTAAAATTTGGGGATTAATATATATTAGGGCTGTCAAATGATTAATCACGATTAATCGCACCAAAATAAAAGTTTGTGTTCACATAATATATGTGTGTGTACTGTGCATAATTATTTTGTATATATATAAATACACACACATGCATGTAAATATTTAAGAAAAATTTGTTATTTATATATAAAATATTTATATTTATTTATAATACAAATTATATATAATATATATATATACAGTATATTTAAGCAAATATTTCTTAAGTCATGATGTCATGTTGCATATATATACAAAATAATTATGCACAGTACACACACATATATTATGTGAACACAAACTTTTATTTTGGTGCAATTAATCGTGATTAATCATTTGACAGCCCTAATATATATATATATATATATATATATATATATTTTTTTTACTCTGTTCTCACTTCAGTGATTGTGTTGTGTGTCTGTAGTGACTGTCTTCAGGGAAATGATGTGGAGTGTGTTTGCATATTGATCAGATCTTCAGTGTGTGAGAGTGTTTATAGTGCTGTGAGTTTAACACTTCATCACTGACACACACAACAATCTTCATCAACATGACCTTCATCATCATCTTCATCTGGACACTGTTATACTGCTTTATACTACAAGGTGAACAGTTTATATTCTAAATAAATCATTTAAATAATATTTTTTTAACACAGCTTTAAATTGACTAATAAATGAATAAAATGTATGGACTGATAAATGAATTGTTTTTCAGGCTGTAGATCTCAGATCACAGTGACTCAGACTCCTGTGAAACCTGCCAAACCAGGAGAAACTGTAGAGATGAGCTGTAAACTCAGTGCTGGTGATACACCCTGCAGCCCGAGAGCCTGTGTGTCCTGGTACTTACAGAAACCTGGAGAAGCTCCTAAACTCCTGATTTATTGGACCAACACCATTGAGTCAGGAACTCCATCTAGATTCAGTGGCAGTGGATCTAACATTGATTTCACTCTGACCATCAGTGGAGTCCAGACTGAAGATGCTGGACATTATTACTGTCAGAGTTTACATGAAGTCAACAGCGACTATGTGTTCACACAGTGATAAAGAGTCGTACAAAAACCTGTCAGTCAGAGTCACAGTGACTGAACTGAAACTGCAGCTGCTCAAACACACACACACACACACACACACACACACACACACACACACACACACACACACACACACACACACACACACACACACACACACACACACACACACACACACACACACACACACACACACACACACACACACACACTCAACGTTGAAGAAACTACCCAATATGAGCTTCATCAGTTTTTCACCTTTTTGATTGTGATTTTTCAGAAGTCATATTTGTCTCCTGTTTCCTATTACATCCTTCATCTAGAAATTCAGTCACTTTTGATTTTCACTTCAGTGGATATTTTTCAATCCTTCACCATTTAAAAAACTTTTTTTTTTTTTGATTTTCTGCATTTATGATTTCATATATTCTTCTTCTTTATAAACTGCATCTTAAATCTGTGCTTGATCAGTTTAATCAGTTATTTAGTCCCCATAGATCTGAACACACTTAATTAACGTAAGATTATATCTAACCAGAGGCCACGACCATTAGAATAAGCTGACTAACTTAACTACTTCTAATGGTAACTTTGTATAATTATGCCGTGGTTTCACACAAACACTTAGTTAGAATAATGCTCACCCTGTTTAGATTAGTCTATACATATGCCGATGTGTTAGTCGGATCTCTGGAACTTCAGTCGGCGAGCTCCTCTGCTCCTCCTCGGCTGAACGCCAGTCCGTTATTAACCTGAGCGTAGAGTTGTGGTGTTATGGACTTAATGTAATCTACCAGAGTTAATCAGAATAAATCCAAATGTAACAATTAATTATTAGTCAGGTAAATGTGTCATGCCAATTGCATAATCAATTAAAAGATAATCAATACAAAACATCAAATGCTCAGTGATAAAGAGTAAAAGATGCATAAACCTGACATTAGTAAAATACATGATGTCGAGTGTCTTGAGGACGTTCAGCATCACGGGCCGATCTTGGCTACAGAATCACCCGAGCCTCTGGAGGCATTTTCCTTCTCAGACCAAGACAAAACATCCTCAATGTGGAGAATCAACTTACAACAGGAGTTTGCATTGACTAGAGTTATAGACACAGTTCACACCTCGTCGAGGAACAGGAGGAAGTTTGGATGAAGGACCCATTAAACAAAGTGTGTGATGATCCTCATGTCTGTTCGTAAACTGCAGGAACACACATGGATTTGGTGTAAAATTCATTGGTTCATATACTGAAGTTGGTCTTGTAGATTTATTCAGAACTGAAATTAATTCTATAATTTTTTTAACATCTTGGCTGTTGTAGAAGATCAAACATGAAAAACAATTTTTCCTCTGTTCTCACTTCAGTTATTGTGTTTTGTGTCTGTTAATGAGTGACTGTCTTCAGGTAAATGATGTGGAGTGTGTTTGCATATTGATCAGATCTTCAGTGTGTGAGAGTGTTTATAGTGCTGTGAGTTTAACACTTCATCACTGACACACACAACAATCTTCATCAACATGACCTTCATCATCATCTTCATCTGGACTCTCACAGCGTTTGCTCAAGGTTTGTGGAGCACAAGTTTGATATTAATTCATTTCTTCAAGTATATTGTCAAAGTTTTGAGTGTATTTTCTTCTTGTTGTGTTTCAGAGTGTAGAGGACAGATCACCGTCACTCAGAGTCCCTCAATAACAGCAGAACAACCAGGAGGAACTGTGAATATCAACTGTAAAACCAGCAGAGATGTGAGGAGATTGAATAATGGGGAGGAAGGTATATTCTGGTACTTACAGAAACCCGGAGAAGCTCCTAAACTCCTGATTTATCGTGTAAAGTTCCTCCAGTCAGGAACTCCATCTAGATTCAGTGGCAGTGGATCTAACAGTGATTTCACTCTGACCATCAGTGGAGTCCAGACTGAAGATGCTGGATATTATTACTGCAAGAGTTTCCATTGCACAGTAAATTCTAATGATCGTTGTGTGGGTGATGAAACATTCACACAGTGATAAAGAGTCGTACAAAAACCTCCGTCAGTCAGAGTCACAGTGACTATACACTGACAGAAACTGCAGCTGCTCCCAAACACTGACACACAGAGGACAAACACAGGAACTACACATGTGCTCAAAACTTCTTATTGTGGGGTCGTTCGTACATTAGCCTAAAGACCAGCATAATTTACCAAAACAATCATTTCAGGGAGATACAGACAAATTTTTTTCCCTTCTGTGTATTATAATGAAGACTTTGTCATATAAAAAAAAGGGAAAAGTTTTGCAGTTTCACATAGCCTCCTCCTTTCTACACCAACTACGAACACATTTTCTATCAAAAAAATAAATAAAAAAACAAAACAAAAAAAACGATGGAGCCAATCAGAAAAGGTATGACCAGATGCAGCCGTCCTTCTCGTTCGGAGCGCAAACTACCAGTCACGTGATTTCAGTAAACGAGGATAATACGTCATAACTGTTTCGAAACACTTCGACATTTCATTTTCTTGCCTAATTTTATATACACAAATGTAAAAAAAAAATATATATATATTTTTAAGAAAGAATTTGATATGTAGCCTATCTAAAGTCCTTGAGGAAATCTAAAACCTCGACTGCATGTAAGAATCATGGTGTAAAACACTTAAGCAAATGTAATATTCTTTGTTGATTTGTCTTGTAACCCTCATTATTGTCTATTACTGTACATTACTGTTCTGTATTTTTATTTAAGTTTTTGTTACTGTTGCATAATAATAAAAAAAAACAAAACAAAAAACACTTCGAAATCTCTGTCAACCCATGAATCATGAGGAGGCACTGAGAACCAATGTGGGTTTTTAGCTGATATCTGATCAGTTTTCTACATTTGCAGTAGGGATTGGTGATACCACTTACTTTGTTTTCGAAACGATACCGATACTTTCAAGGCCAGTATCGCTGATACCGATACCAATGCGATACCTCTAAAGTGAACTTTTAAATTTGAAAATTTCTTAAATTATTGAATTACTAAGATTAAAATGGGTAATGACACCCACTTAACATTATATTTGAAAGGCATGTTAACATTCAATACGCCTTAATTGGAATGTATTAGATTATAATTTTATTTACACATGGTTAAAATGTTTACTTCTACAAAAATCTATAAAATATCATAGACCTGTTTGAACTATGGTCACTGTAATGTTAATTGTCATAAGGGACTTACAGTGATAGGCTGTTGCACCAATAAAATGCAACCTTTTTATTCTGATAGTGTATGATTTATATTAAAATTATAGTTACAGCATAAAACATCAGTATGAACTTTTAACATTCAATTTTAAACAATTGAATTACACAAATTATAGTCTACAATGTGTTTATTGTGAAATAGCATTAGATAAATAGCACACACTCCAGCAGAGAAAGAGACGAACGACACACACACACACACACACACACACACACACACACACACACACACACACACACACACACACACACACACACTGATATGAGACTCAACAGCAGATCTTCTCAACATCAGGATTATTGAAGTCTCATCGTCTCTAAATGTCTCTTAATGCACGAAAGCTATTAAATCTAAATAAATAATATAATCAGAAAGACTCTGTACTGATCTTTACACATCTTAACGAGTTTCTAAATGATCATGTGTTTCCCAAAGCATTTTAATAAGTGTTGATGACCTGTGACCTCTGGAATGACCTTTGCCCTCTCATGGAGTTCACAGTGAAATACTTGTTTCTTTTAGTGATGAAACTGTCATTTGATTGATCAGAAAGTCTGAACTCTGAACCAGAGACTCATGCAGAATAAAGAAGAAATGATTTGTAAACTCCTACAGAAGTGAAAACACACTCCACTGGATCATGAGAATAAAACACATTAAAGGCCACAAAACTGGATCAGTTTCTTCTGCATGTGTTCATTTTCATGTGTGTTTTCCTCCAGCTGGTTTTTGCTCAGAGAGTCACTTTGCATCGGCACGTGTTTCAGCTCTCCGAGTGTTTATAGCCTTCAGACTCACACACTTTATAACACACTGCTGTTTACCACGGTACAAACCCAACACACACCATGAATCTCTTCAGCAGCTTCATCTGGATTCTGACCGCTTTTATTCCAGGTAACAGAAGTCAAAGCTTGTCATTTCTGAGTCTTTAATCTTCATGTCATTTGATGAAACTCATATAATGTTGTTGTCAACAGCGTCCAGAGGAATCACTGTGACTCAGCCTGAAGTTGTGAATGTTTCTGAAGGACAAAACGCCACTATAGACTGTAAAACTGATGCTGGGATAGATAGCTGGGGTTTAGCTTGGTATCAGCAGAAACACGGAGAAGCTCCTAAACTCATCATTACTGGAGTAAATGATCTCTATGATAACAGTCTCAAACGATTCAGTGGGAATGGAGAAGAAGATGGGACTGATTTCAGTCTGACCATCAGTGGAGTCCAGACTGAAGATGCTGGACATTATTACTGTCAGAGTTATCACTGGATCAACAGTAAAGCTGTGTTCACACAGTGATAAAGAGTCGTACAAAAACCTCCGTCAGTCAGAGTCACAGTGACTGAACTGAAACTGCAGCTGCTCAAAGGAGGATCTGAAATAACATCGGCACACTTGCATCTGAATAAAACCATCTAAATTAAACTCTTTATTTATCTAATAAAAGCATACGTTGAGAGAAACAACTAGACAAAGTCCACCAGTGTCCCTGCCCTTACAGAGCAAAAATACATTTCCATATATGGGAAACTAGTGCTTATATTTTTCAATATACTGCAATATATGCATTGACCATGGCTATATATTAATAAATATAAAATATTATTAATTATTGTGTACATATATTGCACATACATGTTCCCATATAAATGTAAATGTATGTTCACACACACACACACACACACACACACACACACACACACACACACACACACACACACACACACACACACACACACACACACACACACATTCATGGAATGAGTTACAACAGATTACTAGTTCAGTATTACTGAATATAAAATGACATACATTATGGTATAGGGCCTATTAATAAATATATTGTCACATACTGTAGTTTTCAATATATGAAAAGCAGCATTTCATTATGTATTATTCAATATATTATTCTGTATATTTTCAAATATTCTGTTAAACCATATAATATATTGATCATTCATATATGGGAAATATATTTTCTTTTCATAAGGGTGCCAGAGTCTCGGTGGTATTTTGTTGTGAATGTCCTCATATTCATACCTTTAGGGAGAATAAAAATATGGTGGAAACTGACGGACCGACTGACTGATCTCTGCACAGCTTTGACATGTTGTGCTCTTCTAGATCAGTGATATGACTGAGATCTGTATCAGCCGATCGCCAAATTGGATCTGTCAAATACAGTCGAGAGCAAGTTAACTGTCGACTGCATCTGAAGCCTTTTAATAAAGTTTCATGAGAACTAGTGAATATAATCACTGTGGGACATCGATTAAAAAGCACAAAGTTCCATTAGTTGCTTTTATTTGAGACTCAACATGTGGATCAAGATGTGGTTATACTGTAAGAAACAACTACAATACTGACAAATTACAAGTATAAGAACATCACACACTGATCAATCGCTTTATAAACTACAGGCAGGTTCTGCTCCTTATCAGTCAGTCAGTACAGTATCAGCTTACACTGTATAAACACACACAGTCCTGTATGAACACACACCAGTGAAGGCCAGCGCTGCTCTCATAGTATGGCAAGTCGTTTTAACTTTTATTCATTTCCATGATATGGAATCAAATTACATTCTTGATATCAACAATTGATTTTGAATGGCAGCCATTCACTATAGTGAAAATACAATTACAGATATCAAGAATTATAGTTTTTACTAGTTGAAATTCAATTGTTGATATCTAGAATTATCATTTTAACTAGTGAAAATGTAATTGTGGATATCAAGAAGTAGCATTGTTACTAGTGGAAATGTAATTCCTGATATCAATAACTATCGGTTTAACTAGTGAAAATTGAATTGTTGATATCAAGGATTCATATCCTGGAAATTAATAAAAGTTAAAACGGCTTGCCATACTCTTAGACCTCGACTCTCATCCTGAGAGTTTATAGCTAATGGTAATTTTCAACTCCTGTCCCTGGTTGTACATTTCTAAGTAGCCTACATTATAAAACACACTCACACTCACACTCACACTCACACAATTAGAAATGGTTACCGTTTTAGTTTGCCTTTAGCCACAACTTAATCCTGCAGGTGAACTTTTTCAGGTCAGATAACGAATTCCAGAGCCTACCGCTCTTAACAGAAAAGGCTGTCTGTGCGAAGCTTGTCCTGCAGTATTGTACAGTTATGATTAGTGCTGCTTCTGGTAACTTTTTCGCTGTTCTGTTTATAAATAAATTTACTAAGTGGCTCGGGTGCCAAATTACAAATACACTTAAAAATGTATTTAGCTTCATAAGCTTTTAAAGCTTAATATTATATGTCTCGAGGATGCAACAATGATGGTAACGGATTGGCTTTTTATCCATCATTTTTATTGCTCGACTGTAAAGTGAACCAATGTGTTTTGTTGCAGACGGAGCTGCCTGCGCCCAAACTGTCATGCAGTATGAAATATGCGAAAACACCACAGCATGCATGTACAGCAGGGCTGCCTGGTTTAGTATGTCATTTCTGATTAGTTTAAAACAGTTAAGATTGCTTTGTAGTGTTTTTGAGATTTTCTTATGTTTAGCAAATTTAAGTTGAGGATCTATGACCAATCCAAGATATTTAAATTCTGTAACATGTACACAGTTTTGTGAAGTTTCTACTTACAATATGCACAAATTCTCTTGTATCTCGTAATCTTTGACGATTGTTGTTTTGATGTTACATTACTCACAACGGGCCATGCCAGATAACTGTAAAAACAAAAAAGTTAACTCGATCAAACTTATTTTGATCACTTTTTGCCATGAGGGTCCCAAGATGATGCATGTCAAGTTTTAACTTTCGAGCAAATCGGACAAACAGCCTACGAGGTTTGATTGACAGCAGTGGTTCTTGAGGCAAAGTTGTTCAGAATGAGGAGATTTAACCTTCAAACGTTTTGGCATCCCGTCGTGAGCGTGAATCACAGATCGAAATTCTTGCCATGAAAAACTTTTTGCTTTTCCCTAAAATTCAGGAAACCAATGCATATAGTTGATCTGATGACCAAAGTGAGAGGAAAAAAAGGGAGTGAGCATAGATTGAGATCCCGAGTTATTCATTTTCCTGTTTCCTGTGGCACAAAAAGAAACCATAATCAATATCATAAAAAAATGTGACAGATTAAATCCTTGGGCATAATTCTTGCATACATATGCCAGGTTATTACTGCTTTGGACCATGCCTTCCTTTAGACAGCTCCTTTGCTTCCTGCAATAAGACAGAAGTTGTGTTAGCCACGAGAACAATTTGCTTGCAATTTGTGACATTTTAAGCAAATCTTGATGTATCTCGCTCTGCTTGAGCTTAAATGCTTTGGATTTGTATATTTTTTGTTTAATATTTTCAAACTCAAACCTCAAGATATAAAATAATGAAATTATATATAATGATATAATGAAAACTCTGCCATTTACTCACCCTCATGTTGTTCCAAGCCTTTATGAAATTCTTACTTCTGTTGAACTAAAAAGATATTTTGAAGAATGTTGGTAACCAGACAGTTGACGGTAGCCACTGACTTCCATAGTAGGAAAAATTAAAAATACTATATAAGTCAATGGCTACCATTCAACTGTCTGGTTACCAACATTCTTCAAAATATCTTATTAGTTCAGCAGAAAAAAAGAAACTCATATAGGTTTGGAACAACATTGGGGTGAGTAAATGATGACAGAATTTACATTTTTTGCTTTAAATAAACAAATAATCAAACATAAAAACGAAATTATGAGCCCAAATATTCAAATACAATATTTTAGAAAAATGCACATACCCAGTAAATACAGAGGATTTATGAAAGGAATGATAGGAAAAGATGTGTATGGAGAAGAATCATTATAGAATATCCTATCATCCGTGAAACATGGTGATGCAGTGTTATGGCATGGGCATTATTGATTGGGGTTGGAGCTAAACTCTGCCTGAGAGCTCTCTAGGAGCTGGGTTGGCTACCCCATCTTAAATGGGTCATGTAATATTTTTTTGTTAAACCCCTTAAATAATAATAATAAATACAGGAATATTTAAATCTAGTGCATTTAATATTCAAAAACTAAACTAAAAATGCATCCATGTTTGTTGTGCCTTAAAAAGAATACAATTGTTTTGTTATAGAAACTATTACAATATACAATTTGGTGAGTTCATAATGTAATAAATTTCCCACAATTTAAAAATCATTATTAATTTGAGCTCCAATAACTAAAAATTATTACATTACAAAACTAAAAATTATTACTTTACAAACCTCTTATTCCATTATGTGCCATTATCATTGTTGCGTTGTTATTACATTATGAGTTGCTACACAACACTTAAAGCACATTACTTTAGAAAACATGATCATCCAGCCTGTGAAATCCAAAGAGGAATACAAAAGAAGATATAAACACAGAAAGCTCATTAATAAGCTATGCATCTTCCTACAGTATAGATGCTTCTACTGACAACAGATATTTTAGCTACTTAAATTAACAGTGTTACAGAAAACACAATGTAACAGAGTTCCAGAAAACACTATTTTAAATGGTAATCTGTTCAATATGTGTCAGATGTTTTGGCCAATGCGCAGCCCATCAAAAACATTGGGGAATCCAGCAGTAGAAGCATCCACTACAGCAGTGTTATTCAACCTTTTTGGAGTATTGGACCCCCATAATATCTGAAACCAGCCTCATGGACCCCCTACCCCTGTTCTCACCCGCCATCCACTGTTTTCTTTCCAATCACAATGATTTTCACAGTTAAACGCTATGAATGCATTATCAGTGAATGTAAGTTAAGTAATTAATCTTTTTTTTAATGACTGGCAACTAGAATTGCATCTGGCAATTTAATTTGATTGCATTGAAATGGCACAACACATTACACAATCAATCACAACAACATTGTCAATTTCAGAACAATATTCTGCTGCATTCTGTAACATCACATATGTCCATTAATGTCCAATTTGAGATTAATATTTTAACAACGTCCATTTGAATGTTACTTTCTTTGTAAAATGTACACTTTTTTAATACTAAAATTTCATTCTACTGCATTAAAATTACACAACACATGCTTCATATACAACCAATTCTTTGGAACAACATTCTCTTTCAACACATGGAACAGTTTCAACACTGCCATCCATCTAATTTGGCTTTAACTTTTTAACATGTCCATCTGAATGTTATTTTACTTGAATCTTTTGTTTAATGTGAAATTTGCACCTGTTTATCACAAATAAGCTTTTGCATCCTGTGGTGAAGTGTAGCAACAGCAGCAATAAGGTTCCTCTCCAAGCTGAGTCTGTTTCTCTGTTTTGTCTTTATGTGTGCCATGGCTGAAAGTATGACCTCACACAAATAAGTTGATCCAAAAGGCAGCAGTTCATACTAGTGTTGCACGGTGCACCGATACTTCAAAAGTATCGCGATTCTCGGAAATTAGTATCGATACTTCTAAGAATGACCGCGTTCCAGATTTGTAAGGCCGGCGACACACTGGCTGCGTGGCGTGTCCGTTTTTATTTCGGCTCCCATGTTAACAGGTTAGAGCTAGCACACTGCCTGCGTGACATGCGCGCCCGAGCCGCGCGGAAAACGCGTGCATGCTAGAAATAGAACCGACGCCTATTTTGCAAGCGTGTTCGAAGCGTTTCCAGGCAAAATAGAATAGGAAAAGATGTTTCTATGTCATTTTGACATGAATACATATTAATAAATGACATTTTGATGTTTGAAAGTCTCTAGGTTTTGACATAAATGCAGATATAAATGTAATTTAAAAAAAATATTATAGATTTTCAAATACTGCACCTGCCAATACAGAACGAAATATTCTGTAGCCTATTTTGCCGCCAACACTGCCGACGTTGTCTTTGCTGCTATATACTGTATTTATGTTTAACATGAAGTATAGGCCTTCCACAACTCTCTCCATATGTCAAATATATCACCAATGTCATATCATATATGACAATATATAATGTTTAATATAATCGCTGTTCATATTTTTATTTAAAGTTCAGAATCAAGATAAAGTTATTACCGGTAACTCTTATGTTTATTATGATAACTGAGATAATGCTGCAAATTTTTAATTTTTTTACCTTGAATGTCATTGCTCTAATTTATTTTTTATATTTTGATATTTCATATTTTGTTCACATGTTTAATATATCTGCTGTTCATATGTTCATTTATTAGTTTGTATTATGATTAGAATGTTGTCCCGGTTTTGAAATAAAGCACAGCAATGATATTTGAGAGTGTTTCTCCCTTTTCAGGAAAAGTATCGAAATCGCAATTCTTGACTTGGTATCGGTATCGAAACAATAATTTTGGTATCGTGACAACACTAGTTCATACAGAGCATGTTTCCCAACATCAGGGTACTCCTTCTCAACATTGCACCAAAACTGTGTCAGTGATGTTTCTGAAAACATTATTTTCAAACCCCTATCTGAGGACAAATAAGAAAAAGGCTTAAGGCAATAAGGCTGCGTCTCATTTCTCTGTCTTACCCCTTACTCTTACCCCTTCCCCTCGGTTTTGCGCGTTCATTTGAGGGGAAGTGGTGTCCCAATTCTCATTTTGATTAAGGGCTAGGGCCAAGGCGTAGGGCTACATAGCCCTTGAAACGAAGTTTGCGGAGGACCACACTTGAAAGAGAGGGGTAGGAATTTCTCAGAAGTGCCGGCATCAAGCTTTTTTATGGCTAAACGTCGAACTGTCAAGGAGTCGCACAAATGTAAGTAACAGTTATTTTCAGCAGTTTAATTGATATTATAATTATGACACTCGTGTTTTATGATACTTTTAATAAAATGTTCAAGCGGTTTTAATTGTAATGTTTTTGTTTTGAATCGCTAGTTAACCGCTAGCTAGCAGCTATGCGCTATTTGCCGGTTGCTAATGTTTTGCTTAGCTATGGTGTCGCCGGCGCCGCCGTTAAATACAGTGAAACATACGTACCATGACTTGATCCGTAAGCAGTCGTATGCGTCTGAGAAACAATCTTCTTCTTCTACGATGTCTTTAAAGGGCACCTATTATGCAAAATTCACTTTTACATGGTGTTTGAACATAAATGTGTGTTGGCAGTGTGTGTACACAACCACCCTAGAATGATAAAAATCCACCCAGTGCTTTTTTTATAATCCCCATAAATCATAAGCACTGTCTCAGAACGAGCCGTTCTCAGATTCGGGGCAATGTGACGTAGAATTGCCCAAGCCCCGCCCACGATTGTTGATTGACACTGCAGTTTGAGCATAGACCCGCCCTGAGTGAGCTGGACACAGAGTCAGCCATTGTTTCCACGCTGGAGCAACTGTAGACAAGAATGTCTCCTAAGCGATTGAGGTGTGTTGTTGTTGGATGTAAGACTGAACATCTCAAGTCTTCATTTACTCTCGTTGTTACTCGAGGATGGATCTGTACTGTTTGTGATCCAGCTTACAGTCTCCAGAGCGACAGGACTAACGTTACTGACCACGGCAGAGATGACAGTGAGAGAGCGCACACTTTATCACAGCTCATCGAGTCATTTTACGGATATAAGGTTTACCAGTTTATTAAGCACCCACTGAAAAGGTGTGTATATATTTGTTTACTGTTAGTTGTAACGAGTGTGTTGTGTACTTCGCTGTGTATGTTGATGATAATGAAAGGGAGAGAGAGAGAGAGAGAGTTTATGGATAAGACTTTAATGCGCACTTCTTTTACTGTATTTATTCAGCTCTTACAGTGATTCTCTGGAGTAAAACTAGCGCTCATCTTTTGTGTGATGTACAATAAACTTCACTGAACTCATCAGTATATTTTGGTAATCATTCGGACAGGGTCTGCTACAGCAGGCTTGTATTAATAGTGGATAAAAGCAGATGACAAATAAGTTATAACCATAATTAAACTAAACTATACCTGTTCTATCTCCATACAGCATATATATTCACTGGCTCTGTGGGCATTATTGTCCGACTCCGAGTCGAAATGAACACCTACTGAGAGTTTCTGTTCTGATATTATCAGATGAGATTGTCCTGGCTCTGAGCGCGAGCCCGTGAGGCTCCGCCCCCTGGGCCAGCAGCAGCAGCTCATTTGCATTTAAAGGGATACACACTAAAACAGCATGTTTTTCTGAGCTCCAAAAAATGACAATTGAAACATGCTGTAAAAATGTATCTATTGGGTATTTTGAGCTAAAACTTCACATACATACTCTGGGGACATCAGAGACTTATTTTACATCTTGTGATAAGAGTCATAATAGGTGCCCTTTAACTGATGGCACACAAGTGTGCAAAGATAAAGAGAGACCAGCAATCGATATCACAACCTGAGACGACGGCATCTTCGTTTGTTTATGTCAACGCTTATCGCCTCTGTTGACGTAGCAGCCAGCTAGTGGAAAGGGAAGATGACGCAAACGGTAATCGAGTTGTGTCTCATTTCTTAGAGGAACGTTCTTCCCCGTACCCCCCTTCACTCGGTATCGAGGGGCAAGGGGAAGACGCAGACAAAGGGGTAGGGGAAGGGGTAAGACAGAGAAATGAGATTGGCCCTAAGTCTTTCCTGGAGAGTAACAGGAACGGTCTGGGTGCAGGTAGCCACAAAAGGGTTCCTTATCCAGTCAAGAGCAGAATTATGAACCTCAATGTCAGGAAAATATGATCTGAACTCAGAGGAAAGTTTGTCCAAGTGTGCCTGTACTGTCTGCAGAATGCTCACTTTTTCAGCTCTAACATTAACAAGGCACATGTCCAGCTGAGGGAAACTACTGACATCCCCATTCTGGCATTTCCGACACCAGAGCTCAATTTTCTTCATGAACCCTGAAACTCGATCATACAGGTGTAGGAGAGTTGTGTCTTTACCTTGCAATTCCAAGTTCAAGTCATTCAGCCTGCTGAAAACATCTGCCAGGTAAGCTAAATATGCCAGCCAGCTGTTGTTCTTCAGCAGTGGTGCAAGTGAATGCAAGTGCTCAGAGAGAAAGTCACAGACTTGATCCCGTAACTCAAACAGTCTCTGGAGTGTTTTTCCCCTTGAGACCCAGCGTATATCAGTGTGAAGCAACAATTGCTGGTGTTCAGAATTTGCTCCATCACAAAGTTTTTCAAACAGTCTGGCATTAATGAAGTTGATGATTTTAACATTTAACATTTTAACATAATTTGGGGCACATACGTTTTGAAACTAAAGCTTCCCTGTGAATTATGCAGTGAACTGTCGTAACCCTATGCGACAGTTGTCTGACTGAAATCAACGTGCTGTAAACGTACTGGATTGAGTAAAATGGCGGCAAATCGCGGCAAAAGTAAAAACGCACATGAGGTCATTTAAAATAATTTGTAATTTCAACCTTAATTCTGGTTTTAGTAATACTAAACAATAGGGCTAAAAAATACATTTAGGATATTTAAAAATATAGATATTTTAAATGGTTTTATGGACCCCCTGCAATTATGCCACGGACCACTAGGGGTCCGCGTACCCCCGGTTGAGAAACACTGCACTACAGGACCTCTAGTGATAAAATTGTTGTATGTGTGAACACCCCATAATACAAAGGGAAATACTGATTTACTCCACTTCAGTCCTCTCTGAAGCAGCTTACCTGGGAGAAGATTGTTCTCTGTGCCATTAACATAAACCACCTCTCTTGCTGCTCCATTTAAAGTCCTCTGATTGATAAATACAGTTACTATCTACATGCATTGCTGTCAGAGGCAGAGATAAACAAGTGAAGTCTGGTCAGCACAAATAATTAATATAGATTTCCATGGACTATTTCATGATTTTGGTCCTGTCAGTTGAAGAAAGTTCATCAGAGAAAATTATTAAAAAGATTGTGCCCAGAATCTGTATTTATGTTGTAATACTCACCAATTATTTTAGTCTTGAAAAGGTAAAAGCAGAGCGCTGCGACAAAAGCTACTGCAACTACAGCTACAGCTCCAATCGCAATTCCAATAACCAGGACAGTGCCTTCATTGCAGTCAATGCATTTTCCATCTGCAAAAAAAATATATAAAAATAATAATAAATGGACAAAGTTACTAAGGTGTCATAAAACGCTAAACTACATTTTCTGAGATTTTAAAAGGTTTTTGTGTAGCACATTAATGGATGTTAACATTTTCGTCTGTAATTTTAATTGTAATAGAATCCTTATCTATAGGCACTATTTTTGACTTTCAGGTTTAAAATCTTCATAGTGGTTGTGATATTTTCTCTTATTATGGTGGACTGGTAATTATTCATGAGACATTTGTACACTTATCCTATGAGAGACACAATTATGGATCACAAGTGTTTGTTTTCACTTTCTATGTGGCATAATTTCTCTTTCATAGACCTCGAGTCTCCATCCATTCTCGGTAAACACTGCAGGTGTCATGATGGTTACAAACATGGAGATGTAACTCTAATTTCACTAAGCTGATTGGTAACTAAAAACTTACACATCATGCTTTCAAGTTGTTTCAAGTAGGCACTTCCACCAGTGTTTCCTCGGAGGAAAGAGCCCTACTCTAATGATTAAATACTTTCACTTTACCTACCCCATTTGACAATAATTGGTTCTTTGAAAGTTTTGTGGGACACAAAACAGTCATATTCTGCTTTTTCATCCTCCTTGATGTCCACACTCTTCCTCAACTGGAAGGTTCCATTATTGTTTGGTCTGATTCCTGTGGATTCAATCTCATCATCAGGCAGGGATGTGCGATATTTTCTTATGGTCAACATCACATCTTTGGGGTAGAAACCAGTGGCCATACAGGTGAGTTTCAGCTTAGTTTTGTCACTGGTAGACTTTTTCGCAAACACATGAACATCTGGAGGAGCTGCAGACACAGATCATCAATCAGTTCTCTCTCTATGACAGCTGCAGATAATCAACAAATACAAATACTCTACATTTACTCACAGCCCTTTCTGAGCTCCTCATCTCCATATTCTCTGAACTTGTTGAGCCAGTCCACACACTCTTTCTCCAGGTAGCCCTTGGTGTACTGGTTCAGGATGGGCACATTATCCCATTTCCTCTTGGTTGGAAGAGCTGCAACAACTGGGGCAACCCACTGAGACTCCTTATCATCAAAAGACAGGAAGTTATCGCCATCATAACTGTACTCATCGATACCTTTGGAAAACTTAATTTCCTTTCCCTCTTGATCAATTTCACAGCCATGTCTCCACTGAAGAACATGAACATCTGAAAGGGACAGAAAACAATGTTTTTCAGATAATAATAACAATATAATGTAATAATTATGGAGGTAAATATGTATCAGTATTTCTCACCTGAAGCAGTGTCGTTCATACGGTCCATCAGAATTTTGACATTCACATTAAACCACTGTTCTTTGCTCTTTCTTGACTGGGTGCCTTTTTCCCAGTAATCCTCCTGCATTTTCTCTTTCATCCAGTGCTGTGTGGGAATCTTTCTCTTTTCCTTGCTATTGTAATAGTCAATCTGTCTGTCATCTAGAAGACCCATAGCTGTGAATTCATGGATGCCTGGCGTATCGACAGGTTTGGACAAGGCTGTGTAAATGTAGTACAGGGAGTGTTTGTCTGTAAACCAAATGAATAAAACAGACTGTATGAAACAAGTGTATGTGATAAAATTGGTTAGTGAAGGAGAGAACAGATCAAATATGAGGTGAGTTAGGCACACACAGAACAGTCTCAAAACATTTCAGTTACAGCAAAAACTAAACAGACTAAATCTATTGTAATTAAAAAAAAAAAACGACCTATAATTAGCTGAAGGCCAAATTTAATAAAAATGTGTGCCTACTTGGATCTGAAATAGTTTCACTATTTCAGGTTACTTTTTGGTATATCCAGATTGTATTCTGTTGAAAAAGTAATCTGAGGCGGCTAATCCTGGTATCGATCATCTGAACAGTAATATTATAACTAGGCCGCTGCCATGTTGATCGATGTCAAATTATGGAAAGTAAGCTTTTTTTACTTGACAAAACAAGTAGCCTATATATTTAATTATATAGGCTAAGTATAGATACACTTTTAAATTACATGTACTATGTAACATAAATTAGTAGCCTAATCAAATTTCAAGACCGTATGCTAAAAATGTTAGCGCTACTTTCACTTTCTCCAACAAACGCAGCGAAATGTAATCATTTAACGTTACCCGTTTGAACTGAAGACAAAGTCCCACAAAGAAAGAAAAAGCAAAGCAGGGCAAAACTCTTTGTCACGACACCCGTTTCCATGATTTATAATCTTCTGATTAGGCTATCTAAGTCCACTGATGTTTACTGTGTCGGTCTGAAATCAAGTAATCTGATCTGTGCTGCGTTCCAGTCCACTTTTAGATAGGGATGGCTGACGCGAAAGTAACAGTCGTTCCGAAGCTTTGCGAGATCCCGAAGCGCAGATGTTTCGAAACACTGATCCGAAGCCTGATTCAAAACAGCCATGTCATGTAACTATGGCCAAACGAAGCCTCGAAGTGTTCCACTAGGTGTGGTCCGCCGAATCAGCGTTTGATTGACACGGTCAGGAACAGACCACACAATCGCACATCCGTATAAAAGTGAAATCAACGCATATTGACCTCGTGGGTTTTTGTGAGAGGAGTTTGATTTTGAGATAGCGGATTTTTTATGATATAGTGACATATAGTGCGATTTGATTAGTTATAGGCTATTTAGGCTTAACGTTACATTTACACAACACATTGACTGATAGGCTAGACTAGAGACAGACAGAGTAGCCTATACATATAGTGACACATTAATAGATAGATATAAATATATATAGACAGCTAGATTAATAGATAGATACATATATAAATACATAGATAGATTATAGATAGATACATATCTAGGTACATATCTAGATACATAGATAGATTATAGATACATCATACATATATAAATACATAGATATATTATAGATAGATTATAGGAACATAGATAGATACATAGATAGATATATTTGGATAGATAGATAAAATGGAGGCTCCCCAGAATAGATTCCGTACATATGATCTGTGGTGTGGGAGCATTTCCGTTTAGAAACCCCAAATAAAGTGAGATGTGTGTATTGTGATCGGCAGCTAGCCTACTGCAACAATACATCATCCATGATGTGCCATTTGAGGAGCACTCATCCTGCCATTTTGCAGGGTGCAGAGGATGGTAGCATTCCCCCTGTTCCTATGCCTGCTACTGACACTGCTGGGCCATCTAAGTAAGGTATGCATTGTTTGAAATTATAATTGAAATATAATTACAAACTTTTGGGACACTGTTTAGAAAATCCATAGCCCTATGCCCTACAACCTAATGTCCCAATCACAACTGCCAATCATGTTAAAAATAGCTTCATTGTCAATATAATATAATATAATATAATATTGTGTGAATATACATTTTATAGGTCTACATATGAGACACACAATGCTACAGCTGATGCCACAGTGGAAGTGAAAAAATAAATCAACGATGCGTTTTTGCCCAGGACTCATGATCCACTAACTTACTGGAAAGAGAGAGCAGTAATCTTTCCTCATTTGTATGTCCTAGCTAAAAATATCTTTGCATGCCAGCAACAAGTGTCCCTTGTGAGAGGATTTTTTCAAAGGCTGGAGAAATTATCTGTAAAAAAAGAAGTAAGCTAAGTCCTTCCACAGCAGAGAAATGAATATTTTTGAATAAAAATCTCTAAAAAAGTGAGACATTGTGGCTTGATTTCTTTTATTAATATTCATTTTGCAGGACCAAAATAACATTATGCACAGTGAGGAGCCTATAGGTTACAAGCTTCACATATTAGAAAAATACAATAATAAAATAACAACACATTTTTTAATGGCTTGTCAAGGTTGTTTTAGATCAACACCTGCAAAGTGACCACTAGGTGTCACCGTTGAGACGGGTGTCGGATTGATTCGAAGCCTCGAAACAATATGGCACATTTGGTTCAACTGTTACATTGCTTCACGAAGCCTCGATCTGCCCACCACTAGTATAAAGTGTTTTTGGTGTACTTTTCTGTGTAATGGTGGAAACGGTTTGTTGTGTGCACATACCCATGCTCAATCCCTTCAAAATAAAAGTCCTGGGTCACAGTCAGTCTGTCACATATCCCATACTAACATGTAATTTGTTTACTATTGACGGTATTCATACTATATCCTGCAGACAGTAAGAGTTTTATATTAGCTTGCTGTTTTAATTGTAGCTCTGATAATCAGTTCAGTTTAGACACGCCTCTCCTTCCTCTGCACCAATCAGACGCCTCTGATAAGAACGAGCCAGATAAGAACTTTAATTTGTGCTTTTAACTGAATATTTATTGAAAACTTATTCACAAAATTATTGGAAGGTATAAACTGGCAGCTGATGATAACATGACCTGATAAACTGATGAATATGAACAAACCCCTTACAGTGAACAACTAGATGAGGATAAACTATTTCAGCAGGAACTTACAGAAATCTGGAGAAACAGTGAAAGTGAGCGAGTTAAACTCATATTTCATCAGGAGTGATGAGCAGAGAATAGAGAATAGAGCAGATGTTCATCGTCCTAGAGCTGATGATATTCCTTTAATACCAGAAACACTTCAAATAACATCATTAAGCATACAAATATGTTTTTTGCATTTTGAAATGTAGACTTGGTATTTAATTATTAAAATGTGGTTTTAGGCAGAAATTTAACTATGTGGCTAATTGTATGATCATGTTGTGTGTTGCTGTGTTAAGACTTTAGAAAAAGTACTTTAAGTATTGGTAAACGTATATATCTCGTGACAGAAGCAGATCCTCCATCATCACACACAGATGTGTTTAACCTGCAGCTTTAGTGCTGGATTTTACAGAGACTCTTTCTGCAAGTTTCATCTTTACGCCAGTAGATGGCGACAAGAGACTGACTTTATGAGTGAGTCAATGAATCATTAACTCAACTGATTCATTCAAAACACTGATTCATTCAAGAAATACTGTAGCCGTTTCTCAATATGCGTTCTTGTCTGTACTTGTGTTCTTGTGGACTTGTGAAACTTCATCAGTCGCTACCCAAGTACTGTTCCAATTCAAAGTTCACATCTAGCCAAGTCCAGTTCAAATCCCCGGATGTGTTCTTGATCCGCCCCTTTTACCGAGGATGCATCGAGAGGTGACTTGTGCGGACTTGAGACAGCCAGGTATCCCAGAATGCATCTCACACCAACCAGCAAGCGTCAATAGAGGAGGAGAAACCCCGCGTAATTTAAAAATACTGCTGTAATTGTGTCACGAAATGTAGTTTTAAGAGTATTTCAGGCGAGAATGTAGTTGTTTAAAGCTCAAATCTTTGGTTTATTTATAAAGATAGTGCCTATTTGAAAATTTGATCTGACGTTTTCGGAGTTGTGAGAACCAGGCAATCGGACGCTCGGCGCTCATGTACCCCGCCGAGAACAGCCTTTCCTCGGTTAGTGTTGCCGCTGGCTCGGATGTCTCCAGTCTAGTGGTTTAACATGAGATATAAATCGTCTTGTGTATATCTAACGGACGATTTATTTATTTATTTATTTTATTTGTCTCATTAATTTATAATTTGTTCCCTGGCAAAACGTTAAGCTGAGGGCAAAGTGAAGTTTTATAGCTTTATTTAGTCTATTTAACTTTAACGTTGTAGCCTAGAGAGCTGACTTATGTTTGACTGAATCGTTTGCTTTATTATTGTATAGCTTCTTATACCTTTTAGGCTACTTATACTTTTATAATGGCTATTATTGATCATTAAAACTGACATTTAACAAAAAAGGTTATGTCATTTTATTTTATATATTTAAAACATATAAAATATTTTATTATACATGTTGCCTACATTCTCTTCACTGTAAAAAGAGACAGGGTTGTGTCATTTTATTTTATTGTATATATAATAAAATAAAATGACACAACCCTGTCTCTTTTTGCTAAATGTTAGTTTTAATGATCAATATTATAATGTTTTTTATTTATCATATTTTTAAAATGAAAACAAAAAGAGTCAGGGTTGTGCTTTATATTTCGTGTTGTTATAAATATGCAGTGAAGATAATCAATTGCGTTGCCTGAACCACATTTGTTTGGCCATTATGTTTAAGATTTTTTAAAATGAAAATGAAAAGAGGCAGAGTGGTGGTTTATAACATATTTTGTTTTATTTGTAGCCTAGATATACATAAAGAGATGACCGGAGTAACCAGAGCGAGCTGAGTGACGCTATCAAGTACGCCGCTGTTCCATTTCAGAATTATCGGACTTGTGTCCTCCCGTCCTCGGGAGTTCGTTCTCCTGAGTCGAACTTGTCAAGTCCGAACTACCAAGGACTCAAGTCCGAACTTTGCGTACTTGGTATTGAGAAACGGCTTGTGTGTTTCTCAGAGTCGAGCTGCGGTTGTTTCTACTGTGGCTTCGTCTGGAAATATTTCAGTTGGCCGAACAATAACAAAACTGGCAATATAAATTACTAAAATGTAAATCACTCGAACAGTGTTCCTGCTCGTCTGATGTTGCTTTATCAATAAAGGATTATATTAACATGTGAAATTTTTTGTATCTCCATGAAAGCACTAGCCTGACGTCGTCATACTCAGGTTCTAGTCAGAATATGAGTCTGATCTGCTCCATTGGGCTGTGATTAAGGCGCGTGTTTCAACCGAACCAGGAAAGAAAATGCCTCTGCACTCAGTTGGATAGACCTACAACCAATCAGAGCAACAGAGAAACCACAATGACCACAGGGTTTTCATTGCGCCCCATCTTCTTAGCGACCATCGGGGCCTGCTGATAAATTAAACTTTTGCCGAATCCCGTAGGAAGGACGGCAAAAACGGCTTGATCGCGGTTCTCTGTTCCTCTTTTAAAATGAATGCGCTGTCGATATCTTCTATAACAGACGCAAGGGCGGAATCTACACACCTCAATTCTCCAGTGGCAGCCGTCTTTGTTGTAAACATATTCAACCCAAGCACTCTTTGGTGACGTGGATGATTACGTTACTGTTGATCATCTGTCCATCATCATATAAAGCCCACCCTGACAATTTGATTGGTCAGAACAGCTCTGGTTCGAGCATAATTGCTCCACAAAGGATCGAGTCCAGACCAAACTTCCCGACCTCAAATGTCATGGGCGGGGCGAAGTTCGGCTGGCATCCAGGCTATGAAAGCACATTAAACTTAAATCTGTGACTCCTGAAGCGTTTGCATAGAGTGTGTTTTACATGAGCGACACACGCTTCAGTGCTCTGCATGTGTTTATAACTCTGTCAAACATCAAACATGATCAACAACTGTTTTTCACTAGAACTGAACCTTCAACCTACAAAAATGACTTTCATCACCATATTGATCTGGACGCTGGCAGTGTTATGTCGAGGTTTGTGTCAGTCAAGATTACAAACGTTATTCACTCGTTATCTTTATGTGTGTTGTGAAGATATAAGGTTGTAAAAGTGTATGTGATTTCTAATCTTTCTCTCTTGTCAGAATCTGTTGGGCAGGAGACAGTGACTCAAACTCCCTCAGAGCGGCTCTATGAAACTGGACAAACAGTCACTGTAACCTGTAAAACCAGCAGTGATCCAAACTGCTGTCACAATGGAAACCATTTTCTTAGCTGGTACTTACAGAAACCTGGAGAAGCTCCTAAACTCCTGATTTTTGGATCAATCAGTCGGCAGTCAGGAACTGCATCTAGATTCATTGGCAGTAGATCATCTGGGAGAGATTTCACTCTGACCATCAGTGGAGTCCAGACTGAAGATGCTGGACATTATTACTGTCAGAGTGCACACTGGATCAACAGTAAAGATGTGTTCACACTGTAGTATACTTGAATAACATGAGGAAACGTTTGTCTGCTTGTGAACCTTTACTGAACAAGGCAACATCGACGTACATCTAGCTCAGTCAACACCAGTGAACGTACTGGCCAAAAACACATATATCCCACCAACAGCCACGCCCTCCCCAGGCTCTTAGCCTCTTAAAGGAACCTCACTATTTCCATAGTCAGTCAATACATTACACCCCTTTTCCCCAGTCCACAAAGTCTGAAAATCTTCTTGGAGGGCGATGCTCTCTTACAGGGTACCTCCGAGAATGAGGGGAATCAGACATGCCCTCAATTCCACCTCCAGTAAGGTCAACATCAGGGTTTCCCACATCTAACGCAGGCGGCGGTAACTCAAGCATTTCAGCCCCTGTGGACTCAGGCGGATGGACAGTATAGCCATCTGGCTCAGGGCTTGATTGGTCGGACAAGGGTGCTGTCCTGTCCAGCAGCTGATCAACATGTCGTCTGTGCATTTGCCCATCACCCGCTCTGACCTTGTATGACAGGGGACCTGTGACATCCACAATGATTCCAGGCATCCACTTAGAATCTCTGGAGTAGCTTCTCATGTACACCAAGTCCTTAGGTTTAAACTCTCTGACTGTGCCAGGGCATTTTTCAGCATTCAGCTCCTGTCTGCGAAGCATATCACCATCATGATCAGGGTGCAGACGATCCAGGGCAGTGGTGAGTCGCCGATTCATGAGCAACTCAGCAGGACTTTTCCCAGTTGATGAATTGGGTGTGACGTGCTGTGACAACAAGAAACGAGCGAGTCTGGTCTGCCACTCGCCCTTGGTGATGCGAGACAGGGCCTCCTTGGTTGTCTGCACCATGCGTTCAGCTTGACCATTTGAGCTTGGGTGATAAGGTGCTGTAGTGACATGTCGAATGCCGTTGCGCTCGGCAAATTCTTGGAATTCTGCAGAGGTGAACGAAGCACCATTGTCTGACACTATGACGTCGGGCAAACCACGTGTGGCAAAAAGCAGTCTCAGTGTGTTGATGACGGCCGATGATGACATGGAACTCATCAGAGACACCTCCAGCCACTTGCTATGTGCATCAACCACGATGAGGAATATTTTGCCCTGAAAAGGGCCTGCGAAGTCAATATGCAGCCGGGACCATCTTTTTGTTGTCCACTCCCAAGGGTGAACTTTTGCCTTAGGAGGTGCATGACGTGACATCTGACAGGTTTCACATGCTTTAACAGTCTCCTCGATGTCTCGGTCCATGCCCGGCCACCACACATAACTCCTTGCGAGTCCCTTCATGCGTACAATGCCCGGGTGCGCGTCATGCAACATAGCCAGTTTTTCTCTCCTCGCCAAGCAGGGAACAACCACACGGCTTCCCCATAGCAAACAGTTCTTATGTGCAGAGAGTTCATGGCGGCGCAAAAGGAATGGTTTGAACCGGCTATCCATTACATCACCCGGCCACCCATGCAGCACCCAGCGCATTACTCGTGCCATGACAGAGTCCTTTAGTGTAAGGTTAGCAATTCGCTCAGCATGCATGGGTGCTTCTGGCACCATTTCAAGTAGCAACACTTCCAATGGTGGTGGTGTAACAGCATCAGATGCCGGCAAGGGTAAGCGACTCAGGGCGTCAGCATTGCCTATTTGTTTGCCCGGTCGGTAGCACAGCTCATAGTCGTAAGATCCAATGATCAAACTCCAACGCAGCATCCGTGGTGAAAGGACGGCAGGCATTGGCTTGGAATGGTGCAGGAGTCCCAGCAGGGGTTTGTGGTCTGTAAAAATCACAAAATGGCGGCCTGCGAGATATTGGTGGAACTTTCTGACTGCAAAAACAACTGCCAATGCTTCCTTATCAATTTGGGCATAATTCCGCTCAGTGGTGGTCATTGTTCTGGAAGCAAAGCAAATGGGTCTCTCCTGGCCGTCACATTCCATGTGGAATAATAAAGCACCAAGCCCATAGGGTGAGGCGTCGCAAACCACTGCCAAGGGTTTCTTTTCATCATAGTGCACCAGCACTTTATCTGTTTGCAGCAACTCTTTTGCCTGAGCATATGCCATCTTGTGCTTCGCTCCCCACTGCCACGTAGCAGACTGGTCTAGAAGGCGGTGCAGGGGTTCCAGGACGGTGGCCTTATTGGGAAGAAAACAGCTGTAAAAGTTAAGCAGCCCCAAGAATGCCTGAAGTTCTGTTTTGTTCTGTGGGGGCGGAGCATTTTGGATAGCTTCCACCTTCTCACGGGTTGGCTTGATGCCATCTTTATCCACTCTAAACCCCAAGAACTCCACTTGAGTAGCAGCAAACATGCTTTTCTCTTTTTTTAGTCGCAGCCCAGCTTCAGCGAGGCACTTCAGTACGGCTTGTAGCCGTGCGTTGTGTTCTTCCATGGTTTTGCCCGAAATCAGGATGTCATCCAGGTATGGCTGGACTCCTGGAATTCCTGCGAGCAAATTGTCCATAAATCTTTGAAATATTGAAACGGCCGTTGACACCCCAAATTGCAACCGTCGAGCCCGGAAAAGCCCACGGTGAGTGCTAATAGTCAGTAAGTCGGCTGTGTCATCATCCACTGGAAGCTGCTGATAAGCTTGTTTCAAATCAAGTTTAGTGAAAACTACTCCTCCAGCTAGCTTCGAGAACAGCTCAGATGCTGTGGGTATTGGGTACACGTCAGGCTTAACAGCTGTATTCACAGTACAGCGGTAATCACCGCAAATCCTCAAACCCCCATCTTTTTTTGCTACAGCCACTATAGGTGTGGCCCACCTTGCATGGCGAACAGGTTCAAAGATTCCTTGAGCCACCAATTTGTCCAACTCCTCGTCCAGTTGGGGCCGTAAAGCAAAAGGAACTGGGCGGGCCTTAAAGAACCGTGGAGTAATTGTGGAATCAATGTCAATAGAGATCGGGGCGGTCCGGCAAACCCCAATGTCCTGAAAAACCTCTGAATATTCAGTCAATATTTTTTCTATGGACTGCAGCTGTACACTGTGTACTCCTTCCACTGATATTCCCAGGGCATCAAACCAGTCCCGTCCCAACAGACTAGTGCCCTGGCCCTGGATGACGAACAAAGGCAGTGTGTTTCGTGTTCCTACGTTACCTCCACAAATATTTTTCCCTTCACTTCCAAGGTTGCCTGTGACCACTGCTTAAGTATTCCATTGTTTGCATGTATTTCAGGGGGTTGGAAGGGCCACAATGAGTGATAGGTATGCTCACTAATCAAGGAACAGGCCGCTCCTGAATCCACTTCCATTGTGTGTGCTTGTTTGTTCAATATAACAGTGGCCAGATATGGCCTCTGCCCCCCTCTTTCTGCTTTAGTAGTGGTGCTGTAAACAGAGTATTCATTATTTTCCTTGCGTGTTATAATGTTGGTGTAACGTTCTTCTGAGCTGGTTGCATCCTTGTCATTACCATGTTTAGTCTTTGTTAAACATACACGAGATATGTGTCCTCTTTTTTTACAGTAATGGAACACAGCAGTGGAAAACCTACAGCTTTGCGGGGTGTGCTGACCACCACATCTGAAGCATGGCTTGTCACGTGTAGGATTTCCATTTGAAACTGCCGTTTTATGTACTGATGCATGTGCATGGGCTGCATAATGAACATCGTCCTCCAGCCGTGATTCGTTTTGATGCTGACGAAGTAGGCGAGCATTTAACAATGCTGTTTCAGCAGCTAGTGCCTTGTCTTCTGCCTCTTTAAATGTTAGTGTAGGTTCAGCCAGCAGGCGTCGCTGTAGCGCTTCATCCATAACGATTCTATCACGCAGCATTGCTTCTAACTTACCCCTTTTCCACCAAGGCAGAGCTGGTGCTGGTTCGGAGCCAGAGCCTAGTTTCAAATCGGTTCTTTGTTTTTCCACCGCCAAAGCACCAGCTCCGAACCAGTAAAACTGGTTCTTAAGTAGCACCAAATCATTGCAGGGTCTAGAACGGAGCCAGGAAAGAACCGCTTGCGTCAGAGGCTGGGGGCGGGGTTACCGTGGCCAACAAGACTGAAGAGAAACTTGTGACCGCCATTTTTAAATAGCAGCTAGTCGAGCTAATAGCAGCTCGATTATAATATCCGTCTATGTAAGTTACGGCGAGCTGCACGAACGCGTTGGATTCGCCGTGTTTGGATGCCGATTTATTTTCGCAAACCCATGAGCATCCATAGTAACGCAACGTCTCGTCTATTATTGTTGATGCCTTGTTCGAGATGCATCGGAGCAGCGTGGACCGATCAGAGATTCGGGAGTGTTTGGAGATCATACGACTCCTTGTGCTTTTTGATCGCTTTCGCCGTGCTTTGATTTCATGTGCTGATCGTTCTGCGAGAAGCCGATGCATCTCGAACAAGTCTGGTGTGTTTGTGTTTGGCGCTGCCGCACTAGCGTTGCTGGGCAACATGAGACGTATGCAGTGACGTAAGATATAGCTCTGTTGTGGCTCTCTGGCCGGTGGAAACGCAAACGGGTTCTTAGTAAGCTCGTCAGTCGAACCAACTCCGAACTGGCAATAGCTCTAGCTCTGAACCAGCACCCGGTTCTTGTTGGTGGAAAAGGGGTAACTGATCCCCAAAAGCACAGTGCACAGACAAACGTCGAAGCTCAGCAATGTAGTTTGAAATGCTTTGATTAGGTTTCTGTTTACAATTGTGAAAGTGAAAACGTTGAACAATCTCTGATGGCGCTGGGCTGTAATGGCGTTTTAAGGCAGCGACAATGTTTGCATAAGACACAGAGGGTTGCGTTGGGGCAAGCACTGAACGTAACGTGGAATACGTTTTTGCACCACACACACTGAGCAGCACGGAGCGTTTTTTTGCATCATCCTCAATATCATTTGCATGAAAAAAACATTCCAGTCGTTCTGTGTATTCTTCAAAAGAGTTACTCGAACATTCGTCAAACTCTTCAATACGGCCGAGTGTAGTCATGTTCGCTTCCAGATGGCAAATTATTTCACTCACTTGAAAAGTCGCACCATATGAACTTATCTGCACACAGTCGGTCCGAATCCGCTCGTCGCCAGTGTAGTATACTTGAATAACATGAGGAAACGTTTGTCTGCTTGTGAACCTTTACTGAACAAGGCAACATCGACGTACATCTAGCTCAGTCAACACCAGTGAACATACTGGCCAAAAACACATATATCCCACCAACAGCCACGCCCTCCCCAGGCTCTTAGCCTCTTAAAGGAACCTCACTATTTCCATAGTCAGTCAATACATTACACACACAGTGATAAAGAGTCGTACAAAAACCTCCGTCAGTCAGAGTCACCAGTGGCGTCATGCCCATTCAAAGTGAGGGGGCACGTGCCCCCTCAGATTTTTCCTCCCTGATAATTTTTTTGTCACAACTTTATTCCTATTATGCTCCATAATATACCAAAGCCTATAACGACTCAAATGTATTCTTCTGGATGTGTAATAAATCGGTCAGCATCAGCCCGCTCCTTTTTCCTAATATGGTGTCTGTGTATCAAATCTACGCGCATAGCGCTCTAGAATCTTTGCTGTGCATGTTCAAGCAACTCACTCGTCTCGCACGTTGAGCTGGCAATGTTTTACAGATGGTCTTGAAGTGGTAAGTGGGCAAAGCAACAAATCAGCATTGAATTAGTTATCGGATGATATTAAAAGGTAGTGGGATTATTTGTGGTTGACAATGGTTGGAAATTTTAACTTGATCAAAAAGTTATGGATTATTAGCTGCGAATTCAGAGCATTAACTTAAGTTGTGTCAGTGTAACGTTATCGATAGCTAGCCTAGTCTAACCGTAAACTAGTTGGCTAACGTTACTGCCATACAAAGCCATAGTAACGTTATCTGATCGGTTTTGAAACATCTGTTCTGTTTTGTCTTGTGTCAAAGTCTCCAGCTGGTTCAATTGTTTTCAGCACTGAAATCTGTCAAACTTCTTTCAAAGTCCTTCATCACATATTAATATTAAAATAACTTAATTTCAGAGCACCACAAAGTCAGACCTCAGCACCTTTATGTACCTTTAATGTAAGATCGTTCTTAGGTCACATACCAATTTAAAATCATAACATAAAAACTGCAATGGTAGGCTACTGTTTTTAAAATCATGTGTAGTAGGCCTAAGTGTACAGTAAGTGTGTGTGTAAACATGCTTTAATGAAGTAGACTTCAAAAGCTTTTGAATTTGAGCTTACAGTTCTTTCATCAACCTGTCTTTTACATAAACTTACAAAATAGATACTTTAACTTAGTCATCAGATAGAGGAGGGTTGCTGCTAGCTCCGTTAAGGTATTTCTGTCCCTCCCAAACTGCATTGAAATGGTATGTTTAGCAGCCAGAATTAAAAAAAATTCAGGGGGAGAAACCCCCTGACCCCTCCTAACATGATCCATATCACCCGTCAGAAAACAATTGCAACGTCTCAGATTGTGCCCCCCCAGAATTTTGGCCTGCATGACGCCCCTGAGAGTCACAGTGACTGAACTGAAACTGCAGCTGCTCACACACACACACACACACACACACACACACACACACACACACACACACACACACACACACACACACACACACACACACACACACACACACACACACTAAGAAAAGCAATATGATCTTATAATAAGCAATAATATTATTATATTAATATATTATAATAATATAAAAGTTTGAGCTTGGTCAGTCTATGACAGCTTTGATCCTGATTTTTCATAAGTCATTTTTCTCCTGTTATTTTCAGTCATTTGTGAGGAAATTCAGTCGCGTTTGATCTTCACTTAGTGGATATTT
Organism: Rutilus rutilus; assembly: GCA_021464565.1. Lineage (NCBI taxonomy): Eukaryota > Metazoa > Chordata > Actinopteri > Cypriniformes > Leuciscidae > Rutilus > Rutilus rutilus. The sequence goes on along the minus strand of JAJAQA010000024.1, from coordinate 4,318,984 downwards.
TTCAATCTTTCACCATATTTTTGTTTTTCTGCATTTATGATTTATCCTCATTCTTCTTTCTAAACTGAATCACTTGTTCTCACCTTATTTCCAACTGCAATTTTAAGAAATTTAGATCTCTAACGATCAGTGTATTGTATAACATTATTGTGACATTCTTTAAGCAGCCTGTTGAACCGTTCAGTGGCCCTGTTAGCCTGAGGGTAATAAACACTGTCTTTATGTTCTTTATTCCCTGTGTTTTCACAAAATCAGCAAAGTGTGGTGGGACGTACAGAGTTTTGTTTTTAATTAATTTAATGCTTGTGGGTAATGTAGTGTCCAATTATATTCCGTGAGGGAGCGTATAAAAAGGGATCCGAATGCACCGTTTGTGGTCACTGCCCACTCCGGTTTGTTTAATCCCTTCCGCTCAGGGACGGACTGACAATCTGTGCATTCTGGAAAAGTCCATTCTGAAAAAAAATCTAATAAAGCAATATGAACAGCCAACAGCAGGGGCACTAATACGATAACTTATGATACGTGTAAAAAAACAACAACTGAGGAAGAAGAGTGGGCCTACAGCCACTGACAGAAAGTTAGTTTTATAAGGCTGCTCTTTTAAATTTTCATACATTATATTTGAATAGTTAAGTTATAGTATAGCAGTGGTCTCCAACGTGGTGCATATGAGTTGCAGGCTAAACACATTCTATAAATAGCCCCAACTTGCCGTCGTGGTTCCAGACTTCGAATAAATGGTATCATTTTGCGACCTTTTCAACTAAACGTTTCGTTGAACTTTTGCCTCTACAAAATTACCCAACTCTCTTTGATTATACGCTGTCATTTGCGTTGCGTATGAGAAACATCAAATGGCAAACGCTCAAAAAGCGGAACAAAACTTGTTTGATCTGAGCAGCGCAGAGCATTATCAGCTCGGCCCCAAAACAGCTAAACAGCTATTTTTGATAACATATACAATAGGTTTATAGAAAATCAACAAAAAAATCAATAAATATTTTCATAATTTTTCAGGATTTTTTTTTTTTTAAACGCTTGTAAGTCTGAACCAGAATATCAAGATATTTTATTATTTCCCATATGATGGTGAAAAGTAAAAAAGCTTCACCATGTTATATGTATAATAAATATTGGAGTATAACAAATAAAAATCCCTTCTAGATTATTTTATCCCTTGAGGTAGCCCTCGCACACAAAAAGGTTAGAGACCCCTGGTATATAGTAACTATATATGTTTTATAATTACAAGTTTGCGTAATTTGGGGTTTCTGTAGCCAGTGACATTTCATTATTTGTATTTTATGGCATTGTACATTTTTTGTTTTTATTTGGAGGCTGAGGCTTCATTAATAAACACAACCCCGTCCCCAATTTTCATCATTGGTTTTGAGATGTTACTTGTGAATACCTTGTCTGATAGGCTACAGTATTGTGGCATAGTATCAGGACATCCTGGCTAGTGTCTGTCCCACACGGCTAGAGGCAAATGGCCGGATGATGGGCCTATTTGGGAGAAAGTCCAGGGCTGTTTTTTAGCCCCAGTCTGTCCCTGCTTCCGCTTGAGGTATGTGTTTGGCTAACTAGATTTAGCACATAGATTTGTGACTTTATGTAACAGTCATTTGGCTATTCATATGCCCCTCCTGCATTCCCGTGCTTTTGTTGGCATGGCGATAGTCTTCTGTGTGCGTGACTTGGATTTGCGACCCGCTATGAAATGAAGGTACGTGTAATTACCGCTACTGTGCAACGTTCATTTATGTTGGGAGTAATTTTAGTGTTTAAATTCTATCAGGAATAATCTGTTCTCGGAAACTGTGCGTTCAGTGAGCAACACTATTTGATGCTGCTGCTTTGTCGATCCTGGTTTCTCCTGGACAACTTGCTCGTTAGCGCGTGTGCGCTCGGTTCATGTGTTTGTGTTTTGCTTTTTGTACATTTACTTTACTGTTTTTCAGTGCCATTGCTGTATCTCATTTGTTTGTTTCGTCTACCCTAATTTCTCCTGTGAGAAACTCGCTCGTGAGCGCGTGTGCACTCGGTTCATGTGTTTGTGACACTTGCTTTCCAGCATATATTGTTTGTGATCGCTGGGTTGCTGGAGAAGTATGAAAGCGGAGTGAATATCCACCAAGTTTTGGTGCCCAATTCTTAACCTGAGAGTGGTTTGATGCATGATTTTCAAGTTTATTAATTAAATGTTTTTCTTCTGTAACTTTTATTAAAGTTTCACTTGTTGTTATTTGTTTTGTTTATTTGGAGACCATTTTGTTAATTTAGTTTCTCGTTATAGGAGCCGAGGCTTCAGAGCCGGCCGTTCATAGGCCCTCGTGTGCGGTGGTGGGGTTCTGTCACGGAGTGCTGTGTGTTCATGCTTGACCTTATCGGTGTGCGTGTGTTGTGGTGAGACTTGTGCACAGGGTGGTATAGGAGTCTTGTGCTCATTAAACTAGTTTCCCTGCCATTGGTAAGCCTCGGCCTCCTTTTCATGTTTGGTTTCTTTAATGTTTGTATGTGTAACCTGCTCCTTCAGTCTTCTAATGTTTTAAGATTACTGCTTGATGAAATAAAACTTTTGGGATCCACGTCTCAGGCCCTCCTTTCGATAACCACGTTCCTGTCTGTCCTTTGTAGGTGGTTAAATTCATTAATATTCATATTTCCCTGTTTAACAGGGTGGCGTAGTCAGCTATATCGTATAGAGGATGCTTGCTCTCAGTCTCACCTCAATGCGGCGGTTTTCAATGGTTTCCTTCTCGCGAAATTTCAGAAGTTACTGATGAAGCAAAACCAACTTCTGGCCATTTGCTGAAATAGTCAATCAGTGTTATTGCAATCTAACAGTCAGTTTCTCCCTTCTCGAAAGGTTGAAATGGGCCATTTCGTGAACCCCACTGGCTGCACTGGAGCTGTGAATGTTTTGGCCGATTTATCACTGGCCTGGCCGGTCACACATGCAGAGAGGATTGTGTGAACAAGATCGTCCATTCGTGGCCAGCAATACAACTCCCTCAGACACTGTTCGGCTCGCACCCATAGACTGTAAATAAAGATGGATGACGCACCTTCACTCTCTTCTATTGTAGAAATGCGAAGTCCCAATATGGCGCTGACATCTCACGCTGATTTGAGAGCTGATTCTGCGCAGTCGTGAGAGTGAGAGTCCCGTCCACACTCCCGCAGAATCAGTTAGTCCAGTTCACTGCAGAACAACTTCTATCGGTGTGAAATAAACAGATATGGACATGTAGAAATTAAAGTTGAAGCTCCAATCTCCTCTCGACAATCCCCCCCAAAAGTGAGTACAGTACTTCGTTTAGAGAAGCTGTCAATCACAGCTGTCAATCATGGCGTCACATTCCCGTTTTTATAGCATCAAATAACAAACTAAGACTAAACTTATTTAAAAAAACGAACACTTAAACTTACATCAGCGTGATAAAAACTACCATAAAATGACAGAAAACATCTTTGGAAAAAAAATTTGTTTGAAGTGTAATTTGATTGTTTAGTTTTCCTCGCGTCCCATTATAGACTACATGGAGAGGGCAGGGTTTATGAGCGATACTGGGACCAGCCACCTGGGGGTGATAGAGACGCTTTGGCCTAACTTTTCAGCACTTCAGCCCCTGATGTCCCTCATGTGCCAGAAGGATGAGGCGTTCCCGAAGTGCAATATGAACAATCAAACGATTCCCTCTGAAAATCAGTGGAGATTCAATAACCAGTTCATGTCTAGCAGGAAAGTATGGATGTAAGTCACTGAGGATAGACCTTTACAGTTTAGGCCAACCTGACTGAGTTGTCTGGCGTAACTGTGACAGTTCTGGACAGTTCTCGCATTCAGCTTCAGTAGTTCACACTCATGCTTCATCAAAAGTAGTACCTTGATCTGGCAGAGTATAAAACAGGCGCTGGCCTTCCGTCCCCAAGCAAAGCAGCGAGACCCCTCGTCTGCGTATCTCCGGCCATGCATCTCCGTCATTATGAAAGACTTTCTGCCACGTCTCAAATGGAATCGGTGGCTCCCCACTGACAGTAAGAAACAGGGGTTTGCTCGGCCCTGAAGCGCTCATCCTCATTGTCAATCTGTGGTGTTTTCACCCTTTAAACAGAACACACTCCATGTGGGTGTCGTAGATTTTTCCCTAAACCTAACTAAGTCCTATCTCATCTGACCCAAGTCTACCGGGGCCGTCTCCAATCGACGCTCTCCCTGGGCCGTCTCCAGTCGACGATCCCTAACGTCTCCAATTGACGCTTAATAAATATGGGCCGTCTCCAATCGACGCTTAATAAATACCTGGGCCGTCTCCAATCGACGATCCCCCTGGGCCGTCTCCAATTGACGATCCCTTTCTATTCTAAGTCTACCTAACTAACTTGCTTCCCTAACTATCTTTCTTCCTGCGCAGGAATAATTGACAAACAGACCTTAGGAAATGTCCTTTAAACACTTTAATCACGGCCGGAAGATCTCTTGAGCAGTTCTCAGAGAATCTTCCCCAAGAAGAAGCAAGGCCGGAGGATCTCAGACAAATTCCATTGAGAATCCCACCATTGCTGTCTAGTTTCAATTCCCAAATGTGTTATTTATAAACTCACACAACCAAAGTAAAAAGGGGAATGGCAACACAACATACAGCATTCAAAAACACAGGATAGAACGTTTTAGTGCATTGTATTTCAAAGTGTTATCATGTTAGGCCTGAAAAAGGAAGTAAGGTTAGATGTTAGAGACATGGTTAGTTTGTTATACAGTTTATATATTATCTATTAAAAATCCACCACACGGGGTACAATCATAGACTGTAAAAAAAGATGGACGACGCAACTTCACTCTCTTCCATTGTAGAAAAGTGAAGCCACCAATGTCCCAATATGGCGCTGTCACAGTAACAGAAGGAGAAGACTCAGATCTAACGTAAAACAACAGTGTCTTAAACAGGAGGTAAACAGGTGAGCATGGGATTCAGAGCAGCAGGTTTGCACTTAGCTTTAACATTCACAGTTCTCTGTTGGTTGTAGTGCTGATGGTGTGTGTGCAGAAGTAATGACAGAGATGAAGAAGGACTGAGGACAGGGAAGTTTCCAAGGTGAGTATTCAAGTAAGTCTTTCCATAGGTATAGATGAGACCAGACGAAGGTGCTAGTGTGAAGTAGCTGTTTGTATGTGTCCTAATGAGCATGTGCAGGTGATTATAATTGGTGTGATAATGATCTATTGGGCGGAGCTGACGGGTCTGGTGCTGTGGATGGCTCTGAGACTGTGACTGGCCCTAATGATGGGACTGAGTCTGTGCAGAAGTGAGAGTGAAGTGGAGCCGCGGTATCAAGGTCCAGTTTACTGCAGAACAACTCATGTCAGTGTGAAATAAATCATGGAAATGTAGAAATTAAAGTTAAAGCTCCGATCTCCTCCTGAACAAAGTCAGTTGGTGCCTCAGTGACTACTTTACTCAGAGAAGCCATCAATCTCAGCTGTCAATCATGTCGTCACACGCCCGCTTTTATAGCATTAAATATCTACTTAAAAAAACCAACAACTGCATTTACATCAGCGTAACAAAAACTACCTAAACCGACAGAAACCATCTTTGAAAAAAACGTATTTGAAGTGTAAATTGATTGTTTAGTTTGTTACACATCCCATTCGATTACATGGAGTGGACGGGGTTAATGAGCTGTACTGGGACCAGCCACCTGGGGGCGATCAAGACGTTTGGCTTCAATTTTCAGGACTTGTGTGCAACTAACACTGAGGATGCGTCCGAAATTGCCAAACTTTTTTGTAGTAAATTAGTAATTACTTCACGACCGCTACAAAAGTACATCCTATAGTATTAATGAGTGTAGTATGAATGTAATCTGGATGTACTATATTGGCCATGTTGTCATTATCATGTGATCTACCAGTGTCAGTGTGTCGCTTCACTGTAGTCGGTCACTCTGGGGACTTATACTGTAAATTCGGACATACTTCTTTTGTCACATAATGCTTTTCACCCATATATAGCAGTGAAGTTTGTGATTTCGGATTCAGCTTAAACCTTTATTCTTTTTCTTCGCATTACTCAACACAGTTTCTCACTAGAGCCTGAAGTGCTGCAGTTCCACATTATTACATCTGTTATAGTGAGCAATTACTATGAGCTGAACACCAAGTATTATATACTTCTCAACACAACAGATCTGTACTGTGACGGACGGGTTTGACTCAAATATGCTCTGAATCAGAGAAAAACAAATGTGTAAACTGATATGAAATCAAACAAACATTGTTTGTTTTGTACAATACACACTATATGATAAAGTCAATGTAACAAAGATGTTTTTGAGCCTTGTTTAAGCCTAGATATCATCTCAAGCTTACAATGAATTTATTACTCATTACTCATATTAGCAGAAGTGAAACTGTTCCAGTTCAGAGCGTTGAACCAGTAAAAGAGTGAAACTGTGAGTTTGAGGTGAAAATCTAATTTGCATTGTCAGGTTTAGTGATTGTGATGGTCTCAGAATAGAGCAGCTCGTCTCCAGTGACCATGTTCAAACCCCAAGAGCTTCATTTCACATTTACTGCTGAATGCAGCTGTTCTCAACTATTACAATCAATCAAAAGCCGCTGAAACTTTAGTGCAGGACTTTGAAGGAACGACACACTGATCAATGATGCAGTCCAACACAAATGTGCGCTTGCGTTCAGATGAAGCTTTATTGAATGAACAGCAATGGCAGCACATTGACAGACTGCTTCAGTATTGAGCTGTAAATCACGTGACGCTCAGATACGCTGGTCTTCACTGGAGAAACATCAGCACTCGGAGCTCTTGAGGAACGAGGCCTCGTGAGCAGCTCCGGCATGTGTTCCTCTGCAGACGAAGCGCTCTGCGGCTTCCCAGCGTGCTTTGCTGAGGCTCAGGACGCTGCTGCGACTGTAGAGACCGTCCCGCTCGCTCTCTGCGCTGGTCTGAACCCCCTCGGTGACCTCTGACCCGTCCAGCGTCCAGCTCACCGTCGCCCCCTGTGGAGAGTAAGAGCTGAGCAGGCAGAGCAGAGCGGGGGGGTCTCCAGAGATCAGCAGAGAAGAGGGAGACAGCAGAGACACGGAGGGAGACACGGAGGGACCCGCTGGAACACACACACACACACACACACACACACATTCATGAATGATCATTTGATTTTAAATATACAAGTTAAATTTCAAATGATCCACAGAATGAGTTTGAAAAACATTGTCCAAGTAAATTGATGGTTATATTGTGATGTCGTTGCTTTTCAGAAAATCACAATCATAAACATCAGCAAATTTGATCATTTAAATAGTTTGAATGATTCATATTCAAAATGCTCTTCAACTGAGTTTCTTTTTGTCTGATGAAAATTATAAAAAAAATATATTTATTTTGTCCACATTATACAACTTTTGTTTCATGCGCTTAAAAAAGCCCTTAATAGTTACAATTACCAAGAATTATAGACAAAATGATATATGAAGAAATTATTGAATAGATTTTAAAGTATCTGCAGTCAATACATGAAATTAACTAAATGTTAGCAATAATAAGATTTTAAATATTCATGTAAAATGAAATATGACATTTAAAATAGATATACAAATTATAAAATTTAATAAAAAAAATACTCATTCGATTTTTTTCAGAAGTTACAGGACATTTTAATCTCAATCTAATTTTTAACAACATTGTCCACATGAAAATTGATTAATATATTGTGATTTCTTCATAAGATTTTGAAATCAATTTTAAATAATAATTTCAATATTAATTTGTACATTTTGATACTCACAAAAAATCAATCGTAATTTTCAGCAAAGTTTCAATATATATTTAAAATTCTGCTGTTTAGACACTTACAATCATAATCATCAGCAAACTTAACAGTTTAAATTGTTGGTTTTTAAAATGCTTATTAACTAAATATCTCTTTGTCTGATGATGACGCTTACACAAAAATTGTATTATCAAACTTTGGATGCATTTAAAAACCCTTAATTGTTAAATTATAGACAAAATTATTTATATCAAGAAATAATTGAATATCATAAAATACTGCAATCCATAAATAGGCTACATTAAAATACAATTAAATGATACCAATAATAATTTAATTATTAATGTAAAATTAAAAATAACATTTAAAAACAATATGAAACATAAAACTTAAGTAAATAATAAAATAGTTAAATGATAAATTGCTTTTCCAAAACATATTAATAAATGAATTATCTTGTTGACAAATAGATCATCTTTTAGATCTTTTTTTTTAAGGTTCATTCATGGCATTTTAAGATCATCACAAAGAATTATCTTGCTGAAATAATCTAAAAAAATAAAATAAAATGAATGAATTAAAATTTTCTTATTTGAGAATTTTTTTATTAGAGAATAGAAAAGACTTACTGATCGTCAGTTTAGTTCCTCCACCGAAAGTGTACCACAGTGTTTCATTCTAGTGAAAGAGTCGTACAAAAACCTCCGTCACACTCAAATGAACACACACTCCAGCAGAGACAGAGACGAACAACACACACACACACACACACACACACACACACACACACACACACACACACACACACACACACACACACACACACACACACACACACACACACACACACACACACACACACACACTAAGAAAAGCAATATGATTATAATAAACAATAATATTATTATATTAATATATTATAATAATATAAAAGTTTGAGCTTGGTCAGTCTATGACAGCTTTGATCCTGATTTTTCATAAGTCATTTTTCTCCTGTTATTTTCAGTCATTTGTGAGGAAATTCAGTCACGTTTGATCTTCACTTAGTGGATATTTTTCAATCTTTCACCATATTTTTGTTTTTCTGTATTTATGATTTATCCTCATTCTTCTTTCTAAACTGAATCACTGCATCATAAAGATGTTCTGCTTTATCAGTTTAATAAGTCTATCGATTTTATCGAGTTTATCCTTCATATATTAACAGCATCACAAAACACTCTCAATTTCAGAGTAGATGAACATTTATATAATTTTTATTAATATCTTTACATAGAATTTTAAAATTAATTAAGAATTTAAAGACGAAATTACCAAACAGGTGCAGTCCACCATCAAATAATAATAATCATTTCCTATTTATTTTATATTTATTGTGTAATTTAACAGTGCTATATATAACAGCTTTTTCAAACACTGGATCAATATCAACATTTCATACTGATGTTTTTTGTGTGCAATTTAACACATCCATGTATAGTGGAAATGTATAGTTAATTTTTTATAATAAAGATTAAAGTTTGTTTATGTGTGAATATAGTGTGGGTTGTGATGAGCCAACATGTAACTCATAAAGATTCAGTCTTATTAACAAACTGACTAATGAATCCATAAGCACAGGAGAAACTGTTCCAGTTCAGAGCGTTTCAGTTGAAGATCTCATTTGCATTGTCAGGTTTAGTGATTGTGATGGTCTCAGAATAGAGCAGCTCGTCTCCAGTGACCATGTTCAAACCCCAAGAGCTTCATTTCACATTTACTGCTGAATGCAGCTGTTCTCAACTATTACAATTAGGGGTGTAACGAGACCCTTATGTCACCATCCTGAACTCACAATACCATATTATTGCGATACTTCATCAAAATGGTTAATTTGGTTTAACATTGTGTGTGTAAATGAATAGGCTTGGACTTGGTGCTGATAACCCAATGCAGGACAATAGAGACACCAGAATAACAATATTCATGATTCTGAAGATGAAAATACAGAATTATTTCAGACGAATATGCTTGATGTCTCTGACTAGATATATCTAAAAAAATGTCGGCCACTTTTTACTGGTAACATCAGACATTTGGCATTATCAGGACCCACAAATATTCCCCCATTGCATTATTATACATTATATTTAACATTATATACAGTAGTTTAATGTAGTAGTGACACGAAAACCCTGTAAACTTGAACTTTTTAACACAGTAATTTTCATTTTGGGTGAACAATACGATACATATTGTCACTATCCACTGTAATTATTGTTACACCCCTAATTAGCTAATTGTGGCACAATTGTCAAAACTGAGAGGTCAGTACAAATGAAGTGAAAAACTTTGACACAGTGATTTTAAGTGTTATAATAGTGATTTTATGTCTAAATATGAATGCAAAAGCAAAACTTGAGAAAAATGACTTTATTAAGTAGAATTACAATTATAATCGTTGGTTTGCACAGTAATCTCCACTAAAGCAAAGCAATTTTTCCATAGCAACTTCATTAAGCAGGCTTAAACACACACAGAAACATTATTTAAAACTATATTACCAATGCAACATAATTTAGAGAACAATCAAACAATGCTGGAAACTGATTTTTTTTTAATTCTCCGGGTGTCTCCAATAACATGTTAGACAGTAACATTTGAGTTTTTAACATGTGAGTTTTTTAAACATCAGAAATCCACAAAACCTGGCATTGTTTTGTTTTTTCAAAATGACCTGTTCTCCATATGTTTTTTAAAATGTATTTAAATCCATACAGTCAAACATAGTTAAAATACAAAGCCTGTAACTGATGTGCAGCATATAAAGTTTATAGCTAATACTAATTTTCAACTCCTGTCCCTGGTTGGACATTTCTAAGTACATTATAAAACAGATACATACAAATAAAAAACACTCACTACACCAATAATTAGAAATGGTTAAAGTTTTGGTTTGCCTTTAGCCACAACTTAATCCTGCAGGTGAACTTTTTCAGGTCAGATATGACCTTAATGTCAGATGGTAACGAATTCCAGAGCCTACCGCTCTTGACAGAAAAGGCTGTCTGTGCGAAGCTTGTCCTGCAGTATGATATTGTAGTTATGATTTGTGCTGCTTCTGGTAACTCTTTTGCTGTTCTGTTTTTAAATAAATTTACTAAGTGGCTTGGGTGCCAAATTATTAATACACTTAAAAATATATTTAAAAAAACATAATTACTGAAGCTTTCAAAGCTTAATATATTATATATATTATTATTTTTTTTATTCTCTCATTTATTACTGTACTTCTTGTTTTAAATTGTTGTTTAATCTGCTGTAAAGCACCTTGGTTCACCTATCGGTCGATGTAAGGTGCTATATAAATAAAGTACATTACATTACATATATGTCTCGAGGACGGAGCTGCCTGCGCCCAAACTGTCATGCAGTATGAAATATGCGAAAACACCACAGCATGCATGTACAGCAGGGCTGCCTGGTTTGGTATGTCATTTCTGATTAGTTTAAAACAGTTAAGATTGCTTTGTAGTGTTTTAGAGATTTTCTTTATATGTTTAGCAAATTTAAGTTGAGGATCTATGACCAATCCAAGATATTTCAATTCTGTAACATGTACACAGTTTTGTGAAGTTTCTACTTACAATAAGCACAAATTCTCTTGTATCTCGTAATCTTTGTCGATTGTTGTTTTGATGTTACATTACTCACAACGGGCCATGCCAGATAACTGTAAAAACAAAAAAGTTAACTCGATCAAACTTATTTTGATAACTTTTTGCCATGAGGGTCCCAAGATGATGCATGTCAAGTTTTAACTTTCGAGCAAATCGGACAAACAGCCTACGAGGTTTGATTGACAGCAGTGGTTCTTTTTAAGAGAGCTTTTGATTGAACTCTCTTTTTCTGTTTTATCCTTTTTATCATGTAGCACTTTGAGATTTTCTTAAATATAAAGTGCATTACAAATTAAATTTATTATTATTATTATTATTATTATTATTCTTGAGGCAGTTGTTCAGAATGAGGAGATTTAACCTTCAAACGTTTTGGCATCCCGTCGTGAGCGTGAATCAAAGATCGAAATTCTTGCCATGAAAAACATTTTGCCATGAGGATCTAGATGTCATTTTCTAGATGTCAACATGTCAAGTTTCGAGTGAATCAGACAAATGGCGTCAAAAAAGAAAAAAATTCTGAAAATTAAAAATGGATGGAACTGAAATCTGAGATATGGTTTGTTTGTTGAGCCGAGGATTCCAATGATTTCACTAAATTGAGACCTACCGTCTGGGCCAGGTTTCAAGTATCTAGAGGCCTTACGGTTTTGGTCTGCACAATCAGTTTTGCGGTGGAAGAATACAAATAAAAATCTTAATTACAACAGGGTTTCCGCATATTGTGCTTGAACCCCTTTTCTGCAAAACCTTCCAATAAACAATTGTTTTGAAACCGCAGAGGTCTATCAGAAGAACCCTGTAACATCACTTTTCAAAGCGTAACCACAACACACTTCTACAGCAAGTGGTTTCTGCAGGTTACAGTAAGTCAAATTTAAGACCATAAAGATTGAAATTTAAGACCTACACGACGCATTATCCAAGGTAGATAGATAGTTACCTCGGGCTCATTAGAGTATCTATCTATCTATCTATCTATCTATCTATCTATCTATCTATCTATCTATCTAGGATTATCTGATGTGTGTGTGTGTGTGTGTGTGTGTGTGTGTGTGTGTGTGTGTGTGTGTGTGTGAGAGAGGGAGAGGTAGATTTTTTTTTATCGAAAATTGTACTTTTGCATATTATACTGTAAAAACACAATTATTGTTGATTTTAGTTGATCACAGTTGATCATAACTAGAGAGGAAATGATGAGATGATTAAAGTGACCAAAATTATCACGGTTATCACAGAATCCTGTTCAGAAAGTACTAATACTACAGAATGAAGTCAATTCAACAAGTTTTATGTCGAAAAACAGCAAATAAAAAATTGATTAGCATCATTATGCACTTTTTGTTTACGTAAACATTCAAATACCATTAAAAATGATGGCCAGATTTTAAGAGTGTCTTGCAACATGTTATCTACTAACATGTACAAGTTCAAATAAAGTTTTGACAAAAAAGGTTTTATACAAAGATAAACCTCATATTTCAGCCTTTAAATATTTTTTTATAAAAAGAATGAGTCAAAAAAGATAAATTACTGACATTTACACATTAGCTTATATTTATTAGTAGTGTTTGGGTGCACCCCCATCCTTCATGTTGACTGAGCTTTCAATGTTGTTATGGAAAGGGGTGATTGGTTGGTTCCTGTCACATGACCTGCGGTGCGTTTGCGGCATTCTGAAAAGTTTAGATTTTTTTCATCTCGTTGCGCCTAGTAAAAAAATTAGTGCGTCGCTTCAATTATGAGCGCGCTTGCCCGCGCGCCTACATTTGAACAAACTTGAGCGCGCAAAAGCCGCGATATGTGAACGGCCTCTGGCGAGCTAGCTCATATCAAGCCACGAGCTATTGGTAGCACGTGAGCGACGTGTTGGAGACCCCTGCTCTAGGGCTCCGCTTAGGCTACAACTCCATACTTTTTTGCTACTTTGTAATAACTTTCTGCGGCCAGCGTTTCTGGAAATGAATGAGGGTAAACACTTTTTTAGATAGTGTATGTGTGCAGTGCCGTAAAGCAGTTGGTTACATCGCGAGACCTGATATCACGCGATACTTCCTTGCCCGCCGGCCCAAAGTTGCAAGGGTGGTTTTTCGTCTCACAGGCGCTCGAGGGGTGCGAGAAGACCACCATTCAACCCGAAAACAGTCATATAACCATTCCAATGACTCAGAAGCTGTTCGGTTAAGATAAAAAGGTTACTTAGTTCACCTTTAAAACATTTCGGTGCGTTCGTAATACGCACTGGGAACGCCAGAGCGTACATTGTGCTTTTGAACTTCCGCCCGCCTGCCCGCTCTGGTGCTCTCAGAGGCAATTTACGAATGCACCCACAATAGCCTAGTTTTTTATGTACCTGTTCGTTTTTTTTTATAAAAATGACTAAATTCACACACTTTTACAATGTTTTTGGGACTCAAACTGTTGGACAGCTAATTCAGAAAAAATACTTTCGAAATGTAAGACTTTATAAAGCCGTGATAAGACTTAATACTTTTTAAGGGTCTTAATTTTCCCAAAATTGATTTATCACCTTTTAATACTTTTCAAGACCCCGCGGATACCCTGTAGCGAAAGGTTCAGATCAAGTCCCAGTGAATGCATGGACTGATGAAATGTATACTTAATGCAATGAAATTCACACTGAATATAAGGATTTGCCAAAGGCAAAAAATAAATAAAATCAAACACCTTCAATATCAGCTGAAATGATCTCACATACTTAAAATTCAGGAAAACCATGCATATAGTTGATCTGATGACCAAAGTGAGAGGAAAAAAAGGGAGTGAGCATAGACTGATATCCCTAGTTCTTACTTTTCCTGTTTCCTGTGGCACAAAAAGAAACCATAATCAATATATCACAGGAAAATGTGACAGATTAAATCCTTGGGCATAATTCTTGCATACATATGCCAGGTTATTACTGCTTTGGACAACGCCTTCCTTTAGACAGCTCCATTGCTTCCTGCAATAAGACAGAAGTTGTGTTAGCCATGAGAACAATTTGCTTGCAATTTGTGACATTTTAGGCAAATCTTGATGTAGGCCAAAATATAAAAGATAAGAGTTGTAATCTAAAACTACTTATAGGTTTGTGTGCTATATATTTTATGAATATTTTACATTTAACCTTAAATATAAATATACTATATAATCAATCACATTTACATTGTACTTTATGACTCAAAACTCCTACAGTCTTTGTACCAAGCATCTTTTTTGAGCATCTCTGTTGAAACTGCTGATGACCAAACTACAGCAAGAAAAGATCACTTTTGTGTAGTGTTGCTGTGGTATATAAATATAGAATAATTGCACATAATATATTATCAATAAAATGTTAATGTAATATTTTCTCAAAACAAAATCTTTTTTTATTTTTTATTTTATCCACATAAATAGGCTATTGTATAAGAAATGTATTACATCATAAACACTAGCAACTTGTAATAATGGATAAATAAATGAATGTTTACAATAATAATTTTCTGTCAACATAATCATGAGCACAAAATCATTTTTTTTATTAAAATGAAATTCTTTTTTGTCTTAATCTAATTAGAGAGTAACAACCCCAAAAATAAATAAAAAATCTATGCAAAGCTGTAAGAAACTTTGCTTAGCAGACCGTTATCTTTGTGTCCCTTTCTCTGCACACCTTGTTATCAGACTGAGGAGCCAAATTTCACCTGAGCTCGTGGATATTGTTTTTCTCAACATGAACATGTAAAACAATATGAACACGATAACCATATGCCAACTCAAGTGTAGGCTGTATACATTCTGTACGATAAATGGCGCAGTCTACTTTCTCGCTCTGCTTGAGCTTAAATGCTTTGATTTGTATATTTTTTGTTTAATGTTTTCAAACTCAAACCTCAAGATATAAAATAATGAAATTATATATAATGAAAACTCTGTCATTTACTCACCCTCATGTTGTTCCAAACCTGTATGAAATTCTTTCTTCTGTTGAACTAAAGAATGTTGGTAACCAGACAGTTGACGGTAGCCACTGACTTCCATAGTAGGAAAAATAAAAAATACTATAGAAGTCAATGGCTACCATTCAACTGTCTGGTTACCAACATTCTTCAAAATATCTTATTAGTTCAGCAGAAAAAAAGAAACTCATATAGGTTTGGAACAACATTGGGGTGAGTAAATGATGACAGAACTTTCATTTTGGGGTGAACTAACCCTTTAAATAAACAAATAATCAAATATAAAAACGAAATTATGAGCCCAAATATTCAAAAACAATATTTTTGAAAAATGCACATCCCCAGTAAATACAGAGGATTTATGAAAGGAATGATAGGAAAAGATGTGTATGGAGAAGAATCATTATAGAATATCCTATCATCCGTGAAACATGGTGGATGCAGTGTTATGGCATGGGCATTATTGATTGGGGTTGGAGCTAAACTCTGCCTGATACCTCTCTAGGAGCTGGGTTGGCTACTCCATCTTAAATGGGTCATGTAATATTTTTTTGTTAAACCCCTTAAATAATAATAATAATAATAATAATAAATACAGGAATGTTTAAATCTAGTGCATTTAATATTCAAAAACTAAAATGAAAATGCATCCATGTTTGTTGTGCCTTAAAAAGAACACAATTGTTTTGTTATAGAAACTATTACAATATACAATTTGGTGAGTTCATAATGTAATAAATTTCCCACAATTTAAAAATCATTATTAATTTGAGCTCCAATAACTAAAAACCCTGGTAGAGTCCTCTCTGAAGCAGCTTACCTGGGAGAAGACCTTTCACTGTTCCATTAGCATAACCCTGTTTTGGTTCTGTTTTGAATACAAAAGAAGATATAAACACAAAAAGCTCATTAATAAGCTATGTATCTTCCTACAGTATAGATGCTTCTGATATTTATATATATTTTAGCTACTTAAATTAACAGAGTTACAGAAAACACTGCTTCCATTTATGTTTTATATGGGGATAAATCAGGGGTGGCAATGTTTTTTCTAAGGGTGTCAGTTGTCACTCTGTGTCACCCTGGTAGAGTCCTCTCTGAAGCAGCTTACCTGGGAGAAGACTTTTCTCTGTTTCATTAGCATAAACCACCTCTCTTGGTTCTCCATTCACATTAGCATAAACCACCTCTCTTGATTCTTTATTTAAAGTCCTCTGATTTGAGAAACCTATAGAGGATTACAAATAAAGATGATAAATACAGTTACTATCTACATGCATTGCTGTAAGAGGCAGAGATAAACAAGTGAAGTCTGGTCAGCACAAATAATTAATGTAGATTTCAATGGACTATTTCAAGATTTTGGTCCTGTCAGTTGAAGAAAGTTTATCAGAGAAAACTATTAAAAAGATTGTGCACAGAATCTGTATTTATGTTGTAATACTCACTAATTCTTTTAGTCTTGTAAAGGTAAAAGCAGAGCGCTGCAAGAGAAGCTAGTACAACTGCAGCTCCAATCGCAATTCCAATAACCAGGGCAGTGCCTTCATTGCAGTCAATGCATTTTCCATCTGCAAAAAAAAATTCAAATGATAATAAATGGACAAAGTTACTGTATGTAAAGTCTAAATGTCTACTACAATTAGAAAATTCAATTCCATTGTTGATAGTTATTTTAAGGTGCCATAAAGCACTAAACTACATTTTCTGAGATTTTAAAAGGTTTTTGAGTAGCACATTAATGGATGTTAACATTTTCGTCTGTAATTTTAATTGTAATAGAATCCTTATCTAGGCACTATTTTTGACTTGTCATAGGTTGTGATATTTTCTCTCATTATGGTGTACTGATAATTATTCATGAGACATTTGTACACTTATCCTATGAGAGACACAATTATGGATCACAAGTGTTTGTTTTCACTTTCAATGTGGCATAATTTCTCTTTCATAGACCCCGAGTCTCCATCCATTCTGAGTGTAACCCTCGGTAAACACTGCAGGTGTCATGATGGTCACAAACACGGAGATGTAACTCTAATCTCACTAAGCTGATTGGTAACTAAAAACGTACACATCATGCTTTCAAGTTGTTTCAAGTAGGCACTTCCACCAGTGTTTCCTCGGAGGAAAGAGCCCTACTCTAATGATTAAATACTTTCACTTTACCTACCCCATTTGACAATAATTGGTTCTTTGAGAGTTTTGTGGGACACAAAACAGTCATATTCTGCTTTTTCATCCTCCTTGATGTCCACATGCTTCCTCAACTGGAAGGTTCCATCATTGTTTGGTCTGATTCCTGTGGATTCAATCTCATCATCAGGCAGGGATGAGCGATATTTTCTTATGGTCAACATCACATCTTTGGGGTAGAAACCAGTGGCCATACAGGTGAGTTTCAGCTTAGTTTTGTCACTGGTAGACTTTTTCGCAAACACATGAACATCTGGAGGAGCTGTGGACACAGATCATCAATCAGTTCTATCTCTATGACAGCTGCAGATAATCAACAAATACAAATACTCTACATTTACTCACAGCCCTTTCTGAGCTCCTCATCTCCATATTCTCTGAATTTGTTGAGCCAGTCCACACACTCTTTCTCCAGGTAGCCCTTGGTGTACTGGTTCAGGATGGGCACATTATCCCATTTCCTCTTGGTTTGAAGAGCTGCAACAACTGGGGCAACCCACTGAGACTCCTTATCATCAAAAGACAGGAAGTTATCGCCATCATAACTGTACTCATCAATGCCTTTGGAAAACTTAATTTCCTTTCCCTCTTTATCAATTTCACAGCCATGTCTCCACTGAAGAACATGAACATCTGAAAGGGACAGAAAACCAAATGTTTTTCAGATAATAATAACAATATAATATGATAATTATATGTATATGGAGGTAAATATGTATCAGTATTTCTCACCTGAAGCAGTGTCGTTCATACGGTCCATCAGAATTTTGACATTCACATTAAACCACTGTTCTTTGCTCTTTCTTGACTGGGTGCCTTTTTCCCAGTAATCCTCCTGCATTTTCTCTTTCATCCAGTGCTGTGTGGGAATCTTTCTCTTTTCCTTGCTATTGTAATAGTCAATCTGTCTGTCATCTAGAAGACCCATAGCTGTGAATTCATGGATGCCTGGCGTATCGACAGGTTTGGACAAGGCTGTGTAAATGTAGTACAGGGAGTGTTTGTCTGTAAACCAAATGAATAAAACAGACTGTATGAAACAAGTGTATGTGATAAAATTGGTTAGTGAAGGAGAGAACAGATCAAATATGAGGTGAGTTAGGCACACACAGAACACTCTCAAAACATTTCAGTTACAGCAAAAACTAAACAGACTAAATCTATTGTAATAAAAAAAAAAAAAAAAACGACCTATAATTAGCTGAAGGCCATTTAATAAAAATGTGTGCCTACTTGGATCTGAAATAGTTTCACTATTTTCAGGTTACTTTTTGGTATATCCAGATTGTATTCTGTTGAAAAATGAATTTGAGGCGGCTAATCCTGGTATCGATCATATGAACAGTAATATTATAACTAGGCCGCTGCCATGTTGATCGATGTCAAATTATGGAAAGTAAGCTTTTTTTAATTTGACAAAACTCGTAGCCTATATATTTAGTTATATAGGCTAAGTATAGATACACTTTTAAATTCCATGTACTATGTAACATAAATTCGTAATCAAATTTCAAGACTGGATGCGTAAAATGTTACTTTCACTTTCGCCAACAACAAACGCAGCAAAATGTAAACATTTAACGTTACCCGTTTGAACTGAAGACGAAGTCCCACAAAGAAAGAAAAAGCAAAGCAGGGCAAAACTCTTTGTCACGACACCCGTTTCCATGATTTATAATCTTCTGATTAGGCTATCTAAGTCCACTGATGTTTACTGTGTCGGTCTGAACTCAAGCACAGATCTGGTTGCAGAAAATGGCGGCGATTTCTAACTGCGTCATGAAAGCTTCGAACTACTTTTCTTTCGAGTCTCCTTCTTCTTCTTCTCTTGATTAATGACGGATTGTAAACAACTTTTAGGTGCATACCGCCACCTACTGTACAGGAGTGTGTAACATTATGCTATTTGTTTAAGCGTTCTCATATTCTTTAAGTCTTTAAGAAATTTAAAAAGTGCAGTTCTAGTGATTCTTCTCCCTTCTCCCTCTCCTTCTGTTAGTCCAGTCATTTTATGAAAAAAGGTTGAACAAATTGCAACAGAAGCAAACTCAACTGATTTTGTATCCTCAAAATGTCCTGAGTAAGGAAAGAAAAGTCCCGAAGAATCCCGTTAGGGGAAAGTTTAGAAAAAGACCCAAATATCGCCTATTAATTTTTTTTCTCACGTGAATAGGGTAAAATTTTTAACCTTTAGATATCACCATAAAAATTACTGAGTTGATTACTTACATCAAGACAAACAAAAAATGTATTACAAGTTTTTTGAAATTCCCCCATAAACAGTCCCACGGACCCAACCCCAAACCCCACCTCTTAAAAATTAAAGGCTGGTGGTTTAAAGTACTTCTTCCTGCCTCTATGTATTAATGCTCATGGGTAGCCCATTCAGACCTTAATATTAAGTATGTTACTGTTATGTGTCAACAAGATTCAACAAAACATTTTCACCTGGCTATACCCAATGTTTAGATCTGTTGTGGTATTTATGCAAATTGGCACATACATAATTAGATTATGCACTGTTTGTCCATGTTTACAAACAATTAAAAAAAACTTGTAATACATTTTTTGTTTGTCTTGATGTAAGTAATCAACTCAGTAATTTTCATGGTGATATCTAAAGGTTAAAAATTCTACCCTATTCACGTGAGAAAAAAAATCCATAGGCGTATGAATAGGCTATATTTGGGTCTTTTTCTAAACTTTCCCCTAATGGGATTCTTCTGGGCTTTTTTTTCCCCTTACTCAGGACATATTGAGGATACAAAATCAGTTGAGTTTGCTTCTGTTGCAATTTGTTCAAGGTTGACTCAGATTCCACTTCCACCACCCTGCTTCCCGAATCCCATCTTGAAACACCTGTCTTTCCACCTCATATAATATACAGTGCAATGAGAGCGCAGATAAACTAGCAAAAGATGCATTACAGCAGGAAATAACAGTTCCAATTCCACTTGGAAAAGGAGAAGGAAAATCAGTGATTAAAGAAAGGTATAGAAATATGGCAGAAATAATGGGAAGAAGACACAAAAGGAAGGGGATATCATAAAATACAAAAATCTGTCAATATTAAAAAATATAAGGAAAGGACTAGGCGAAAGGAAATTATAATGACAGGACTGAGAGTGGACCACACAGGATTGAATGGCACCTTGTTTTTAATGGGGAAAAGGAATAGTGAATACTGTGAAAACTGTGGGGTTAAAGAAAATGCTGAACATGTCAATGTCCATATTTCATACCTTTCTTTCTAATCACTGATTTTCCTTCTCCTTTTCCAAGTGGAATTGGAACAGTTATTTCCTGCTGTAATGCATCTTTTGCTAGTTTATCTGCACTCTTGTTCCCTTTCACTCCCTCATGTGCTGGCACCTTTACATGAGCGACACACGCTTCAGTGCTCTGCATGTGTTTATAACTCTGTCAAACATCAAACATGATCAACAACTGTTTTTCACTAGAACTGAACCTTCAACCTACAAAAATGACTTTCATCACCATATTGATCTGGACGCTGGCAGTGTTATGTCGAGGTTTGTGTCTGTCAAGATTACAAACGTTATTCACTCGTTATCTTTATGTGTGTTGCAAAGGTTGTAAAAGTGTTTGTGATTTCTAATCTTTCTCTCTTGTCAGAATCTGTTGGGCAGGAGACAGTGACTCAAACTCCCTCAGAGCTGCTACTGGACAATCAGTCGCTGTAACCTGTAAAACCAGCAGTAATCCAGAGTGCTGTTATAGTGATGACAACAGAAAGGACAAACACAGGAACTACACTGGCATCCTGGCCAAATTTGCCCCTTGGCCTCTGTCCATCAAGGCCTCCTAATCATCCTCATATACTGATTGGCTTCATCACTGTCTCCTCTCCACCAGTAAGCTGGTGTGTGGTGAGCGTTCTGGCGCAATATGGCTGCCGTCGCATCATCCAAGTGGATGCTGCACATTGGTGGTGGTTGAGGAGATTCCCCCCCTCTATGTAAAGCGCTTTGAGTGCTGAGAAAAGCGCTATATAAATGTAATGAATTATTATTATTATTATTATTATTACACGTGTTCAAAACTGACTTATGGCTGAAATCAGCTCTATTATGATCAGTCCTGTGAGTTTGACTCTAATATGCTCAGAATCAGAGAAAATTGAGTGTGTGTAAACTAATATAAATCAAACAAACCATAATTGCGCCATATGCTGTTTTGTTTGTGTGCATTAAACTACACATTGTGTATCTCCAGCAACATAAAGATGTTTTTGAGCTGATGAAAGATGTTTCTCAAGCTGATAATTAATTTATTACTCATAACTCATTTTAGCAGAAGTGAAACTGTTCCAGTTCAGAGCGTTGAACCAGTAAAAGAGTGAAACTGTGAGTTTGAGGTGTAAATCTCATTTGCATTGTCAGGTTTAGTGATTGTGATGGTCTCAGAATAGAGCAGCTCGTCTCCAGTGACCATGTTCAAACCCCAAGAGCTTCATTTCACATTTACTGCTGAATGCAGCTGTTCTCAACTATTCCAATCAATCAAAAGCCGCTGAAACTTTAGTGCAGGACTTTGAAGGAACGACACACTGATCAATGATGCAGTCCAACACAAATGTGCGCTTGCGTTCAGATGAAGCTTTATTGAATGAACAGCAATGGCAGCACATTGACAGACTGCTTCAGTATTGAGCTGTAAATCACGTGACGCTCAGATACGCTGGTCTTCACTGGAGAAACATCAGCACTCGGAGCTCTTGAGGAACGAGGCCTCGTGAGCAGCTCCGGCATGTGTTCCTCTGCAGACGAAGCGCTCTGCGGCTTCCCAGCGTGCTTTGCTGAGGCTCAGGACGCTGCTGCGACTGTAGAGACCGTCCCGCTCGCTCTCTGCGCTGGTCTGAACCCCCTCGGTGACCTCTGACCCGTCCAGCGTCCAGCTCACCGTCGCCCCCTGTGGAGAGTAAGAGCTGAGCAGGCAGAGCAGAGCGGGGGGGTCTCCAGAGATCAGCAGAGAAGAGGGAGACAGCAGAGACACGGAGGGAGACACGGAGGGACCCGCTGGACACACACACACACACACACACACACACACACACACACACACAAACACAAACCTCAATTATTCAGATGGTAATGCAATAAAAATCACAATCATGTCATCATTTCACTGTAATTCCACATTGCTCCAATTGTTCATGTACCATATACACACTATCCTGAGTTAAATTAGAAAATATTCTCCATTAGCTAAATTATTATTTACTATTAAGAAATGTACACTGTAAAAAAAATATTGTAACTGCTTTAAGACTAAAAATGCTACAGTAAAAACCTGTTAAATGGTTAACGGTAAGTTCCCTTACATGGTGACAAACTGTAATAAATCTAACAGGACATTTCAGTAAAATATAGTTAAATTGAAAGTTTTTGATAGTAAAAAAGAACAAGTCTGGGGATCACGACTGCCTTTTTACTGTAAATTTTTACAGTGTATCAATTATAAAATATGTAAAAATATAAATCAGTTCTCTGAAGGAAAATATATGCTAATTTGTTCTTTTCTGAATTAAGTAAAATGTTTAAACATCTCCATCTATTGTAAATTGATCATTTTATTGTGATTATTTATTATAAGATTTAGTAAACTAATTTAATATGTCAATATAATAGTTTGCATTTTGAAAAAATTAGGCTAATTTAAACATTAAGCCTTTTTAAGATTCACAAATTTCAGGACAATTCCATTAAATTGAATAGAATAATCCTTACATATTATTTATACAATTAATTAATCATTTTAAAAGTGTATTAAAATAGTTTATGTGATTCGTATAAATATAAAAAAATGAAAATATGTTTTTTTTAAACTAATTTAAAATTCTTAATATTAATAATATGTAAAGATTACATTTACAATTACGATTACAAGGATTATTCATTTCAGTTTGATTGAATTTTACTATTCAATTGAAATTCGTGAATAAGATGTGAAATGTAAGTAAAGGTTATCAATAATATATTTTTGTAATATAACCTCAATTACGAATACTGTTGCCAAATGTTCTTAAATAACCTTAAACCTGCTTTTAAACAGACACATCATATGTTTTTATTAGGTAATTGAAGAAAGACTTACTTCTGATCACCAGTTCAGTTCCTCCACCGAAAGTGAACCACAGTGTTTCATTCTAGTGAAAGAGTCGTACAAAAACCTCCGTCACACTCAAACGAACACACACTCCAGCAGAGAAAGAGACGAACAACACACACACACACACACACACACACACACACACACACACACACACACAAACACACACACACACACACACACACACACACACACACACACACACACACACACACACACACACACACACACACACGCACACACACACACACACACACACACACACACACAAACACACACACACACACACACACACACACACACACACACACACACACACACTCAACAGAGACTCAACAGCAGATCTTCTCAACATCAACCATGTTTGATCGAAAAAGAGCCACAAAATACATTCATCACATTTACAAACACATGTGATATAAACTCTGCTAATTCTATTGACCTGCTTTATAATGAAATCTTCAGCCAGATTTAGATGGTCATTCTCTATTGGATGACCTTTGACCTGTTATACAGTATCATGGATGATATAAATCTGCAGCTCAGGTATTAAATTCTCTCAGCATCAAAGTCTGAATGAAACTGATCATTAAAACAGTGTTTAGAGCGAGAAGATCGACCCAAAATAACATGAAGTAAATCATGAGTTTCTGTTTCTGAAAATGATCCACAGAAGTTTATTAGCAAAGACACTAAAAGACAAAACAGTGTTTCTTCTGTCTTCAGGAAAATGATGTGGAGTGTGTTTGAGGTCAAGTCTCTTGAGGCATTTTCCTACTCAGACCAAGACAAAACATCCCCAATGTGGAGAATCAACTTACAACAGGAGTTTGCATTGACTAGAGTTATAGACACAGGGAGTTCACACCTTGTCAAGGAACAGGAGGAAGTTTGGATGAAGGACCCATTAAACAAATTGTGTGATGATCCTCATCATGTCTGTTCATAAACTGCAGGAACACACATGGATTTGGTGTAAAATTTGGGGATTAACAGCGACATTTCACTCCAACTACAGTAAAAATATTCTCAAAGCAGATATTTCATATACTAAAGTTGGTCTATGTATTCAGAACTAAATTGAATTCTATAATTTTTAACATTTTGGCTATTGTAGAAGATCAAATATTATGAAAAACATTAATTTTTCCTCTGTTCTCACTTCAGTGATTGTGTTTTGTGTCTGTTAATGAGTGACTGTCTTCAGGGAAATGATGTGGAGTGTGTTTGCATATTGATCAGATCTTCAGTGTGTGAGAGTGTTTATAGTGCTGTGAGTTTAACACTTCATCACTGACACACACAACAATCTTCATCAACATGACCTTCATCATCATCTTCATCTGGACTCTCACAGCGTTTGCTCAAGGTTTGTGGAGCACAAGTTTGATATTAATTCATTTCTTCAAGTATATTGTCAAAGTTTTGAGTGTATTTTCTTCTTGTTGTGTTTCAGAGTGTAGAGGACAGATCACCGTCACTCAGAGTCCCTCAATAACAACAGAACAACCAGGAGGAACTGTGAATATCAAATGCAACAGTGATTCACTTAATGGAGATCATATATTCTGGTACTCACAGAAACCTGGAGAAGCTCCTAAACTCCTGATTCGTATGGTAAACACCCGTCAGTCAGGAACTCCATCTAGATTCAGTGGCAGTGGATCTAACAGAGATTTCACTCTGACCATCAGTGGAGTCCAGACTGAAGATGCTGGACATTATTACTGTCAGAGTACACACTGGATCAACAGTATAGGTGTGTTCACACAGTGATAAAGAGTCGTACAAAAACCTCCGTCAGTCAGAGTCACAGTGACTGAACTGAAACTGCAGCTGCTCAAACACTCACTCACACACACACACACACACACACACACACACACACACACACACACACACACACACACACACACACACACACACACACACACACACACACACACACACACACACACACACACACACACACACACACACAGTCAAGTTATTCATAGATATTAAATGAAACAAAGCATTCATTGAGTTTTTAACTTACTAAGTACTTTATCTTATCTCTTTATCTTATTACATTTATCTAAAACTATATATATAATTTGTCCGCATGTTCTTGTTTCATCATGAATCTGCAGGTGTGTTCATGCTCCACTGACTGAAGTTTACTTATAAAATGTGAGTTAAAGCCCTGATCTAATGAAAGACCTGAAACAAAAATGACAAAAAATTGACATAAAAAATATTTACAGTTTTTCTCGATTGTTTACACACATTTTCTGAAAGCATGCCTCATATTCTCAGAACTTTACACACAAATCCAAAAACACACACACAATGGGCAAAACCCATCAATTCTCCTGCAAAATTAAACTTTACATTCAAAACAATGTTATTTCTTCTCAAAATGGTATTTTGTTTTCAAATGACACACACAAACCATCATATGACTAGACATTTATAAGAACCAGTTGAACACTGATGTGCTCAATGTAAAACACTATGATGAATGGAAAACACTTCTTCTCCATTCATCATAATGACTTAGGCCTTTTTTCAGTGTTACACTTACTACAGACAGTACATACATAAGTGTGTTGTAAAATATTTGAGAATATTGTTTTTATACTCAGAACACACAAATACACAGTAAGAAATATATTTTATTACAGTAATAGATTTTTATTTTTCCCACAAAAACAATGTACATCCCAACCAACACAAAGTTGTACATACAGTGGTCTACATACAAAACAACAGAAGAATTTACTGTATACTTACTACATACTTTTTGTTTACAGTAAAAAAAAAAAAATCCAATGTTGACATCCATTGCCCCATTGAAGAGCTGACCTGTTGCCCTTTTATGCTAAAGCTCTGATTGCTAATTGTAAAACTGTGTGACAGGTGTTTGCCCATGTGAAGAGTCAGTGTGCATATCTGAATGGCAGTGTGTTCCTTGTGAAAACAAGAGATTTTCTGCATGAAAATTGTGCCAAAAGCAGAGAATTGTGTGTAGTGTTTTGAAAAAAGTGTGTTTTAGAACTGCAGTTTGAGTGTAAAGCAGGAATTGTGCTTGTAGTTTAGCAGAATTGGTTCAGGGGGTTGGTGAATGAGTTACATGTTGTGGTCATTGTGTCTCAAGTACCAGTATTTGTGTGTAAACAATTGAGAAAAACTGTAATTTATTGACTGAACTGTAATAAAATCATGCCTGAATGATAAAGCACACACACAGTCTTGTATGAAAGGCAGAAAGCAGATGCAGATGTTCATACGGTTCACAGTCGATACTTGATTATAAAATGATTTAAAAAGGAAATATCATTGAGTTTCAAACTGCCAGAAAAACTCAATCAAGTTCCACTTTCAGTCGATGCAGAAACATAAAGACTGTTGTCTGTAAATGTGTCATCTTTGATATTCTGAGTCTCAATATCCAGTTTTATTGAACAAAAAATATAAATTATACAATTTATTGTTTTAGCAAGTTGAAAACGAAGACAAAAACTAATTTCAGGTCATCAAGTGTTAGTTTTACAAACAAGAATCGACTGAAAATGACAAATAAGAGTCTAAAAGAAACAGCATTAGAAAGAGAAGAATATGTTTCTCTGTAATGTTTGATTCACTTTATCAGCTTTAACTTTCAAAAAGTTGATCTGAATGTTTTTAGAGAAGAGTTTTTACAAAGCCTGTGATCACTAAAGCGATTAGAGTTAAATAGAAGTTATATTATAGATTTGAAGTGTCATTTTCATGATCATCTTCACTGAAACTCACTTTGTTAAAAGCATCAAAGATCAGATGTGAAGAAACACAAGAACTGAATTCACTACAGTTTAAGACTCTGAATAAAACCTCAAGAAAACTTTGTGTGTCACATCCACTATAACTTTATAATTAATAAAATTAATTTCTATAAACCTTTTTACTCCTGAAGTCTCAGACAGAGCTGATCATTAAGAGGAAATACTATTAAGAATATAAACGCCAGTTTGGAAATATTGCTGTTCATTTAACAATAGATTATAAAAAAATCAATTAATACCAAAAGAAAAAGTGGTGCCAAAATACCAGCCAAATGTTATTTTCTTTCAATGTATTTTTAACCCTTTAGAATTGAATTATCTTTGAGGAAGAAAAGAGCTGAAAACTCGTCAAATCAAGTAAATGTCAGAAATGATTGTTAGTTCAGTGGATGAAAAAAAAGATCCTTTGACACTGAAAATCATCTTTACAGTTTTGACGAACATTCAATGTGTAATTGCACAAAAAAAAATATAAAAAAAAAAAAATGCTAAAAGTGAATCCTTTCTACAAAGTATTTAACAGTCAGCTGTTGTATTAATAATATTAATATGTGATGATTTACTGCCATCATCAGTTTGGAGCCGCTGCTGAAAGTGAACCAGTGAAATAAACGAATAGATCATCAGAAGAAAAACCTCCTGAACGCTTCACTAACTGAACTTCAGATCAACAACACACACACCACTGCAGAAACTCACTGACTTCCCCTGCTTTATGAAGCTCATCATCACTGAATTACTAACTGAATTTATTAAAGTGAACATGTTTATATCATGTGTGACTCTCAATCAAACTCAGTTATTCAGTGACTGACAGAGACTCGTGTGTGTGATGATCCTCATGCCTGTTCATAAACTGCAGGAACACACATGGATTTGGTGTAAAATTTGGGGATTAACAGCGACATTTCACTCCAACTACAGTAAAAATATTCAGATTAACATACTGAAGTTGGTCTTTGATGTATTCTGTAATTGTTTGTATTATACGTGTCTGTTAATGAGTGACTGTCTTCAGGTAAATGATGTGGAGTGTGTTTGCATATTGATCAGATCTTCAGTGTGTGTGAGTGTTTATAGTGCTGTGAGTTTAACACTTCATCACTGACACACACAACAATCTTCATCAACATGACCTTCATCATCATCTTCATCTGGACTCTCACAGCGTTTGCTCAAGGTTTGTGGAGCACAAGTTTGATATTAATTCATTTCTTCAAGTATATTGTCAAAGTTTTGAGTGTATTTTCTTCTTGTTGTGTTTTAGAGTGTAGAGGACAGATCACCGTCACTCAGAGTCCCTCAATAACAGCAGAACAACCAGGAGGAACTGTGAATATCAAATGTAAAACCAGCAGAGATGTGCACAGATGGAGTGATGGGGATGAAGGTTTATTCTGGTACTTACAGAAACCTGGAGAAGCTCCTAAACTCCTGATTCGTTATGCAAAAACCCTCCAGTCAGGAACTCCATCTAGATTCAGTGGCAGTGGATCTAACAGTGATTTCACTCTGACCATCAGTGGAGTCCAGACTGAAGATGCTGGACATTATTACTGTCAGAGTTTACACAGTGGTCGTGTGTTCACACAGTGATAAAGAGTCGTACAAAAACCTCCGTCAGTCAGAGTCACAGTGACTGAACTGAAACTGCAGCTGCTCAAACACTTTCACACTCAACAGAGACACAAATATGAACTTAATATCAATTAATATAATTAATAATTATGATATAATTAATATAAACTTAATATTAATATAAATCATTAATATTACTGAAGATAATTAGAAAGATAATTTATGGTTTATCTATTCTCATTTTGTTGTTCATGTATATAAAGCATTATTTTTTTTCTTCCTAATCATACACTCATACTGTA
Source organism: Rutilus rutilus (assembly GCA_021464565.1). Classification (NCBI taxonomy): domain Eukaryota; kingdom Metazoa; phylum Chordata; class Actinopteri; order Cypriniformes; family Leuciscidae; genus Rutilus; species Rutilus rutilus. The sequence continues at coordinate 4,289,567 of JAJAQA010000024.1, read as the reverse complement.
AAGTGAATCATAAAGATGTTGTTGCTTTATAGTTTATTAATTATCTTCCATAAAGCCGCTGTTTAGATCATCATGTGCAAGAGTCACAGATGAACTGATTCAGAGCAAAATGAGCAGTGAAAGAGAGAAACCGTATTTAACACGATCAGACGCTCCACCGTCCCACAATCAGTCTGTCTGTGACCATTCACTGTTTTCTGGACGCATTAATTATGAATCCAGCGATGCGTCTGAGTCTCACATGAGCAGAAGACAGATCTCTCACAGCAACACTTCAGTCTCGAGTCAAACACACTTAAACATTCATAAAGATGCTATTGCTCGCCGCTGAAATAAAGCGCTTCATTGTGTGGAAACTTCACTGTTATTTTTACAAGATAAAATACTGCAGTTTTACTGAGATCAGTGTTTCAGTTACAGTAGATGTTAGTTAGTTTAAGTTAGTTGTTGCTAACTTCAAACCCACATGCTAAAACAGTTAGCTATGTTACGGCTGTTTGCGCGGTGAGGATAGTTTTAACAGTTCATTAAAAATGTTACAACCAAACCCTTAAGATGATTCCAGTTATCAGTCACACTCCCTGTTAAGACAAAATCTTTTTTTTTTTTTTTTTTTTGAGTTTTTTTTTGAGTTTTTTGTTGCACATTGAGGGATTTATGAATATGTTTACATTATAGTTTATGTGCATGTATTCTTATCGGATAAAAACATCATCACCTCAATTGAGCACATACGATTTTTTCTGCACATTTTTAGAATTGATGTTCATCTCGGCATTTCCATCCGACATTTTTATTATGTGATAGTCAATCCCAAAATTCACATAAAATAGGAGGATGGCAACATAGCTAGTGACTGAACTGTTGTGTGACAGGAATTGAGAACACACACATGATCACACACAAACTGTAACGATACGGTTGAAACATAGGAGGAAGCAGGATCCACGTGCCGTAGTCTTTTATTGACGCAGACGCAGACGCAGACGCAGACTCGGGAACAGGACAACCAACATACAATGTTAAGAACTCAAAGACTGAACTAGACACAGGGCTTAAATACACATGCAAACAAGCTTAACAAGATAACAAGGGGGTGTGGCTAATCAGAAACACCTGGGAAGACTAATAAACAAGAAGAACTACAAAGGACTACAAAACATGGCACAGGACAGGAATTGACAAAAAGTCCACACAAGACAGGAATTATGACAGAGTCCCCCACTTAAGGAGCGGATCCCAGTCGCTCCTCAGGACACAGTCCAGGAGGGTGGTGGAGTGGAGGCGGTGGGGGGGATGGAGGGCCAGGCCCGTGCAGGGGAATGGGAACAGGACCTGGCAATGTCGAGCCTGGGCCGAGGAGCGTGAGCGGCGCCGGCTGTGACATAGTCATTTTCCTCACATATACAGATAGACAGAAGCATATCTCCATCGATTATGCAGCTGACACTCGGACCCTGAAGTTAGGCACGTCGTGACCTTCCAGGTCGCAGATTTGGGTTGCTGGGCGCCAGCATGTCCCGAACAACAACTCAGTCAATCTCCAATAATGCCAGTGGTTCCTTAACCTGTAACCAAGAAGACTAACACACACACTGGATTTGGCCAGGCTCTAAATATAAACAGGAGAGTCCTCTCAAAACATGAAGATAATGCGTTCTTTCTCTCAAGGAGAGCAACACTTTAGTCTAACTGGAAAGTAAGGCTTTAACTGAGAAATGGTCCCTTAAACTAATGGCTTCAGTGACCGCTATATGTTTTAACACGTTGAAGACCTTTCTCAAACACAACACATGTCCCTGTTTCATTTCTGGAAGCCGGGCTAAATGAGCAAGCACTGTTACTGCATTCAGATATCAAACACAGACATTAAAGAAAATGGAAAAGAACATTTCCGTGATCACACTGGTAACTTCTATAACAAAGTAAAATCTCCAGAGAAGTCATTCAACTCATTTGATATTTAGAAGGAAAAATATTGATTAATACCTTGATTATAATCACTCATTACATATACATTGAAGCAGCAGTGGATTCCAATACACCCCCTTCACACACACACACACACACACACACACACACACACACACACACACACACACACACACACACACACACACACACACACACACACACACACACACACACACACACACTCAAAACTGACTTATGACTGAAAACTGCCACCATATGTTTCTGAGCTTTTTCAAGCAGCTTTATCTTTCCCTCGAAGTTTATCAAGATAATAATAAAGATATTACTCCTCAGAACTGTTTTATCAAAACTACTGACTCTATCACTCATCTCAATGCATTGTTAATGATTAAAGCTATTTTAATACATTCTGATGACCTGTGACCTCTGGAATGACCTTTGCCCTGTAATGAAGTTCACAGTGACATACTAGTGTAGCAACTCTGTCATTTGAATCATCAGAAAGCCTGAAGCTTCAGACTCATGAATAAATGTTTATGACTCGTAACATGGGAAAAATCTCCTAAACACTGTTATGATTTATGAGCATCATGTGTTGGAATCCTCACACAGATTTACATAGAGATGATTTGCATCGCAGCACATCGTGTGTGTGTGTGTGTGTGTGTGTGTGTGTGTGTGTGTGTGTGTGTGTGTGTGCTTCAGGAGGATTTATAACTCTGAGTTTGAACACTGAGAATCTAAACCATCAGCAACCATGAGCTTCATCATCTTCATCTTCATCTGGATGTTCTCCAGCTGTTTCACAGGTGAGGAAATATGAAGTTAATCTGCACTATTATAACTGATTAACAGTGCTTGAAATATTATCCAAATATGTAATTATGAATATTTATTTATTCTTCTTGATGTAGAATCAGTCGGTGAACCGACAGTCACTCAGACGCCTGCAGTGAAATCTGTTCAACTAAGAGACACATTTACTATATCCTGTAAAACCAGTCCTGAAGTCTATCAGGGTTGGGGTAATCAGCCTTTACACTGGTACTTACAGAAACCTGGAGAAGCTCCTAAACTCCTGATTTATTTGGCAAACCTCCTCCAGTCAGGAACTCCATCTAGATTCAGTGGCAGTGGATCTAACAGTGATTTCACTCTGACCATCAGTGGAGTCCAGACTGAAGATGCTGGACATTATTACTGTATGAGTGAACATAAAGTCAACAGTGACTATGTGTTCACACAGTGATAAAGAGTCGTACAAAAACCTCCGTCAGTCAGAGTCACTGTGACTGAACTGAATCTGCAGCTGCTCAAACACTCACACACACACACACACACACACACACACACACACACACACACACACACACACACACACGCACACACGCACACACACACACACACACACACACACTCAACAGTATTACATGAAATAGAAAACATTCATTTCAGTTTTTCACTACTGTAAATATTTAAATTAATCTATAACACTCTTTATCTTATTAAATGTATCTAACACTAAAGGTTCATGATTTGTCCGCATGTTCTTGTTTCATCATGAATCTGCAGGAGTGTTCATGCTCCACTGACTGAAGTTTACTTATAAAATGTGAGTTAAAGCCCTGATCTAATGAAAGACCCGAAACAAAAATGACACAAAGAAGAACTCAAAGATGCAAATATATTTTATTTAATGACTGAGTTTTAATAAAATCACACACACACACACACACACACACACACACACACACACACACACACACACACACACACACACACACACACACACACACACACACACACACACACACACACACACACACACAGTCTAGAATGAAAGGCATAAAGCGGCGCAGAAGAGCGACTGAAGCTGATGTGGAGTCGGACATTTCCTCTATATCTGGTTTTCTCCAGTTTAAGCGTTAGAGAGTTAGTGTATTTTTATTGTACTTTTCTTTATTTTTGTAGCTTAGTTAGTTTCTCGCTAATAGTCCGAGGGTTTGTGTGTGTTGTTTTGGCCTTGCTCCCTCTTGAAGTCTTGAAATCCTCCACATTTATAGAATAAAACTAGTTTTTGACATTGAGTTGTTTTCGGCCGTTGTTAAAGCTGGTGTTGGGAACTGAAGCTCGCTGTCTCCACACATCACTCCATCTATTATAACTTTATACTTCATTTCTACAAATATAAACCTTTTTACTCCTGAAGTATCAGACAGAGCTGATCATTAAGAGAAATACTATTAAGACTATAACCATCTTTACAGTGTTACTGACAAACATTCAATGTCTCGAATTACAATCAAGAAGAAACTGAACAAACTGAGAGTGCGTCTTTTCTACAGTCAAACATTATTCAGACACCAGATATATCATTATTTTATGGGTTTTTTTACTAGTGTGCAGGACACTATAGTTAATTTATGTAAGTGAGGATAGCAAAATAAAGTAAACTGTGACATATTACTGTGACATATTATACCCAATAAGTCTTCATAAAGTGGAAATTATAAATTTTATAAAAAATTTGGGACCAAAAATGATTCAGACACTTTGACCTGATCATGTTTTGCTCAAAGTTATCTGACATTATCAAGATGAATTTGTTCTGACACAGTTTAATATTTGTCATATTTTATTATCATTTACTAAACTATAGCGGATAAACTGATAATGTGAGAAATGTTGAAGGTGTCTGAATACATTTTGGTTTGACTGTATATAATTTTATAAAGTATATCATCATCAGTTTGGTGCCGCTGCTGAAAGTGAACCAGTGAAATAAACTAATAGATCATCAGAAGAAAAACGAATAGATCAGTTTGAATAGATATAGAACAGATTTTGTTGGGACTGATAACATGTGCTTTGACTCTGTCTGATATATGGACTATGATTGGATTATACTTGTAAATAAACTGCATTTGGATCCTCACTCTCTGAATGCTGTGTTTCCACCGTCAAATCATTACAACATAAACTCACTGACTTTCTGCTTTATGAAGCTCATCATCACTGAATTACTAACTGAATTTATTAAAGTGAACGTTTATATCATGTGTGACTCTCAATCAAACTCAGTTATTCAGTGACTGACAGAGACTCGTGTGTGTGATGATCCTCATGTCTGTTCATAAACTGCAGGAACACACATGGATTTGGTGAAGATATTAGGAATAGGAAAAATATTCTCACAGCAGATATTCAGATTAATATAGTGAAGTTGGTCTTGTAGATGTATTCAGAACTGAATTGAATTATATCATTTTTAACATTTTGTAGAAGATCAAATATTATGAAAAACATTCATTTTACTCTGTTCACTTCAGTGATTGTGTTTTGTGTCTGTTAATGAGTGACTGTCTTCAGGGAAATGATGTGGAGTGTGTTTGCATATTGATCAGATCTTCAGTGTGTGAGAGTGTTTATAGTGCTGTGAGTTTAACACTTCATCACTGACACACACAACAATCTTCATCAACATGACCTTCATCATCATCTTCATCTGGACTCTCACAGCGTTTGCTCAAGGTTTGTGGAGCACAAGTTTGATATTAATTCATTTCTTCAAGTATATTGTCAAAGTTTTGAGTGTATTTTCTTCTTGTTGTGTTTCAGAGTGTAGAGGACAGATCACCGTCACTCAGAGTCCCTCAATAACAGCAGAACAACCAGGAGGAACTGTGAATATCAAATGTAAAACCAGCAGAGATGTGTACAGATGGAGTGATGGGGATGCAGCTTTTTCCTGGTACTTACAGAAACCTGGAGAAGCTCCTAAACTCCTGATTCGTTATGCAAAAACCCTCGAGTCAGGAACTCCATCTAGATTCAGTGGCAGTGGATCTAACAGTGATTTCACTCTGACCATCAGTGGAGTCCAGACTGAAGATGCTGGACATTATTACTGTCAGAGTTATCACAGTGGTGGTGTGTTCACACAATGATAAAGAGTCGTACAAAAACCTCCGTCAGTCAGAGTCACAGTGACTGAACTGAAACTGCAGCTGCTCAAACACACACACACACACACACACACACACACACACACACACACACACACACACACACACACACACACACACACACACACACTCATCAGTGAAGAAACACAAAAATGAACTTAATATAAATTTTTCAGCACTTAATTAATATTACTGAAGATAATAAGAAATTATTTTGATCATATTTTTTCAGATAATTGTTGGTTTATCTATTCTCATATGGTTGTTCATGTATTTTTATAAAGCATGATTATTTGTCCTTCTTAATCGTACACTCATACTTTAAAGTAAATCATAAACATGTTGTTGCTTGACTAGTTTATTAATCATCTTCCATAAAGTTGCTGTTTAGATCATCATGTACAAGAGTCACAGATGAACTGATTCAGAGCAAAATGAGCAGTGAAAGAGAGAAATCTTTTGGACCAAATTGACCTGATGGACTCACATCTGTTTCTAATAATTTACCTTTGGCCACATTATGATTTCCATATTTGGCGTATGATCAGAGATTTGTTTTTCTTTTTAAAATCTTCTCATTACTTCCACAGTATATACCACATATCTGACATACAGAGACTGAGAAAGCTCAAGTGAACAATCTAATCAAATGATCTGGAAGTAATTAAATCCATGATGTCTTTAAAGGCTTATTTTAATAAGATTACAAATGAGGTTGTGTGAAAATAACAGCGTTGCTACCGTTTGCATAGCCTATACTTTCTGGTTTATACTTCACAGTATTCAGTCAGTCCTCTACATCGTATATGATCAATGAATTTCCATGACTTTTCCAGTCATCATTTAAAAAAACAGAATAGCCTATATTTTACTCACATAAAGCAAATTCTAACCAACAAAATATTTCGAGCAGAGCTTATGTCTTTGTTTTACATTTATGAACTTTTACCTTCTGCTCCTGATGGATTGTCTCTTGCTGCCCCCTGTTGGTCACTGGTCTCATGTGCACCACGTATTCACAATGCATGTGAATAGACATTTATCAACTTTATGCAGAAGAAATGAAAATCAATGTCTGGAACAAGCATATGAGAGTGAGTAAATTATGACAGGTTTTCATTATTATGTGAAATATCCTTTAAGACTCTTCAGAGCCTGTTATAGACCTTAGAGAAACAAGTCCACCGCCATCTTCAGAGTTTTGTCTTTGAATGTCCGTTTTTGCGGGAGCTCTGTACATTTCTATGGCATCGCTGTCTAAGAGTATTTAGCTGAAGTGGATTTACTTATTGTAGAGTTAACTAAAGTTATCATGAGCACAGTAATGTTTGAAGTGGATGTCATAACATGTCAATGAGCGGTTCATTCATAAATGCGTAAGATCTTCCCTTCATGCTGTGGAAATACAAACCAGAAGGCATTTATTTTTAGACAGGAATGAAAACGAGGCTGTGAGGGATATAAGTACAGTGAGTTTAATGGATCGCACGGTTGTTTAACATATTGATTGTTCAGATGAGGAAACTTCTTTTCGAAAAAAGGCAGTAGATTAAAAACTCCTTCATATGACCTTTATATAATGCGTGCCATCCAAGATCACATACTTTCCTATCTACTAATAGTGGACAAAAAACAGCATGTGACAAAAGAAGTATTCATAAGAGAGTAGGCAAAAAGTACCCGGATGACCAAATACTTCGTCACATGATAATGACAACATGGCGAATGTATGTCTGGATTACAGGTACATTCATACTACATATATATATATATATATATATATATATATATAATGTACTTTTCTATAGCAGTAGTGAAGTAATTACTTTAAGAGATTTCAGACACAGACCAAGTCTATCCCTCGTTTTTAACAGCCTCGTTTTCATCTGTTAAATTTGAAATGGCGTCTAACCTGACTAATGTCTTTTAATTTAGGGTCGTACCTTTAAATCTATTGGAAAGAATAAGATTCGATTCAACACATTTGCTACAAAAAGAAACAAAATAACATTTATTGAACATGCATGATGCATCCAACCTAAACTCATTACACTTCGGGGATATTTGAGCCGAGCCGGACTGTGACGTCCAGCGACTAACAAGGGCTCTCAAACCGCGAAAATACTGATACTAAACAGGAAGTGTGTGTTCGTGCCAGGAAACAGAAAACTCCTCAAAGGTCCAAAGGGAAAGACAAAATCAATAGTGTGAAATAATCACTTACCTCTCGCTCTAACGCACAGACACACATAGTGAGATTAAACCTATAATAATAATACACCATAACGATGATGATGTCACCTGCACGCCACAGATTCTCCATTTGTTTTCGTTGATTGGCAGATGAATGAATGTCTAATTATATGTCGTGGATTAAACGCTCGTTACAAAAACGTTATAACCGGCATCCTGCTAGAACCCAAAGCTCGAGAAGCGTCTCAGAAACATTCTAAAATAAATTAAAGCAGCGCTATGCAGTTTTGCCAATTTCTCCCTCTGGTCATGTGCATTTGTTTTCAAAGAAGCCGGCGAACGCACAGAGCCATGTCCACTGAGGTATGTATGATACACAGAAGGCTAGCATATAAATGAATGTGTGCAGTGCCGTAAAGCAATTTGTTACATCGCGAGACCTGATATCACGCGATACTTCCTGACACGGCCCGCCGGCCCAAAGTTGCAAGGGTGGTGTGGCGAGCACGACGAGGTCGAGGGCCGTGGGAGGACGGCGCGAGGCCGGTGGCGTGATTGATAATGAGCGACACGTGCGCGACGCACCGGTCTCGCATCTCTCACGGAGGAGCGGAAGCATAAAGGAGGAGCGACGACAGTGAAGAGCGAGAGAGGAACAGGCCTGTGTTTTATTTGATGTTTTGTTTCTGTTTTGTGTGACAGCAGTCGTCCGTGAGGGGCTGCTGTCTTTTACTTTCGTTTTGTATTTGTTTTATGTCATTAAAGTGTTTAAATGTTCGCCGGTTCCCGCCTCCTTCTTCCCGTAACAACATACCTCGTTACAGGTGGTTTTTCCGCTCACAGGCGTTAGGGGGGTGCGAGAAGACCACCATTCAACCTGAAAAAAGTAATATAACCATTCCAATGACTCCAAAGCTGTTCAGTTAAGGTAAAAACCCTGCATAGGTCACCTTTAAATTAAATTGAATAAACCAAAATGTATTGTTTTTTTTGGTTGAACCAAAATTACTTCTCGATCAGTCTCTTTGTTCTCTTACGAGAGGTTCTCTCGTATTGCGTAAGTTGCTTACGCATCGGGAAAGTCTCCTTTCTCGAGATACTGAAGCCAAAACATTATCCTTAATTTTTAAAAATCTTGTCAACGCAGTGCGGCAGCCTGCAGACCTAGGGCAGGCGACTCGCGTGCCCATTGGCTGCTCTGCGGCAACTGCAGCAGCCTATCGCTGAGCCCTAGGCGTGACGTCACGTCCAATGAGCGCGCTTGGCGCGCTTAATGCGTCACAGCCCGTCATTAGGGGTGTGGCTTAGCGTATATAAACAGGGCTCAGAGGCTGCTTACACTGATTTCTGTCTCTTCAGCGAAGCTCTTCGCACCGCTGATCTCTGAGGAAGCCGCCGTCGAAGCTAGCGACCAGCACGCCGAGGATCTCAGCCTGAGGACGCCGGCCGCTTTCGCCGCCTTCAGCCTTCCCTGCCTGCTGTGCTATCCGGCACTATATCCTTTTCTGCTCTGTGTTTGTGTGTTTGTGTGTTCGCCCCGCGACACACCTGCATCTAAAAGAGCGCGAGGCGTTGTTGCAAATGCCTCGCTCATCCTGTGGCTCGTGCAGCGAGGATTGGTCGGGCTCTCACCGCTCCGCCTCCTCGACATTAGAGTCTGGCAGATCCCGCGCCAGTGTCGACGCGGAGCTTCTCCGCCTCCTCACTCAAGCGGTCGAAAGGATGGGACTGGATTGGTCCCCACCTAAGGAGCCGGCGCCCAATCGTCTCGACGGGTGCTTTCTACCTAGCCACCGCCCAGCGCCTGCCTCTAGGTCAGCACCCTTCCTGCCTGAGCTCCACGCTGAGCTCTCTAAATCCTGGAATGCACCATTCTCCGCCAGACTCCGCTCGCCAGTTTCCTCGGCTCTCTCCCAAGTGGACGGAGCCGCCGAAAACGGCTATATTGGTATCCCCGCCGTTGAGGAAGCTGTGGCAACGCACCTTTGCCCGCCGTCTGCTAGATGGCGCTCAAAGTCTGCCCTGCCGTCCAAAGCCTGCAGGACTACTTCAGCGCTTTCGCCGCCTCCGGCCAGGCTGCTTCCGCCCTGCACTCAATGGCTATACTTCAGATCCTACAAGCCGACCTCCTCCGTGATCTGGACGAGAAGGGCTCGGATAAGTCAGCTTTAACGGATCTGCGCAGCGCTACGGACCTTGCACTCCGTGCTACCAAGACCGCTGCACAAGCCATCGGCAGATCTATGGCCGCGCTCACCGTCATCGACAGGCATCTTTGGTTGACGCTTGCGGATATGAGTGAGTCAGAGCGCTCTGTGTTTCTCAATGCCCCACTCTCGCCCACCGGCCTCTTCGGCCCTGCGGTCAGCGGGATAGTGGATCGCTTCTCAGAAGTACAGAAGGCGTCGCAGGCTATGAACCTCTTCCTGCCCCGCCGCTCGAGCCCAGCCACAGGCCGCTCTCAGACTCAGCCTCCTGTGCGCAGCTCTACACAGCGCTCTTCCCGGCCTCCCAGCACTTCGCAGCGACGCCAGGGCGGCCGCCCTAGGTCGCGCTCGACCAGCCGTCACAGACCGCCGCCCCCAAGATTGCGTTGAAGTCGGAGCCCGCGAAGTCCTCATAGCATCTCCAAGGAGGAAGAGATGGTTGAGTCCCGCTACGGCCGGACCGCCATCAATGCGCCCAGCTCTGTCAGTCCCCTCTATTCAGGCTACTGCAGCAGCTTACACCGCAGCCAACGAGCCAGTAATACCACTCGCTCGCCTGCACACAAACGCCGTTTTCACGGCGACCCAGATAAATCTCAAAAAGAGTATAAGTGCTTTAAGTGTAGAAAATGTGCCCACACCCATGTGCTCACTGCTTCACACAAGTACGGTTCCCATGGTAACGCGCTCAGAGCGCTCTCTCATAAAGCGGACACACGCCGCTCGAGTATTAAGAGTAGTAAATGTGCCCACAACTCTGTGCTCACACCTACCCGCTGCTCGCTCTGCCACTCAGTTACCTCAAATTGCTACGGCTCAGGCCGAAGGGATGTTAAGTGTAGAAAAAGTGCCCACTCCCGCGTGTTCACTGCTTCACACAGACAGGGTTCCCATGGCAACGCGTCCAGAGCGCTATCTCTTAAAGCGGAAACACTCCGCTCGAGCAGTAAGTGTAGTAAATGTGCCCACATCTCTGTGCTCACACCTGCCCGCTGCCCGCTCTGCCATACGGGTTACAGACCCTCTAAAGCTCCCAAACACTGGCCGTGTTATAAGTGTAAATCCTGCGCCCGCTCACGAGCACGCGCACCCACTTTCAGACACCATAATCCCCACGCCGCTCTCGCGCCAGGGGTGTTTGACAGCAAATCGCGCTCCATCCTCCGGGATCGAGCTACTAAACGCTGTTCAGCTGGCCAACTCTGTTTATCAGCCCCCGTGTCCGAGCACCGGCGGCGCGCGCGCCGCCCCATCCTCTCTGATACAGGTTCCCCATCCCGCGCAGTGCGGCGATCTGAACCCAGAGACCATTCGACCCCTAGCTATGCGTGCAAAAGCATGGAAAGCTATTCAGGGCGCGTCAGAATGGGTGCTGAACACTATAAGACACGGCTATTCGCTTCAATTCGCTCGTCGCCCTCCGCGCTTTCTAGCACAGACGGAGACGAAAGTGAGTTTAGAAGCAGCGCACCTGCTTCATGCAGAAATAGCAAAGCTGCTGCGCAAAGGGGCCATAGAACAGGTTCATCCTTCCCTGAGCGAGTCAGGCTTTTACAGCCGTTATTTCCTCGTTCCCAAGAAGGACGGAGCATTAAGACCTATTTTAGATCTGAGACATCTGAACAAGGCTCTCGTGAGACGGCCGTTCAAGATGATTACAACCAGACAGATCCTTGCGCAGATCCGCCCAGGAGACTGGTTTATCTCTCTCGATCTGAAAGACGCGTATTTCCAGATAACTCCCCGTCACAGGCCATTCTTGAGATTCGCCTTCGACGGTCGAGCTTATCAATACACAGTCCTGCCGTTCGGCCTGTCTTTAGCACCCCGTACATTTACGAAATGCATGGACACGGCTCTCGCTCCCCTGAGAAGTCAGGGAATGCGAATTCTGAACTATCTGGACGATTGGCTTGTTCTAGCGCAGTCAGAGACAGAACTTGTGTCTCACAGAACAGCGCTTCTCAGCCATCTGGAAGGTCTGGGTCTATCGGTCAATTGGACCAAGAGCTCGCTCTCGCCCCGTCAGTCAATTTTCTTTCTTGGAATAGAACTGGACTCGGTGGCTATGACGGCCAGATTGTCGGAGCAGCGCGCGCGCCGCATCCGTCTCCTCGCCACATCCTTCAAAAAAGGCAGCCGGGTTCCGCTGAAAGCATTCCAGCGCATCCTGGGGCATATGGCCTCAGCTGCGGCAGTGCTTCAGCTGGGCTTACTGCGCATGCGCCCGCTTCAACGCTGGCTGAAGGCGCACGTACCCCACCGAGCCTGGGCGGCCGGCGGCTCGCTAAACAGAGTGACTCAGGGCTGCGTCTCAGCCTTGCAGCCCTGGCTAGCAGCCGAATGGTATCACACTGGAGTGACTACGGGAGTGATCTCACACCGGAAAGTTGTCTCGACAGACGCATCCAACCTAGGTTGGGGAGCGCTCTTCGAAGGCAGACCGGTCTGTGGCCGCTGGTCAGACCAGGAGAATCTCCTACACATAAACTGTCTAGAGATGCTCGCGGTCGAGAAAGCGCTCAAACACTTCCTCCCATTCCTCCATGGTCACCATGTTCTAGTCCGCACGGACAATACATCAGTAGTGGCCTATGTGAATCGCCAGGGCGGTGTCAGATCAAAGACGCTCTGTGCCCTGGCAGAACGCCTCCTCGTATGGGCTCAGCACTATCTGCGCTCTCTGAGAGCATCGCATGTGCCTGGCCATCTGAACGAGGGCCCCGACAGACTGTCCAGGGACAACGTTCCCCCTGGGGAGTGGTCTCTACACCCCCAAACAGTCCAGTCACTGTGGCGCCGCTTCGGCAGAGCGAAGGTCGACCTCTTTGCGTCAATAGACAACGCTCACTGCCCAGAATTCTTCTCAAAGAGCGAGGACGCGCTGGCCCAGACATGGCCCAGCGGCCCGCTATATGCTTTTCCCCCGGTCTCTCTGCTGCCTCAGGTCATCAAGAGAGTCAGGGAAGCGCGCCACACAGTGCTCCTCATAGCCCCGTTCTGGGAGAACCAAGCTTGGTTCCCGGAACTCATACAACTGGCAGATTCAGCCCCTTGGCCGATTCCGGTGCGGAGAGACCTTCTCTCTCAAGCCCGCGGCTCGATCTGGCATCCCCACCCAGAGCGTTGGTCTCTGCATGCGTGGAGCCTCAACAATTACACGCTGATCTACCAGAAGGGGTGATGAACACGATCATACAGTCTAGAGCTCCCTCCACGAGGCGGCTCTACACGTCTAAATGGTCGGTGTTTAACAAATGGTGCACTGCCAAAGGGCTCGATCCACAGACATGTGGGGTTTCGCAAGTTTTATGCTTCCTTCAAGAGCTGCTGGACACGGGCAGGTCCCCCTCCACGCTCAAAGTTTATGTCGCGGCCATTTCAGCGCTCTCTGTCTCAGAGCCGGGCCGCGCATTAGGAAGGAACGAGTTCGTCATCCGCTTCCTTAGAGGAGCGAGGAGGATGAACCCCCCGCGACCCCCTTCGGTTCCTATGTGGGATCTTTCACTGGTCTTAGAAGCCCTGAAAGCACATCCCTTTGAACCCGTGGAATCTGTGGATATGAAATACCTCACGCTCAAAACCGTTTTTCTGATAGCACTGTCTTCAGTCAAACGTGTGGGAGACCTTCACGCGTTATCCATTAACGCCGCGTGCCTCGAGTTCGGACCCAATGACTCTAAAGTTATTCTCAGGCCGAGGCATGGGTACGTTCCCAAAATATTGGGCACTCCCTTCAGAGCGCAGGTCATTTCTCTCTCAGCCCTGCCGATTTCTGGCAACGAGGCAGATAGTAATCTCCTCTGCCCGGTTAGGGCGTTGAGAAACTATATTTCTCGCTCTGCCGCCTCCAGGCGCTCAGAGCAGCTCTTTGTTTCGTTTGGTGGGCGCACCAAGGGTCTCGCCGCCTCGAAACACACCCTGTCCAGATGGATAGTGGACGCTATCGCGGTTGATTATGCGTCTAAAAACCTGCAGTGCCCACTGGGCATTCGAGCGCACTCCACCAGAGGCATGGCCTCATCGTGGGCGTGGTCCAGCGGGATTCACATTCATGACATTTGTGCAGCGGCAGGCTGGGCCTCCCCCTCCACATTTGTTAGGTTTTACAACCTGGAAGTTCCCGCCCTGCAGGCTAAAGTGTTATCAGTCTAAGTCTCGCGTAGCCAGCCCACTGTCTGTGCGCGGGTTACGTTGTATGATTTAGCTCTACTGGTTGAGCTGCACTACGTGGGAAGTGTCAGTTTGGACCGGCGGTGCCGCTCCATGCCCCCATAGTATGTGCTTGTTTACTGTGCTATTTGGCCGCCCAGCTCCGCTATCGCGTTCCCCGGGCTTTCCCTGGGACTCATTCAGAGGATGCTGGGCGCGCGCACGGCGTTGACAAGGGAGTTCCCGATGCGTAAGCAACTTACGCAATACGAGAGAACCTCTCGTAAGAGAACGTACTCGGTTACTGACGTAACCTCTGTTTTCTCTAGAGAGGGAACGAGTATTGCGTAACCCGCCGTGCTCACGCCACGAGCTCATTTCGCTTCATGCGACAGAAACCAGTGTAAGCAGCCTCTGAGCCCTGTTTATATACGCTAAGCCACACCCCTAATGACGGGCTGTGACGCATTAAGCGCGCCAAGCGCGCTCATTGGACGTGACGTCACGCCTAGGGCTCAGCGATAGGCTGCTGCAGTTGCCGCAGAGCAGCCAATGGGCACGCGAGTGATTCTGTCTGTCTGAGTCTTGGATTTCTCGTTTCATGATAACACATGATAACATGTGCTTTGACCCTCTGTCTGTTATATGGACTATGACTGGATTATATGTAAATAAACTGCATTTGGATCCTCACTCTCTGAATGCTGTGTTTCCACCGTCAAATCATTACAACATAAACTCACTGACTTCCCCTGCTTTATGAAGCTCATCATCACTGAATTACTAACTGAATTTATTAAAGTTAAAATGTTTATATCATGTGTGACTCTCAATCAAACTCAGTTATTCAGTGACTGACAGAGACTCGTGTGTGTGATGATCCTCATGTCTGTTCATAAACTGCAGGAACACACATGGATTTGGTGTAAAATTTGGGAAGATATTAGGAATAGGAAAAATATTCTCACAGCAGATATTCAGATTAATATACTAAAGTTGGTCTTATAGATGTATTCAGAACCGAATTGAATGATACCGTTTTTAACAGTTTGGCTATTGTAGAAGATCAAATATTATGAAAAACATTCATTTTTACTCTGTTCTCACTTCAGTGATTGTTTTGTGTCTGTTAATGAGTGACTGTCTTCAGGTAAATGATGTGGAGTGTGTTTGCATATTGATCAGATCTTCAGTGTGTGAGAGTGTTTATAGTGCTGTGAGTTTAACACTTCATCACTGACACACACAACAATCTTCATCAACATGACCTTCATCATCATCTTCATCTGGACTCTCACAGCGTTTGCTCAAGGTTTGTGGAGCACAAGTTTGATATTAATTCATTTCTTCAAGTATATTGTCAAAGTTTTGAGTGTATTTTCTTCTTGTTGTGTTTCAGAGTGTAGAGGACAGATCACCGTCACTCAGAGTCCCTCAATAACAGCAGAACAACCAGGAGGAACTGTGAATATCAAATGTAAAACCAGCAGAGATGTGTACAGATGGAGTGATGGGGATGAAGGTTTAGCCTGGTACTTACAGAAACCTGGAGAAGCTCCTAAACTCCTGATTCGTTATGCAAAAAAACTCCAGTCAGGAACTCCATCTAGATTCAGTGGCAGTGGATCTAACAGTGATTTCACTCTGACCATCAGTGGAGTCCAGACTGAAGATGCTGGACATTATTACTGTAAGAGTTTACACAGTGGTAATGTGTTCACACAGTGATAAAGAGTCGTACAAAAACCTCCGTCAGTCAGAGTCACAGTGACTGAACTGAAACTGCAGCTGCTCAAAGGAGGATCTGAAATAACATCGTCACACTTGCATCTGAAATAAAACCATCTAAATTAATCTGACACTCTTAATAATTATAGAGTTCAGAAAGAGATTTTGTGACACATTTGAGATCTGAGTGATTTCAGTTTGCCCTAGTTGCCCACTTTTATTAATAATAGATCTTAATTTGAATAATATTCCATGGTTATTTCATTTGAGTATCCCATCCTAACATAATTAGTTTACATGTAATTTGTTTACTATGCACTGTATTCTGCAGACAGTAAGCGTTTTATATTAGCTTGCTGTTTTAATTATAACCTTGATCAACAGTAGACACGCCTCTCCCTCCTCTGCACCAATCAGACGCCTCTGATAAAAAAGAGCAATAATAACTTTTATTTGTTACACTATAAAGTCATCGTGTGTCAGTCACATAAAGATGTTTTTGAGCCTTTTTCAAGTAGCTCCTTCATCTCAAGCTGATAATGAATTTATTACTCATTCTCATCAGCAGAAGTGAAACTGTTCCAGTTCAGAGCGATGAACCAGTAACAGAGTGAAACTGTGAGTTTGAGGTGTAAATCTCATTTGCATTGTCAGGTTTAGTGATTGTGATGGTCTCAGAATAGAGAAGCTCGTCTCCAGTGACCATGTTCAAACCCCAAGAGCTTCATTTCACATTTACTGCTGAATGCAGCTGTTCTCAACTATTACAATCAATCAAAAGCCGCTGAAACTTTAGTGCAGGCCTTTGAAGGAACGACACACTGATCAATGATGCATTTGGATAAATTGTACATTTATATAATTAATATATATATATATATATATTTTAGGTTTGCTTCCAATAATTTTATGTTTGATAAAAGCAGCTTTTATGCAAAGTGAACTGTACACTGAAACTGATTATTACATTGATTATAATAGTGCAGATCTCTAGGTGGTGCTGTGTGCAAAAACAAAACAAAAAACATTTTTAGAACAGCAAGAGACACAGTTGTAAGTTGAACTGGTGCTTAAATCATTGAATGTTATTTTGTTTTATGACACCATATTGCAGAAGGGTAAATATTAGTATTTCTTGCACTATTTTGATCCGATGGTGTATTTTTGAGTGAAAGCGGACACATCAGATTCAGAGCTTGATAACACGTAGGGTAGAGTGGGGGAAAACGCCCCCCTTAAGGAAAATGTGACATTACAGTGAAACAAAACATAAATGTGACTAGAATTGCCATCCCGGTTTTGAGTGACTATGGCAGGAGTTATTCACCAAATATTAAAATTGCTCAGCCTTCATAATTAATTAGCATTTTGACTGAAAATATTTTTGTACAAAGGGGGCGTTTTGCCCCAGCGGTGGGGTAAAACGCCCCCCAAGGTGGGGTAAAATGCCCCCTTTCTTACAAACCAGTTTGCTTCATAGATCAACAGCAAAATTAACAGAAAATAGTTTTTAATCTCTAAAAGTAAAAGGCAAGTAATGTATAAACATATATATATATTAATATTTATTTCAGCAATGTCCAAAATAGCCAAATTTAACTACCTTCCAACAGTGAGCTAACTGTGCTAGCAAGCTAGCTAGTTAATGCTCACTTGAGGTAATTTTTTTATGTTTTGTTCAAATATTTTGATTTTACCACCTAGTTATACTGCATTAAGTGTAAAACAAAGGATTTGATAGACAGAAATATTTTATTATAGTAATTATGATAGAGAAACTATGCCCCCAGGGGGGGCGTTTTACCCCTCAGCGTAGGGGGCGTTTTACCCCACAAGCTATGACTTTTAAAAAAAAAGTTGAATTTTTTTAATATAATTATATTCCTTATAAATAACATATGATCTCAAACTACAGACTTCACTATTCATCTATCATACATCACTGCGATATCCTGCAGAACAATATTCTCTTAAACACTTATTTACTAATATCTGAAAATTATAGCATTTACCATGTAATCCTCTTCTCTTCAAATGTGTCGCTGGTGTCAGCTTCTCCATAGAGATTTGTATATCCCCGTTATCAACGTAGTGCATAGCAACAGTAAAAATGTATATTGACTACTTTTAGTGGTTATTTTGGGAAAAACAGGTGGGGGGCGTTTTACCCCAGGGGGGCGTTTTCCCCCACTCTACCCTACATCTGTAAAATATTTGTGTCCAGGTTTGTTCGGATTCACTGAAAATTATGTAAATTAATTTACAGAAGCCCAAATCTCCTCCAACATTAGCAAACGTGTCGACTGAAGCGGTAATGCAGATCATATAGCCTATTATTCTGTCTATTATTCAGGTATATTTTACCTTTTGTCCATGTCACCAACTGAAATGAATGCCATCACAAAATAAATCATTAAATAAATCCCAATACTGAAATATGCTAACTACTCGCGATGCGCGTTGTGACGTATTTCCGATGTGAATTATTGCTTGCGGTATGTATCCATATTCCACTTTAAATCAGTTTCTGCGAAAAGATTATAAAAATCTGACCTTTTAAAAAACAAAGGTAATATTTGGAACTAAACATTTTACAAACCTAACCAATAGTAGATGAAATACCATCCAGAGTAAAGTCGAGTTGTGACATTTTAAAACGTACAATTTCAAAATAGTATAAAGTAAATACATGCTACACAAAATATGATTTTTGTTGTGTTATTGTGAGATGTTTTTTGGGGTAACACTTTATTTTGATGGTCCATGTCAACTAACTATCATTAGTAGACTGTAAGGTTAGAATAAGTTGACATGTAGTTGCAAAGTTTCTTATAGTCAGTAGGCCTAGAATGGGGAGCATCAAAATAAAGTGTTAGCAGATATTAAACAGACAGTTTATTAATTCTCTAATCACTGCTAGCTGACATGTAGTTGCAAAGTTACTTATAGTTAGTAGAATTTCTAAAGTGGACTATCGAAATAAAGTGTTGCCTTTTTTACTCCCAGAGTCTCCGAAACTGGCATTGATGTGAGAATAAGGAGAAAATGGAGAGTACAGGCAGCAAAGGGAGCTCATGAAATCCGACTTGAAGAGCCAATGAGAGCGGAGACAACTTAAAAATCAGGACAGGGCAAAGGAAAGATGCAACCTGGTTCAGGAGGAACTAACTGGGGATGAAGAAACAGAGCCGGACGACAGAGACACAAATGAGGTGGGAAACAGCAAGGTCCAGGTCACTCACATGCTATAGATTCCTTTTAGACAAAAGAAAAAAAAGAAGAAGAAAAAGAAAAAAGAAGCATGGTCTAAATGATGCATTTTTAAAACCAAATTTGTGAATCTGATGAAAAAAAGAGTATATAATAATGTAAAATAAAAATGGGATGATATGAAATCTAGAGAAGTTACCATATTCCTTTCCAATTTACGTTTTCATTACATTGCTATGCATTTAGAAAGCGCTAAAGCGACTTACAAAAGAAGAACAAAAGCAATTCATCAGAGAGCCAACAATAATCATAATATACTGTACAATGCCAGGTTTATTAGACAATTGAATGTTTGTTTCTAAAGCAAAAGTTAAAGCTCAATATCACATATGATTTCCAGCAACCAAAGAGCAGTCTGAACTGTAAAACTATTACATATAGCAAACTGTATTTATTATATACATTTTAAATCCACAATTTGTACACCCTGACCCCTGATTTTGTGTTCCCGTTCACCTCAGTCCTCTTTCTTGAGTATTAAACAAGAGGACTGTATTCCCAACCAGAAGCCTGGCAGAGTTTTCTCCTTTATGGGATTCTTAAACCTGTGAATAAGTTTCACTTCTTTCTTCTTTGACTCTTCGTCTGTCTCCACGGCGTAGAAGCAGAGCAGGCCTGCGGGCTGATCCACATAGACACCTATAGTGCAGCACTGATGAGTGCCCTCCACCCTGCTGTTGATTCCTTTATGCCAGGCGTCATAGCAGGACCCGGCCCAACCCAGACCCCACGACTCCTCGTTCTCCCCGAGGCCACAGGTGCCGTCGCCCGCCCTCCTCCCTGCACCCTCGTACGTCGCCCCTATAACCACCCAGCCGGAGTACAGCACCTCCCAATAACAGCGCGACGCCCAGATAGACTCCTTACACAGCACCTGCACACACACACACACACACACACACACACACACGCAGGAATGTGTTTTATTATTCTGGAAATAGTGCATGAGAGAGACAAAGATATCAGAATCATGTGGAGTGTGTTTGTGTGACTTGTGGCCCATTCATGATTGCAAAGTATATGGTTTCCCAATATGTGTTTTTCATTTTATTATTTATCATATAACTGATGTAAAATTATGAAATAGTTTTATAAAAGGTGGCAATAATTGAAAGTTGACTTTGTCATCTCACTTAGCAGAAAAACCTTCACAAAAGTAAAAAAAAAATATATATACAGTGAGGAAAATAAGTATTTGAACACCCTGCTATTTTGCAAGTTCTCCCACTTGGAAATCATGGAGAGGTCTGAAATTGTCATCGTAGGTGCATGTCCACTGTGAGAGACATAATCTAAAAAAAAAAATCCAGAAATCACAATATATGATTTTTTAACTATTTATTTGTATGATACAGCTGCAAATAAGTATTTGAACACCTGTCTATCAGCTAGAATTCTGACCCTCAAAGACCTGTTAGTCTGCCTTTAAAATGTCCACCTCCACTCCATTTATTATCCTAAATTAGATGCACCTGTTTGAGGTCGTTAGCTGCATAAAGACACCTGTCCACCCCATACAATCAGTAAGAATCCAACTACTAACATGGCCAAGACCAAAGAGCTGTCCAAAGACACTAGAGACAAAATTGTACACCTCCACAAGGCTGGAAAGGGCTACGGGGAAATTGCCAAGCAGCTTGGTGAAAAAAGGTCCACTGTTGGAGCAATCATTAGAAAATGGAAGAAGCTAAACATGACTGTCAATCTCCCTCGGACTGGGGCTCCATGCAAGATCTCACCTCGTGGGGTCTCAATGATCCTAAGAAAGGTAAGAAATCAGCCCAGAACTACACGGGAGGAGCTGGTCAATGACCTGAAAAGAGCTGGGACCACCGTTTCCAAGGTTACTGTTGGTAATACACTAAGACGTCATGGTTTGAAATCATTCATGGCACGGAAGGTTCCCCTGCTTAAACCAGCACATGTCAAGGCCCGTCTTAAGTTTGCCAATGACCATTTGGATGATCCAGAGGAGTCATGGGAGAAAGTCATGTGGTCAGATGAGACCAAAATAGAACTTTTTGGTCATAATTCCACTAAACGTGTTTGGAGGAAGAAGAATGATGAGTACCAGCCCAAGAACACCATCCCTAGTGTGAAGCATGGGGGTGGTAGCATCATGCTTTGGGGGTGTTTTTCTGCACATGGGACAGGGCGACTGCACTGTATTAAGGAGAGGATGACCGGGGCCATGTATTGCGAGATTTTGGGGAACAACCTCCTTTCCTCAGTTAGAGCATTGAAGATGGGTCGAAGCTGGGTCTTCCAACATGACAATGACCCGAAGCACACAGCCAGGATAACCAAGGAGTGGCTCTGTAAGAAGCATATCAAGGTTTTGGCGTGGCCTAGCCAGTCTCCAGACCTAAACCCAATAGAGCATCTTTGGAGGGAGCTTAAACTCCGTGTTTCTCAGCGACAGCCCAGAAACCTGACTGATCTAGAGAAGATCTGTGTGGAGGAGTGGGCCAAAATCCCTCCTGCAGTGTGTGCAAACCTGGTGAAAAACTACAGGAAACGTTTGACCTCTGTAATTGCAAACAAAGGCTACTGTACCAAATATTAACATTGATTTTCTCAGGTGTTCAAATACTTATTTGCAGCTGTATCATACAAATAAATAGTTAAAAAATCATACATTGTCATTTCTGGATTATTTATTTTTTATTATGTCTCTCACAGTGGACATGCACCTACGATGACAATTTCAGACCCCTCCATGATTTCTAAGTGGGAGAACTTGCAATATAGCAGGGTGTTCAAATACTTATTTTCCTCACTGTATATATATATGTTAGTAGTAGTAGTATCATGTGCTTGTTATTAGTACAATTTTATGGTTATTGCTCACTTTATTAATTATTAGATCATTAGATTTAAAAAATAAATAAATTCATTGATTGATTTTAGAAGCAACTGTCAACAGAAATGTTTTGAACATTTTAAGATTGACCATTTTGATGACTACATATATATATTTTACAGTATTGTCAAATAAATAAGTCCAATCAGATGAACTGTGTGTGTGTGTGTGTGTGTGTGTGTGTGTGTGTAATTGACCTGAGGGTTGTAGTCAAATCTCTGTTGTCTGTCCAGGCAAGGACACACCTCATCTGTCAAGCGGGACACTTTAGCCCCACCCTCTGTGAGCCACAGCACTTTATTGGCAGTTCGTTCGTCCAATGAAATATCGAGCCAGTCTAAGATGAAAGAAAAAGGTCAGCTACGCCAGTTAAGTTCAGTCCAGTGTTATTTTACAATCATTGATATAATATTATAGTTTTTGTTTATATTTTTAAGTTTTATTTTTATTATTTTCTGTTGTAAGTAGTAGCCTAACTTTGTTGTGTTTTTGTAAAAAAAATATATATATATATATATATATTTTTAAATATGTGTATCATTTTTTTATTTAGTTTTAGTTTGTAGTTTTAGTTATTTTGGGGAATGGGAAATGTTTTTTTTTTTTTATATTTTATTTAATTTCAGTATGTTTTTAGTTTTAGTTAAAGATAATAACCCTGGTTCAGACTGGAAAGGAGCAGGGGTGCATTTCCCAAAAGCATCGTTGGCCAACAATGATCTCAATTTCTATTGAACTCTATTGGTAACGACGGAACTTGCGACCATAGTTGGCTTTGGGAAACGCTCCCCTGTTCAGTACTGGTTTATTTGATTCTTGTTCTGTGTGCGAGACTCACATTTAAGCAGCTCCTCTCTGGACGTCGGCTCTGGGATGTTCGGCTCATAAACTGGAAGCTTTTCTGAAGAGGGAGAATGTGAGAAATATTTCAGCGCAGACCAGTGTACATCTAGTGCCAGATTTACTAAACAGGGCAAATTAGCGTGAGAGCGCAATACCAAAACAGCTCGATCTACTGAAGACGCGTACGTACATTAAAGAACACAGATCATTTCCATAATGGCCAACGCAATCTACCGAGTCTGGTTAAAGACATGCTTCTTTACAGCGGTAAATAATGCTGCAAACACCAGTAAATTGACTAGTGCAAAACCTTAGTAAATCACCTTGCATGATTCATTTAAATATTCTCCTCCCATACATTTAGC
This sequence comes from Rutilus rutilus, assembly GCA_021464565.1. NCBI lineage: Eukaryota > Metazoa > Chordata > Actinopteri > Cypriniformes > Leuciscidae > Rutilus > Rutilus rutilus. The sequence continues at coordinate 4,266,046 of JAJAQA010000024.1, read as the reverse complement.
TTCTGAAAGGTAAACTCCTACAAATGTATATGCAATAAGATCAGCTGCAAAAATAACCCTGTCAACACATATTAAAGCAACACTATGGAAGTTTTCCTCTGCGGTCCCCCTACAGGTTGGAAGCGGAACTGTCCATTACCGCTGTCGTAAATCATTTAGCCTACAGCCTACTGTCGCACGCACACTCGCTGTTTATCCAGCACCGGCTTTGGAATGAACGATGTCCACAGACAAGGTACACTCTCAGAAAAAAAGGTACAAAAGCTGTCGCTGTGGCGGTACCTTTTCAAAAGGTACACCTTTGTACCTAAAAAGTGCATTTTAGTCCCTCAAAGGTACATATTGGTACCAAAAGTGTCTTTCACCCTGTAATGACTTGATGAACCACTAAAAATATTTTGGAAACTTTATTTTAAGGTAAAAAATGTTACATAGTGTAGCTTTAAGCGCTGCGTTTCTGTTAATCCTGATAGTAGTTTTTTAACACCAAAAGAGCTGTTAGTAAATCTGGCCCTTTTAGACTTCGGCATTATAGGGTGCAAAGGGGCTAAAGGCGCACCGGGGTAAAACGCGCCATTGATTTTATTCTCCTCTTAACCACTAGATGGCACAAAAACCTCCGCTTTTCAAGATGCACGTGGAAATTTGTCTAATTCGTGATGCGAATGCAGGCAGCAGCGCAAATTCATTCAGTGCTAGATTGATAATAAAAGGTAATTAAAGCAATAGTTTTTTAATAACGGAAGAATATGTAAAAGGATGCTATTTGGGCTAAACAGTGCTCCTGCTGTCAGGGTGAAAGACACAATAATTAGCATTATAATAAACAGCTGACTGACTTTTTCATTTGTTGACATGACATGTTTAGATTCAGATGTAAACATCATATATTAAGTTGGGTGTCCACCTTAGAGATAATACCCATATTTATACTGAAACCATCTTAAATAAAAAAAATCATCAAAAATCATTTGTTACTACTGTAATGCTATATTAAATTATTATGGGATCTCATTCAATGCTTTCAGAATATTTACTTTT
>JAJAQA010000024.1:4127505-4260005 GCA_021464565.1 Rutilus rutilus | reverse complement strand
TTGAAATAAGTTGTGTGGCATGACCCGATTCAAGCACTATATACAAGGCAACACTTAAATAAGCATTACACGATGTGACGCTTGCAGTACATGGAGAGTTCGAAGCAATAAATCTTTTATAATAATTATCGCAGATGTATATGCGTCATTCTAAACAAGGTCAGTCGCTAGCGCATGTTTAGCGTGCTTGTCTTCAGTGTGTAATGTGATGAACACCTGTCTTGAAGAGCATCACCTGCTGGAGCGCTCACACCTTTCACAATACAGTCAGTCACTCACACAACTTCACATTTCAAGCACGTTAAGGCAACATGAACACTTTACATTGAAACAACAAGATTCTTTTGTGTACCTAACATATTGATATATTTTTCTTATATTTATTATGTTTGCTTGTTCACTGTCGTCTGGACCACTGCCCCTTATGGAAAGAAAATATATTTGCATATATTCATGATCAATATGTTAAATGGTTTAAATATATCGAAAAATAATGTGATAATATACACTCACCTAAAGGATTATTAGGAACACCATACTAATACTGTGTTTGACCCCCTTTCGCCTTCAGATCTGCCTTAATTCTACGTGGCATTGATTCAACAAGGTGCTGAAAGCATTCTTTAGAAATGTTGGCCCATATTGATAGGATAGCATCTTGCAGTTGATGGAGATTTGTGGGATGCACATCCAGGGCACGAAACTCCCGTTCCACCACATCCCAAAGATGCTCTATTGGGTTGAGATCTGGTGACTGTGGGGGCCATTTTAGTACAATGAACTCATTGTCATGTTCAAGAAACCAATTTGAAATGATTCGAGCTTTGTGACATGGTGCATTATCCTGCTGGAAGTAGCCATCAGAGGATGGGTACATGGTGGTCATAAAGGGATGGACATGGTCAGAAACAATGCTCAGGTAGGCCGTGGCATTTAAACGATGCCCAATTGGCACTAAGGGGCCCAAAGTGTGCCAAGAAAACATCCCCCACACCATTACACCACCACCACCAGCCTGCACAGTGGTAACAAGGCATGATGGATCCATGTTCTCATTCTGTTTACGCCAAATTCTGACTCTACCATCTGAATGTCTCAACAGAAATCGAGACTCATCAGACCAGGCAACATTTTTCCAGTCTTCAACTGTCCAATTTTGGTGAGCTCGTGCAAATTGTAGCCTCTTTTTCCTATTTGTAGTGGAGATGAGTGGTACCCGGTGGGGTCTTCTGCTGTTGTAGCCCATCCGCCTCAAGGTTGTGCGTGTTGTGGCTTCACAAATGCTTTGCTGCATACCTCGGTTGTAACAAGTGGTTATTTCAGTCAAAGTTGCTCTTCTATCAGCTTGAATCAGTCGGCCCATTCTCCTCTGACCTCTAGCATCAACAAGGCATTTTCGCCCACAGGACTGCCGCATACTGGATGTTTTTGCGTGAAAATCCCAGTAACTGAGCAGATTGTGAAATACTCAGACCGGCCCGTCTGGCACCAACAACCATGCCATGCTCAAAATTGCTTAAATCACCTTAAATGCATTGAAGCAACTGCCATGTGATTGGTTGATTAGATAATTGCATTAATGAGAAATTTAACAGGTGTTCCTAATAATCCTTTAGGTGAGTGTATATACTATGTTGCATTTAAATGAACATGTTTTCACATTTCACTTTCACTCAGTTGAGTTATGAGTTCGAACACGTTTTCATTATAAAAAATTCAATAATCCATATTCACCTTTAATATTTCACTTCCAAAATATTCAAACTAACCGTGAAGACACTGAATTTAACATAAAACAGCCGTCATAATAATCACAAATACACTTATATTGCCGTAAATGAGTTTTATGAATGAATGGCTTTTCCTGCAGTCCCTGGATGTCAATGTTGAATTTACTGTCGAATTTGAACCACTGAATTTGCAAAGCGAAATAAAATGGACCGAAAATTGCATGTTGAATATTATAGGATGTATTTTTAAACAGTTTGAATATTTTGGAAGTGAAATATGAAGGTGAATATGGATTATTGAATTTTTAATAATGAAAATGTGTTTGAAAATGTTTTTAATTGAAATATTCACAGCTTAAATATTCAACCATATTGAATTTCAGCCCATAAAAATGCAAGCATGGTTAATACAATGCCTATTTTTTTCAAGTAGTGCAATTCAACAGGCTTTTTTATTTCAAAAACATTTGACATTATTTTACTTCCATAGAAAGTTGTGAAGAATGTTTGATCTTGGAAAAAATACTAATCAATGTGGGACGAGATCTACTTGATTACAAACATTCTTCCAAATATCTTCCTATATGTGTACAGCAGAACGAAGAAATGTATACAGGTTTGGAACAACTTGAGGGTGAGTAAATGATGACAGAATTTTCAACTAATTTCAAAATTAGTTGAGTTCAAAATACTCAAAATTCTGATGCAAATATTTTTGAGTTAAACCAAGGACATATTTTTAAAGTCTGTGGAAACTGATTGCCTTCAATATCTCAAGCATAACTTAATTTTATAACAATGCTGGAACATCACAGGGCTGACAATGGACGATTTAAATACATTAATAATGCAACTTATGATCAGTGATTAGACTTATAAGATCAGTGAATCAGGACACTTTATGAAAATTAGATTACCATCAGTAATTATCCATCATCACGTGATTGCATTTTGAAATTCTTCACAATTCTATTTGCTGCACATGCATGCCATTCATTTTGTTAAAAGACTTATTATTAAAAAATGTAAATAGCATTTATAGTTTAGTTTAGAGCTTTATTTATATTTCTCTATTGTGTTATATTTGTATGTAAGTAAGTGGTGTTAAAAACTGCGCTGTGTTAATGGTGAGGTCTGGACCGGGTGTGATTGCCTGCTCTGTGCTAGAAAGTCCAGGGTCACCTTTTAGATGAGTTATCTGCTTATTACATAAGCGCTGTAATAAACACCATCACTGTGACACATGCTGACTGACCCCTAGGATAGATCTGTATTATTGCAGGAGCAAGATCGACTTTAAGTGCTAGGAAAACATTACAATTTTTGATCCATTTATTTTCATTATATTTGCCTAGACTCACAAAACCCTCAAAGAGCCAAAACATAGTTGTTTATACTTATACATATATTTTTAAATAGTATCTTTTCTAATGCACGATCAACAATTCCTTTTATTAAGCAACCAGAGAACTGACTTCTCAGGAATTCATAACGAGATATTATTTAGGTTCTCGTATCCCTTTCTACAAGTGATTGTATTATAAATATAGGCTGTTACATTTATTTTAAGTGGAAAGAGTAAAGGTTTGACCCCGACGTGATTTGAACACGCAACCTTCTGATCTGGAGTCAGACGCGCTACCGTTGCGCCACGAGGTCCTGCGTCCAGAGGCTTGATTTACGGCTTTCGACTGCTAGTAATTCAGAAAGAGCTGGACAGTAGAGCCTCTTGTGTCAGCTGGTGCATTCATTGGGCTGCAGCGCCATCTTCTGGTCTGTCCAGTAAATGTGATTTAATGTTTAAACATTATAATAATGATTAAAAATCGACAAATTAATAATTTAATGTACTTAGATATTCTCGACTTGTCAATAAATCTCAGAATTAATAGGCCCAATTCTTATAGAATTATTTTTTAGCAAGCAAAAACAACCGCAGTTGTGTGTGTGTGTACTATAAATACATGGCTTGATTTCATAATCGTACTTGGAATATAATGTGTGCTACGTTAATTTAACAACGTTATAAGCTTTTGAGTGTAAAGATGAAATAAGTTTTGACCCCGACGTGATTTGAACACGCAACCTTCTGATCTGGAGTCAGACGCGCTACCGTTGCGCCACGAGGTCCTGCGGTCAGAGACTTGATTTACGGCTTTCGACCGCTAGTAATCTCTTATACAGTAGTAGCAGCCATCAGTAGCCGTGATTAACCAGAGGTGTAGTCAAGAACCAGACCGAGACCAAAACCATTCTTGAAGTTAATGAGATAATTAAAGGGATGGTTCACAAAAAAAAAACCTTTTGTTGGTCCCCATTGACTTCCATAGTATGAAAAATATATAAATATACTATTGGAAGTCATTGGGGACCAGAAACTGCTTGGTTACCCTTATCAAAAGGCATATACAATAAGCGTTTTATTGTAGAAAAATAATTTATCACATTGTATAAAAAAAAAAAGAAAAAAAAAAGATTTCCATCGTGACCAACAATTTTGCCACTAATAATGCCTGATAATTTTGCCACTTTTTTTTTCAAATGTTTGTGAACTTTAAGAAGACAATAAGACAATAATATCTAGGAAATATTTAAGTAAAAACAAGGTAAAACACAACGAGTGTACTATACTAGTACTATTGTACTATAGTGCATAAAATGCTGCTTATGAAATTAGAAAGCAAAACAGAAGATCCAAACATGATATTCAAAACATGTTTAAAATGATCAAATATAATTCATAACTATGAAAATATGTTTCAAATACAATACACCATTTGTGGTGAAAATGTTGATCGTGTTAAAAATAGAATGTGCAAATTAACTGGAACTTCAATGTGTAAATATCTGCTTAATGTGTACATTATGATTTTAAAATAAACATTTTATACCCAAAATTTAGTTTTTAATACACTTTGATTTTAACCCCCCCCCCCCCCCATTTTTAGCAATCACAAAATGTTTAAAATAAAATATATATACAATATAGCCAGTCAGTCTATTAATGGTGTAATATTATTTTAAAGAAAAATAAAATAGATTCAAAATGAAGAAAGATGAAAATGAATGCTTCCTAATTGCACGTTGGCTATTCGTTAATGTAAATAAAATTCACACATGTTGCAACTAAATATGACTGTCACTCATATCCACATGGTGTGTACAACCCAACTGAACAACAGTGATGTCATTAGAAGCATGAGACACATACTTTAGATTGTCTCTCTTCACCAGCCCTGCAGTCAACGTGTACTGATCCTCCGATACACACCAGATATGGGATGAGAACTCTATTAATAAAATCAGCATGAGCTTGGAAATATGAATTGAGTTTCAAGCAGCAATAGGAGAAATAGTAGTTAAAGCTGCAGTCTGTAACTTTTTTGGGTTAAAAATTATCCAAAATAAATTTCTGAGCAAATACATAACCAGCCAGTGTTCAAAACGATCTGCTTGATTCAAAACGGTAAGCTTGTAATAATGTATTTAATTACGGTGGATTTCCGCGGGAAATTCGAGCATGTCTTTGCGTCATTACGTCACATCTGTACACATAAAGAAGAGTCTTGGCTAGTAGGCTATGAGTGTGAGGATGTTGGAAGTGGAGATTTATAGCCTTTTCTCACAGCACTTGATATAATTAAACTTAACAATTTGATGGTGGATTCAGAAAGGTTCAAACAACAATCACCAGTGACAACTAGAGATTCACCCGTTGTAAAATGCAAAAGACTTCGGACTTCGCAGTGGCTACAGAAAAAAAGAGACTGCAACCGGCCCATGCGAAAACAAGGATAATATCGGAAGGGCATTAAATGTGATCACGCAATGCTGATGTTGTTAACATTAACAATTTGAGAACAAAGTATAATTTGCACGGTTTGACGTGATATGATAAGCGACCGTTAGATTAATCAGCGCGATTTACTGCAATACTTTTCCCCCCTTAGTTGGTAAGAACAAAAGTGGATGTTACTTGTTCAGACGACATTTTCTGGTTAAAATTCATATGTTGTTCATACTTCCAAAAAGTAGAATCTGTGATTGCGAATGACAGTCTCCACACCGGCGGCGAATGACAGCCGCACATTCTCCTCAAAACACTGGATTCATCCGCGCTGTGCCGTGCCGAGGTAGCCTGGTTCTACCAGACTCTCGTACATTTCATTTGTACAGAGAGTCTGGCCTTTCTCCATTGAGAAACGTTTACTTCCTTGTAGGCGGGTTCTCTGTTAAAGTTCAAAACTATTGGATCTGCCCAGAGTCACTCAGGATCTGCCATAGCCAATCGCTAACGTGTGGTCGTGACGTATGTCATGCGCCGAAACCGGCCGGAAACATTTACAAATTCTAAATGTATATTTGACACTAAGGACAGTGATGTATTCAGTCAACTGTAGAAGCTGGGTCTAATCATTAACAATACGCCGCTGCGGTCGTTTCGGATCTGCCGCAAATGCTGTACAGTGATCACCAGGCTACTGCTGTACTGCGTACGGAAACAACTTTTCTGCCTCCTTCACTTGGTCTTCCATTAGTGCAACAAGAGGGGAGACGACAACAACTATCGGCTTTGCATCCCTATCGTTCGCCTTAGCTAACTCATTCACCACTAGAACTGCCATGGCAGTCATTTTGACCGTTTTGAATTTTATATCTGCAATAACTTTGTTGAAAAAATAAATACAATCCTGCTGGTACCTGACTTTTCCTAAAAGTGTCTGTATTTTCATTTAAAATGTTTTTCATATAAATTACACATAAGGCAAAAAAAAAAACAAAAAAAACAAATGAACATATTTACCTATTTCGGCCATAAACGGTCATATTGACCGCACTGAATTTCGCGGTATTATTATACCAATATACGCAACAATAAAATGTGGTAAAAATACACTAAACATACTCAACAACAAATCATTTAAATGTAATGATATTCAGAACAGAACAAGAATGAAAAAAATAACTAAAGCCAAAATGAAATGCTTTATAAGCGAAAGTGAAAGTAAGCGGCGTTAGGCTCACGTAACTCTCTAATTAGAATCAAAATGTTTCAACATTTGCGATGTATTTGGATGCTAAACTATTTTTTATCATAGGCTTTGTACTTCACTCACGTTCCAATATCGACGGAAAAAATCATCCTCTTCACACGCATAAAAATTGTACGAATTGTAGCCTACTAGTACTGAGAAACAGAGCAGTGGAATTTTTATGTTAGGTTGACTATTTTATTATTTTATTTTATTATGGCTATAATGAACAGGCTGCAATGCTGGAATATGGTGTGTGTGTGTGTGTGTGTGTGTGTGTGTGTGTGTGTGTGTGTGTGTGTGTGTCGGCAGGCGCGGGCGCGATCAAACAGTGGAAACATGAAAACATAGGCTACTATTTTGTTCAGGGCATCTACGAATATTATTTATTTATAAATTATAATTAAACTTGTTTAAATGTACAGTTTGGTGTTGTTTTGTTTTTAAAAGACATCCTAATACAATAAATGCATTAATCTCTCAATTGGGGATTTATCATTAAAGATATAGAGTTTTGAATAGCGATCAAAATGACCGCTTGCGGCAGTTCTAGTAGTTATGGAATTCTGGCACTTCTAGTGCTAGCGGAGTGAGCTGGAAAATCAAACTTTTCCCGAACCCCGTGGGGAGGAGGGCCACAACATCATGGCCACCAACAAAACTTAGCAAACATTGTTCTTGCTCCGGCTCTAACTTCTGTATATTCGGCAGTTTTGCAACAACAGACCGAATAGCTTTTCTCACATCTTTCTCCGCTGCCATTACTCCAACTCAAACTGACGCACTACATCAACGTCATCCTTCTCAGCCACTCCCTCTGTTCGCTGATTGGTCCTACAAAAAATTGGTTTCTGGAAACCTAAGAATATACAGCAGTCCCAGACGTAGTACTGAAGTAAAATGAAATTGAGCGGAAGTACGTAGGAGGGCGGAGCCAGGCTAGCGCCGAGGCACAACCCATGTACAGTTGATAACTCCGCGAATAACTGCAATTGCAGATTTCGAACAGAGATGGCGACAAAGAGGAAAAACTGAAGCTTTAAAGCTTTTTTTTTTTTCATGGACTGCAGCTTTAAAGATCAGTTCATTAGGACCTAAAGCAAGTATCTTCATCCCTAAATCCAAGATTCACATGTTCCCTTGAGGAAGAAGAAGTTGCAGTGAAGTTGTCTGACTCCAGCCGTGTGAGTTTAGGGCGGGATTACCCATGTATCTGAACAATGGAAGATGGAGGAATGTTTAGAAACCCTGTCTGGAAACAGTGTAGATGTTACACACTTCATCAATATATAAAATATAAATATTTAGCATCGTTTTCGATAAAGCCCCTCCTTCCGAAATACGAAATGTGCTGTGATTGGTTAGCTGGCTCAGTGTGTTGTGATTGGCAGCTCTACTCAGATGTAAATATTAACGATGCTATCAATTTCAAACCATTTCGAGCCCGATTCAGACCCTGACAATGTTAACGAACAAGAGGATCGTACAGAACGGATTTCAAGCACGGATTTCACAGGACGTTTCAGAGTAGTATGTTTTTTTGTGTAATTTTCTTATTGATACGATGTTATCCACCATTTAATCATATTTGTCGGAAAACTATGCTGATACAAACAGTAATCGATCACAAAATCATGGATAATTTTCATAAGGGGCGGCGAGCAGTCTTACAAAAGCAAGAGCTTACAAAAGCTACAGTAAACACTACATCAATACTGTCATGTTAGTTAGCAGGCTAGCTGAGGCAAAGCTTTACATCATAGCTATCATTAGCAACTGCATAAAACTTATAATTGAAACTGTTAATAGAAAACATAAGTACAAATAATAAGACATACTTACAAGTTGTGATCCATAAACAACAGATTGTCCCGACAAAATGGGAATGGCTAGCTTATGTCTTTCAGGAGAAGCTCTCTTCTGGAAGCTGTTCTCCTAAAATGTGCAGCGCACATACAAACTTATAACTTATAATAGGTTATAATGTTTAGGAACAGTGTTAAAAATTAATTTTAACCCCTCTAAGTTCATCAGCCTTAGGAAAAACTTTTTCCGGGTTGTAAAAAACCGGGACAACAACTCTTCCTCTTCTCTAAAGCAGCCCAACAATCACCCCCTTTTGTTGCTTGTTCCCGGAGTCAGGGTTTATGTAAATTTTAGGGTTTGTGATGTCACTAACCCGGGAAGAAGCTCGTTGTAGTTCCTGTCAGCCGTTTGTTGTAGTCCTTAAAAAGCGATTTCTCTAAAAGCAAATATCTCCCTTTGCGTTGAACTTTGAGCGTTGTAACTTTGCAGATGTTGTTTATGCTCAAACAGCAACATTACACACTAACTAAAGTTAGAAAAGTGAAATCATAATCAAGGACCCCTCTATTAAAAGAACAAAGGTAACAGAGAAAATTATCATTGCTCTTGACTAAAGAACTTTTGTTAAGGATTTATATATATTTAATTTATAATTTATGCAGTGCAGACTGTTTGATAGCTTTATTCAACCCTCAGGTTGTTTCAAACCTGATGAATTTCTTCACAAAAGGCGATATTTTGAAGAATGTCGGTAACCAATCAGTTGATGTACCCCATTGACTTCAATGGTATTTATTTTTTTCCTACTATGGAAGTCAATAGCTACCATTAACTGTTTGATTACTGACATTCTTCAAAATATCTTCTTTTGTGTTCAGCAGAAGAAAGAAACTCATACAGGTTTGAAACAACTTGAGGGCGAGTAAATGATGACGACAGAATATTCATTTGAAAGTAAAATATTCCTTTAAGTGTTTTAAATGCGATTAATTCTGATTAATCACAGAAAAAATGTGTGATTAATCTAGTTAATTTTTTAATCGATTGACTACTATATACAGTGAGGAAAATAAGTATTTGAACACCCTGCTATTTTGCAAGTTCTCCCACTTGGAAATCATGGAGGGGTCTGAAATTGTCATCGTCGGTGCATGTCCACTGTGAGAGACATAATCTAAACTATTTAACTATTTATTTGTATGATACAGCTGCAAATAAGTATTTGAACACCTGAGAAAATCAATGTTAATATTTGGTACATTAGCCTTTGTTTGCAATTACAGAGGTCAAACGTTTCCTGTAGTTTTTCACCAGGTTTGCACACACTGCAGGAGGGATTTTGGCCCACTCCTCCACACAGATCTTCTCTAGATCAGTCAGGTTTCTGGGCTGTCGCTGAGAAACACGGAGTTTGAGCTCCCTCCAAAGATTCTCTATTGGGTTTAGGTCTGGAGACTGGCTAGGCCACGCCAGAACCTTGATATGCTTCTTACAGAGCCACTCCTTGGTTATCCTGGCTGTGTGCTTCGGGTCATTGTCATCTTGGAAGACCCAGCCTCGACCCATCTTCAATGCTCTAACTGAGGGAAGGAGATTGTTCCCCAAAATCTCGCAATACATGGCCCCGGTCATCCTCTCCTTAATACAGTGCAGTCGCCCTGTCCCATGTGCAGAAAAACACCCCCAAAGCATGATGCTACCACCCCCATGCTTCACAGTAGGGATGGTGTTCTTGGGATGGTACTCATCATTCTTCTTCCTCCAAACACGTTTAGTGGAATTATGACCAAAAAGTTATATTTTGGTCTCATCTGACCACATGACTTTCTCCCATGACTCCTCTGGATCATCCAAATGGTCATTGGCAAACTTAAGACGGGCCTTGACATGTGCTGGTTTAAGCAGGGGAACCTTCCGTGCCATGCATGATTTCAAACCATGACGTCTTAGTGTATTACCAACAGTAACCTTGGAAACGGTGGTCCCAGCTCTTTTCAGGTCATTGACCAGCTCCTCCCGTGTAGTTCTGGGCTGATTTCTCACCTTTCTTAGGATCATTGAGACCCCACGAGGTGAGATCTTGCATGGAGCCCCAGTCCGAGGGAGATTGACAGTCATGTTTAGCTTCTTCCATTTTCTAATGATTGCTCCAACAGTGGACCTTTTTTCACCAAGCTGCTTGGCAATTTCCCCGTAGCCCTTTCCAGCCTTGTGGAGGTGTACAATTTTGTCTCTAGTGTCTTTGGACAGCTCTTTGGTCTTGGCCATGTTAGTAGTTGGATTCTTACTGATTGTATGGGGTGGACAGGTGTCTTTATGCAGCTAACGACCTAATTTAGGATAATAAATGGAGTGGAGGTGGACATTTTAAAGGCAGACTAACAGGTCTTTGAGGGTCAGAATTCTAGCTGATAGACAGGTGTTCAAATACTTATTTGCAGCTGTATCATACAAATAAATAGTTAAAAAATCATACATTGTGATTTCTGGATTTTTTTTTTAGATTATGTCTCTCACAGTGGACATGCACCTACGATGACAATTTCAGACCCCTCCATGATTTCTAAGTGGGAGAACTTGCAAAATAGCAGGGTGTTCAAATACTTATTTTCCTCACTGTATATATATGAATTATATGTACAATATATTAATATAATATTTTATACTCCACAAAAATCACCACAGAAAATGAAAAAAGAAGAAGAAGCAGATTCTGTCAAAGAAAGGTGGATGCACATAGAGAAATGTTGCGGTGTGCTTGTAAGAAATGGTGTTGAAAGAGAAGTAATCTGTTTAGCTGGTGTAAAAATCTCTGTAAAATAACAACACCTTAACACGTCTGTCAGCAAACACTCGTGTCCCGTCCCTCATCTCTGTCTCTCTCTCCATCCCTCCAAACTTTGTTCCTGGACTTGGAGAATCCAAGTGGGGTTTCAAGTGTCAGTCCTTCTCTCTTCTCTCCCCCTGGTTTCTCCCTCCTTCCCACTCTCTCCTTGCTTGGTGGGTAATTTGAGTTCCCTGAACGCTTTGAATAACAGAGGGACTGTGAAATAAAAAGCAAAAAAAAGTGACACAAGCTTGTCAGTCGAAGGAAGACAAGCAAGACGCAGCCTCAACCATGCCTGAGCCCACAGAAGGTACATCTCTCCTTTCCCTTCATTCTTAATCAATCTCTTTTCTGGCGTTTTAGTACTTATGCTACTTCTGCTGTTTAATTAGTAGTAGTAGTATTAGTAACGAGTATGTTTAGTAACCCTATTGCTGGTGACAATAACAGAAATACTTTACAAAACTTGACCACAGGAAATTGCGCAAATTGATACAAAAATATTTACTGACATGTTTTGTGTGTATTTGTGCTCATATTATTGTTTATTTATCAGCTGATATTGTCAGATGAGAGATAAGAATCAAACTTTTTTCAACAAAACTGGCATTTGCTGATTTAGAACTGTTAGATTGATACACTATTTATTTTTTATCTTTTTGATACATGACAGATGTATTGTAATCTGGCATTTATTGTGCTGTTCTTTCCCTAATTGTCATTGCTTCTAATAATTTTTAACAATATTTCCATCCACTTTCAAGCTTTAAATGTCTCTAAACATGTTCATGCACACCTCAAATTAATAGTATAAGCAATGCTCGAGGATAAAAACTGTGTGGGGGGAGGAGGAAAGATCGTTCATGAATGAGGAAGGGCTGGGTGTGAAGAGAAAGGGTGGATCAGATGTGTCAGGGCAGAGAGAGAAAGTTGCACAGATGGTAAAACTAAAACCTTCCAGACTGGAGTTGGCTGAGGAAAGCTGGAATACACACACACACACACACACACACACACTGATTATTACAGTTACACTTTACAAGAAAATACTCTTTCAGTCTTTCTACTTCAAAAATTAACATTCAATTCTTTCAAATTCTTTCCACAACAATATTTTTTCAGTGTAATGGATGAAGTGAACAAAACCTACATGACCACTATATCACATTTTAAATGATCATGCATGTTTTTTTTATTATTAAGCCTATGCATCATGTCATCACTTTCATCTGCATTCCGTAAACACAGACATATATATAGATGATAGACTATCTGTCTGTAGTATAAACTATCCATTAACAGTTCACTAAATCTGAGGCGCTGCAGCACATAAAACCATAAGCTCTGTCAGACTGACAGTGATGTGCAAGTATACAGTCGTGAAATATTTGTCTTCCTCCTGTCATACTAGTTTATCTTTTTAAACCATCCTGCTTTATCGAGCCTGTAAGACGAGAAGCCGCTGATGGTGTGTGAACGGCACAGAGATGAACGCGTCCGCTGGTTCCACAGTGACCAACGGATTACAAATGATTAATTCCTCAAGCCTAATAATGTCTTCAGCAACTTTAATAGGTTCATTTACACTCATAAAATATTTAGGCCTAAAATTCTGACACATACATAAATAAATGCACTCCAAAAAAAATAAAAATAATTGTGGACCCTAACTCTAACCTTAACCCTAACTATTTGCATCTCTTTAATTTTTATTTAAATACTAATATTTTCAAAATGCATTTATTCAGATTGCTTAGAATCAGTTCATTGTGAATATTAAATATATACGGTTAGCTGTGAGACAAGTTATAGTCAATTAGTTAAAATGTATGAGAGTGAAACAAACTGGATTTATTCCAGAAACCTGTCCTCTTTCATTTATGTGTGACTGACAAATATGCATCGCAATATGTTAATTAGTTTGTTAGTGTTAAAACTGTGATACAAATGAATGGAACTTGTATATGCATATTAATCATATGCATATATATGCAATTCAAATGCACAAATCTTAAACACTAAATGATTTTGAGAAACTGGACAAAGGCAACCCCTAATTAAAGATGAGCAGAATCCGAAACCCCGAGCCACATTGGTGGAGACACATATTATCTGTGCTTTCATTTGGAGAAAGTGTATAAATCCCTGCTGGGATCCAATTAACAGTCCACATACTAATAAAAGAGTGACCCTCGAGACCTTCACTAAATCCATGCCCACGGCCACATGACAGACAGTATCATATGCCACAAAACCTAAACTGAATTTGATGAACGTTTTCAGTATCTAGGATTGTTGGCCTCTCTGACACTCCAGAGTAAGATATAAATATCCCATGATGACCTCTGCCTTTTCACCTCACCATCCGGTCTATAAATCACAACTTTATTATTTATGAATTGAGTAACAAACGGAGCAAAAACAAGAGAAGTCAGCGGTTATTCTAATGTGATTATGTGGCAGACAAAACGGCAATGATGAACATCACGTGATCAAATCAATCCCTCGGACCGTTTCATTGCGATTTCTCATTGTAAACTCTGTTACCTCGCTCCTTCTTTTCAACGAATGCATCCCGACAGCAGTAAATCTGATCAGCAGCCTGTCAGAAGTGTTGATTTACACACCGACACACACTTATAAGGGTTCTTCCAGATGCTGTCGTCCGTTATGGTAATGCCACAGAACCCCGGGGGAGAGACAAGCTCTAAAAATACCATCATATGCTGATAATCGCCACTTCAGTTTCAGAGACTTTATAGTGTGAAAGAACACACTGAGAGCAGATTTAACATCAAATGCAAAGTTATAGCTGACTCTTCTATTTAAAGGCGCCATGAATAACTTGTTTTAAAACAGTTGCATGAAATGAAGACTATCCTAATGATGTAATTTAAAGCTAATTTGTTTTAAATGGAGCCAACTCAACATATGGAGATCTTATGTCATGTTAACTCACTCAACCCCCTGTTATTGCTCATTGGAATAAATGAATCACGGCTCACAGCAGAAAAGACAGCGTTTGCTTCAGGGTTGATATGATTTTTTTATATTTTTTTATAAAGAAGTCTCTTCTGGCCGTCAAGGCTGCATTTATTTGATCAAAGATACAGTAAAGACAGTAATATTATGACATTTTCTGTATGAAGATATATTTTTTTAAATGTAATTTATTCCTGTGATCAAAGCTGAATTTTCATTATAATAAGCTGATTTGATGCTCATATCTGATTATTATAAATGTTGAAAACAGTTCATATTTTTGTGGAAACTGTGATAAATTTTTTCAGGATTCTTTGATGAAAGTTTAAAAGAATGAAAATAAATCTTTTGTAACATTATAAATGTATTTACTGTCACTATTAATACATTTAATGTGTCCTAGCTGAATAGAAGTATTAATTTCTTTAAAAAATAATAATCTTTGAACGGCAGTGTACATTCCCAAAACTAATAATTACAGTGCAGATGTAAAATAATATCTATTATATATATATAAAATATAATTTAATGTGGTTCCAAAGTCTGATAGCACTAGTGAAAATGCTTATATTTAACACTGAAATGTAATACCAAACACTGACATGATACACATTAAACACATTTTCAACGTTCTGGGTTGCTCATTTTAAAATGAGCAAATAATTGCCCAAAATTCAAATAAAAACATGCACTTGACACTTGCTAGAAACCTAAGAACAGATTTAACCCAGCTAACAAAAATACTTAATTAAGCTATGAAAACATTATCTCTGAATATTCTCTGAAAGTCCAGTTTTTTAAATGTTTTAAAAACTTTTTCTTTCTTTCTTGGTTATACACGAAACCATTGGAACATTCCGTTTGACCCTTTTGCAAACATCATGGGAACGTTACTTTTGAATGTTCTCGGAATGTTTGCAGTAACATTTAAAAAAACATTAGATGAACGTCCAATCAAAACATTTCAGAAAGAAAAAAAAAAAGTTCCATTTACGATTTAAAAATGACGTTTTTGTGCTTTTATTTGAACGAACATTCTATTAACGTTAGTGGAAGGACTTTTGTTCATAACGTTGACAGAACCTTGCCGGAAAGTTCTGAGAACGTTCCCTGTTTGCTTGGAATCTGTTACTTGATAGAAGATAATCATAGCGATGCCCTCATCCTCAGAAAACAGGATCAAAACAATGCAAGGTACAAGTAAACAGTTTGCAACTTGATAAATGCATTTAAATATGAATTTGAAAAGTCCAGAAGTGAAATCAGCCGTGAACCAGCACACTTATTACATTCCCATGGAGTGACCCGGGATCGAGTGCTTTGCTCAGGGCACAATGCTGACAGATTGTGTGTGTGTCAGACGCCACATCAGCCGTCTACACGCACAAATATAGACCGCAGCCTCGGCAACATTTCATTATTCGCCACCCAGATTTGCTGATTTGGTAACGTGCGACCAGACGCTTTTATAACATAATCTCAATTGCTTTAGTGATAGATGGAGGTTTAGTAACAGCCATGTGTGGAATTGTGCTAAGACCAGAGCTTACCGTCCTAATGTGCTAAATCCACCAGTAGTACACTGTGTTGAGTATCACCTCAATCCATCTGAAACACACACACACACACACACACACACACACACACATAGGTCAACCATAAAGACTAGTGAGGTGTTTATACCAGAGACTGCAAAAAAGATACTTAAAATAAAGTATAAACCATAAACACGATATTACACACTTCTCTATGGAGTTATATACTTATATTTGTAGTGGCTAATGGACTAGAAGGTGATACAGAATTAAGTAAATCAGTGCTTGAATAAATTGTGGCAAATACTGAAAAAAGTGTTATATGATATTACAATTATAAAGGTGTAGTGTGTAATTTGTGTCGCTCATCCACTACCTGAAAGATATTTTTCGACTTTTTTAATGTTATCAATGTTAAACACAATAAATTCAAGCAGCATACATTTAAATAAATATATAAATAACAAAGCCAATGCTTATGAATACCAAAATATATAAAAGCAGATTATAACATAAATTAAACTTAAGGCAGGTTAATCAATATATATTGCAAGTAATTTAGAGAATTTTAAAGAAATTCTTTTTTTTTTTCACCTGTTTTAAGTTTCCAAATTTTAAATGCCTCAAAATGTGGAGCAACATTAACAAATCTACTGTGTTTCCACATGCTGTCTTTCTGCAAATGCTGCCGTTATTGGTGCAGAAATCACACTTCAACTTTAATACTGCTTATACTATACAGGGTCAATCAGTTCTTCTGGGACAAAATTTGTTTCTGATTGCGCTGTGTTATTATTTCTGTTAAATGACATGGGATGTTATGAACTTACGGTGTTCCAGTAGAGGTTTGTGAGTGCTTATAACTTTACTGTTTTAACTTGTGTGTGTGGTTTGAAATGTGATACAGTGCTTTAAAAAAGAGGCTGCATGGGGAAGACAGACAAATGACATCATTGGGGTTCATATTTTATCGAGAACCTAAAAGAGTAACGACAACATCCTTCAAAAGGAAGCTGATCCATACTTTCTAAAAGATTGTGGGCCCTTAAAAAATATAACTGAGCTGGAATGGGTCGCCTAGTTTATGTACAATCAATTAAATCAAAAGTGGAAACATAAAAACATCCAGCCTGGCACATCCGCTTATACATAAAATAAATTGCTGCATATCTGTGGTTATGGGTCATTATACTAGGAGGTCAGTCATTTTTGACAGTTATTTGTCTGACCATAAGAGCCTGACCGTAAGATGTTTTTGCTATTTGATACCGGTGTGGTCGCTCGTTGGATTCCTGGCCTGACATAAGAGAGGTTAGGAGTTATCATGGCCTTTTCACAAGTGCCATGGCAACATCTTGCCCTCCTGAGAATGAGGCGGGTGGATGTTAGGCATGCTGCTATTTCAGACCACATGATCACAGAGTCTCTCATCATCAGAGTGGAAACTTCTTGAAGTTGCATCAACACCTTAATTGCCAAAACAATAAATTAGCACTCAACCGATATGGGTTTTTCCAACCGCAGATGCTGATGATAACTAGGAAATATATTTATAGGATTTTTCAGCACATTTCTTGTTTAAAGAAATTCAAAAGTTTTCTTGTTACTTGAAAATTCCCTTTTTTAACCCTCTGGTGCTGGTCAAAAATTGAACAAATGTTACGTTTTGTTTTTGTGTGTGAATTTATTACTTTAACGGAATGGTACGAAACTTGGTAAAGGTTTTGGCACTTGATGTGATCACACACACACACACACACACACACACATACACACACACACACAAACAATATGGACATGATTTGAAAAGGTTAAATGTTCCTGAAAAAAAATAGTCAAGCTTGTATTGTTCGCGGTCAAAAATGAGCGCATTGAAAATGAATGGGAGATGAATTTCATCTAGTGGAAACTTTTGGTACTGCGGCCCAAACAAAATCTTACTGAACGCAAATTTTTTGAGAAATCAACCTCAAAACTTGTTTAGATTAATGGCTTTGATTTTCTCACTTGTTTTGGATAATACATTTTTCATATAAAATTTAAAAAAATAGTGCATTTTTGTGCATTTTTCATAATAATAAACTTCTATAACTTTTTTTTTCCAATTTTTACTTCTTTTTTTTTCACTTCAGCGATAATCAGTCTAGTGTCTTCTTTGAAAATAAATCAAACTGAAGTCTGAGATTGTGCTCCAAAGCATTCATGATTTACCACAGTTTAAGTTGGAAATTTCATTTTCATGTCTATGCCGTAAAAAGTGGTTAACAGGTAATAAATGAATCATAACTATTCCATAAATAAAACTTAGTATCATAAAATCCACTAAAAATACAAAATATTACATTTTAAAAAATTATCGCATTAAAATATAGTACATTCATTTCATTAAAATAAACAATAAAAATTTGGACCACCCCATGAAGAGCACCAGAGTGTTAAACAAACTGCATGTGCATTAAACCAGAACCTAGGAATCGAACCCATGTTTATACAGCAAAGCGCATCACGTTCAATTAAATTTACAGCTCCAACACTATAACAAGTGCATTTTTGTCCCCTGCAAAGCATATCAGTCTCAGTCAAAGATCGTATTAAGTGCATGTAAAAATATACAGAAGGTCAGTTTATTCCACCTATATTCTTCTGGTGTCGTATTTTTAGTATTGTAGAGCTTCCATGTGGCCGATTGCCTGAGGATTCCTGAAACATATCAGCTTACTAAGTCAGAGGTCTGGAATATATTTATCATCAGGACAGATGATGTCAGAATGGTTACTAGTAGTAACTTAAGTGGTGGTCATCAGTCATGATTCACTAAAGCATTTAGTCATCAGGTCCGCAGTTTGAACATTTTACTGAATGAACGTATTGCAGAAATATATTTAAAAACATGTCATTTGTTGGGTAATTGAAACATTAATATTACTAAACTTTAAAAAAGTTCATGTTTAATTCAATGTGTTACTTGCCATTTCTTTGTAATTATTTGTAACATTTATTAGCAAAGTTAAAATAGTTTCAAAATAAATAAATAAATAAAATGTTCTATGTATTATTATTCACTGTTCTAATTGTAAAGAGTTGGCTGTAATCTATGTATAATTTTCTCTTTTTTTCCCACAGAGGTAAGCCCAGAGGGTAAGTGACATCATTAGCTTGCATTGTTTCCAAGTTACACGACATTTAACTATTTAAAATATATATATAGTTATGCATAGATACACTTGACTGAATGTGTTTCTCACAAATATGTAACCACATATTTAGGATTTAGCAGGACCTAATGTATAGGCTACTAATTTATGAATTAACCATTAAAAAACATACCAGTCAACCATTAATCAAAATATTGGGGCACTGATGTGTGCATATGAGTGAAAAGAATTCACTGAGCTTTAGTGGTGGAAATTTTGATTCTTTCCAGAGACTCGTTCATTTCAAGTTCGTTCACCAAAATGATTCGTTCAGATTCGATTCGTTCAGTGACAATTTCTTCATATTACATAAATACTGCAGCAGGTGGCGAACAAGAGTGTATTTTATGCTATGTCTTAACAAACGTATTAACTTGTTACAAAAAAACTGATTTGGCTTTGTTAAAATGTGTGCCTTATTTACTAAATGAATAAAATAAGTCAAAATAATTGTGGATCAGATGACCAAAAGCAAGGTTTTCTTGCATAATTAACATTTTAATTGTTTGGTCAGACATACACATTCATAAATCTGGGATTATATTAAACGTTAAGTTATGTTCTGTTTCTGTATGTTAAATAGGAATATATAAACAATCGTATGTGCACAGCTTCTGCGCTTTGAATGAGACTGAATCACATGCTAAATGACCGATCTGTACTCTCATTTCATTCACGAACGAAATGTAGGCCTACCAGTTCGTTCAAATCGTTCACGAACGAGATCTCTCTCTCGTTCAGACTCATAACAGAGCGATCTCGGTCAGTGATGGTCGTATTCGTTCAGTAGATCCAACCAATTACATGCCCCTTCACAGCCCGCACTGAAATGCGTTCACGAACGTAACATCAGCTTGCGTTTCTATAATTTATGCCAAACAAATTTGATATGACGAAAATAGTTGAAATATTTATAATTCTAATTTGATTACATTTTGAACCCGATTTCCAGATCAATAGTCTACATCAAATGTCACTTTGTTACAATATTTTTCAACGTTGATGTTACGTTATTAAGTTAAGTCACGAGGTCACAGTCGAAAGTTGCAAAAATCTGTCGAGGAGAAACGAGATTTAATTAATAAAGCGTTAATTTTGACTTGATAAAAGAACGTCTCAGCTTTCGAAATGCAAACAATAAATGTCGCTTTGACGCAAATGTGCCTGAACAAATCTCTATAGGCTAATCGCCTCTTCAGGTCAAACGGCAGCGTGGAGCGCGAGTGAACCAATCTTCCTCAATAGCCTACTATTCATTTTAGCACGACATAAAAGTGAATGAACATCAGAAGGTATGTTAAAATATAATGTAATATACTTACTAATAAAATGTATCATGTCTCATGTAATCACATGTCTCATGTAATCACACAATCAGTGTTTCAACAGCGGAATAAATCAGCTTGCAAATAACGCGTCACGTGACTTTACATTTAAGTTACCTCAGGAAAGTCCATAGCTAGTAAGCTAGAAATGAGAACTTTACAGAATAGCATATTGTTAATATCCAAATAAAGTTGCAAGTGTATAATATATTACCTATATTATAAATGAATTATATTTTTACTTAACCACGTCTAATGTCACCTTTTCTCATTTCTTTCCACAGAGGTAAAACCTGAGGGTAAGTGACATCATTAGCTTGCATTGTTTCCAAATGAAAAGAGTATTTAACCATTAAAAAAATATATACAGATGTGCACACAGTAGATTTCTTTAGTTGAATGGTGTTCTTTCATCTGCAGAAGCTTCAGGAGAGGATGGTAATAAATCTGAATGGTTCTAAAAAATCCTGTAGCAACTTCCTTATACTGTCCTTATATATAAACCACTTACTACTAATTATAAGGAGTCACTTAGAACTTATTTTAGAGTTCTAAGTTTGCATGACATGACTCTATATAATTTGCAACAATTCCAATTATATTTACATTGAGGTGTGTCTAAATATAATTGGCTTGCCCTAATATGGAAATACATTTTAATTAAAATGAATGACTGCAAAAAAAAGTGAGATGAGGAAAGAATTGTTGACTCTTACCTTGTGCATGAAGCTCATCCAGAATTAATTTATTTCAGTGATACTATCATTAATGTAATCCGTTGTTAATTTCAGACAACCCAATGTATTATTGTTTTATGCTTGAAATTAATATATGTTTTAAATATTTGCAAGGAATATTTAAAATGGAAACAGAGCGTGCTTCTTGACAGCATTTTCACCATGGCTTGTTATTTACAGGATCCCTATCTGTGAATATCCGAGTCTGTCTGCATGTGTGTGTATATCTTTGTATTTACTCATTCCATGCTTGCAGGACGAACCGAGCTGACAGGGCTTTTCGTGGAGAAGCCAGAAAGTGTGGTAGCCATCACAGGTATAAAAAACCCAGACACACACACACACACATTATTAAAGCACCATAACAAAACAACCATCAGTGGGAATTACAGGATGTTGATATTGATGTTTTGTACACAGGTAAAGATGTATCATTTGTGGTTAAGGTGGACTCCACCAACCTCACACGTAAACCCACCATGAAGTGGTTAAAGGGGAAGTGGATGGACCTCGGCAGCAAAGCGGGAAAACACATCCAGATAAAAGAGACCTATGACAGAAACACCAAGGTTAGAGGTCATTGTGCTGTCATATATAATGCCATATAATGTAAAAAAATATGCACCATGACAGGATTTCTAAATTCAGTTGCAAATGCCAGTTGCATAAACATCACCAAGACACACCAAGCCGACAGTCGGCCAACATCTAGCAGTCGGTGAGCCTCTTTGGGCTAGTTTTTGCGATGTGTTCCGCACGTCAGCTTTAGCCCGGCCAATTGAGCATGACGAACCGGCGTCGGCCCATCAAGATTGTCTGTTCAGCTTTGTAAACCAGCACAGGAGAAGAAAAACGAAAGTGACAAAGCAAGCAAACGATTAAGACAACAGGGCTCACAAAGAACGCACTTACACATTTTCCTACATCTTCATCTTTACTGAGCATTCCAATACACAATACATATTTTCATTACGACATGGCCGTATGAAGCTTAATTAAAAGGATAGTTCATCCAAAAATAAATTCTGTCATCATTTACTCACCCTCATGTTGTTTCAAGCCTGTATACATTTCTTCGTTTTGCTGTACACAAAGGAGATATTTGGAAGAATGTTTGTAACCAAGCAGATCTCATCCCCCATTGACTACCATAGTATTTTTTTTCTCCTACTAGAATTTTCATTTTTGGGTGAACTATCCCTTTAATATACAAGTAAAGACAAACTGATCTGCATGATTCATATTCAAAATGGTAAGTGAGCGCTGCTTTGTTTACGGTTTGTATATTCGCATTCCTAATTCACATTCACTTTTTCGAATGAGGAATACAGACTACTGTCATCTGCTGTTGTGGACATTATTATCTTTCAAAAAGGCACAGAACGTACATGCTAGTTGACCGTCGGCTTTAGTTTTAGTGGTGTGTTTTGTCTTTTTTTTTTTTTTTTTTTTATTATTAGACGATGATTGAAAACACATCATTTCAAAAACTGTTGAGGATAAAATACACAAATAAAGCTTGTCGCTTGTTTTTTGACATCGGTTTAAGAACTAGTCTGACCTACTAACAGTTAGTCAGGGCAAATCAGTCTTACTTTTCAGATTCAAATTAAACCAATCTACCTTTTTTTGTTACTGACTTAAAATGTATGATTAGTTTCATAAATATGCTGTGTATTGGTCTTCGATCCAAGTAGAGCATTTGTTTATTGTTCAAAGTCAAAACTGTAATGTTAAAGTTATTAATTTTATGATTAGAAACCTTCTAAACTCTTTAAATAATTGTTATAGTGCTATACATTGAATGGCTTTTTTGTCCACACATAGATTGTCTTTACACTAAGTTGATCAAATAAAATGACTTTGTGACATGTCTTTATTGAACATCATCCTTAAATGTGGCACATTTCATTCGCTCGCTCGTTCTCTCCCAGATCTACACATACGAGATGAAGATCGTCAAGGTGGTCCCAGGAGACGCGGGTGGATACAGGTGTGAAGTGTCTGCCAAAGACAAATGTGACAGCTGCACCTTTGAGATCACTGTGGAGGGTTAGTGTGTCTTTCACACACAACAAAAATAACACTTACACGCTTTATCTCTTAGTATGAATCTGTAAATGACTGTTCTATATTTATCATTCTTCCTTTTCTGTAGCTGCTGAACAAGAGGAACAAGCAGATATCTTGTCTGCCTTCAAAAGAGCGTAAGTCTGAATAGACAGACAGACAGACAGACGTGACAGAATATATTTCTCCCAATTTATGACTGAACAGTTACTAAATTCAATAATTGAATCAACTATTAAAAAACACAAATGAGACTCTGCCTGGACCACAAAACCAGTCACATGGGTCAATTTTTTGAAATTGAGATTTTTACATAATCTGAAAGCTGAATAAATAAGCTTTCCACTGATGTATGGTTTGTTAGGTTTGGCCAATATTGGGCTGAGATACAACTCTGTAAAATCTGAAAATCTGTAATCTGAGGGTGCAAAACATTTAAAGTTTAAAGCCTTTAAAGTTGTTCATCTATGTTCGCGATTGTGCTGCATTCACTCACAAAAATAAATGTTTTATATATTTAAGGTAGGAAATTTACTAAATATCTTCATGGAACATGATCTTTACTTAATATCCTAATGATTTTTGGCGTAAAAGAAAAAACGATAAATTTGACCCATACAATGTATTGTTGGCTATTGCCACAGATATACCACCGTGCGACATGTGACTGGTTTTGTGATCCAGGGTCACATATTGGTCAACTGTTAATCTAAATCTAATTTAAATCTAAATATTGGGGTGTATATATGATAACATTGACTTAGGAAAATTGTTCTTTTCCCTCAATGCGAGGAAAACAAATGAACGCACACTTGTGAATCACACATAAATATGAGCATGTAATTGTGTTTTATTTACGTACTGTATATATAAATTTAAGTCATACATTTTTCTTTTTACAAGTATGTATATTGCATGAAATGTTTGTTTTGTTTCAATTCAACACGTGCTGTTGTGCAGTGATGCTGGGGAGGACGAGGGAAGTCTGGACTTCAGTGCTCTTCTCAAAGCTGCTAAAAAGTAAGTGTTCATTCTGTCCTTTAAATGCACACTCCATCTCCTCTAACCGCGGACTTTTATTGATCACGTCACTTTCACAGGAAAAAGAAGCCAGAGCCAGAGGTGGAGACCGACGTTTGGGAGATTCTGAAGAACGCTCATCCCAGCGAGTATGAGAAGATTGCATTTCAGTACGGCATCACTGACCTGCGTGGAATGTTGAAACGACTCAAGAAGATGAAGGTTGTGGAGCCCAAAGCTAGCGAGGGTACGAGAAAGAGAGATAAATGAAAAATCAAGTCTCTGTGCTTCTGTTTGTGAGTGTGTGATCGTGTGTGGGATGTTTCCGCAGCATTCCTGAGACGATTGGAGTCGGCGTACTCTGTTAATAAAGGAAAGAAGATCGTCCTGTCTGTGGAGGTGGCTGACCCTAATGCTGAGGTCAAATGGCTGAAGAACGGCCAAGAGATCAAACCTTCTGCCAAGTGAGAATGCAGAAACATTCAATTTCAAAGACACATTAATGGCCAAAAAAACAAACATTTTATTTGAACCAAAAACATTGCTATGATTATTGAAGATCATCCAGTTTTTAATATTTTGAACTTTAAAAGTGAAGTGTGTCATTCATGCACCAAACAAAATGGCAAAAATGACAATATTTTGTCCAAATATACAGGCCATGAGAAGCCTGTAGATCTTATTTTATGGCTTCTGTCATGTTTAATATTGTAAGGAGATGTCACATATTTCTGTGATTTAACCGACTCTTTGTGTGACAGATACATCATGGAGTCCAATGGAAACATTCGAACCCTCACGATTAACAAATGCAGTCTGGCAGACGATGCAGCATATGAATGCGTGAGCGGGACTGATAAATGCTTCACTGAAGTCTTTGTTAAAGGTGTGTGTAAATCAATTACAAAAAAAAATACAGTAACTTGTCATTAACAATTCATTTTTTAATATATATTTTTTATTTTTTTATTGACATGAACTTGCCTGCTTTTGGCCTATTCCCACATTTTTATTAAAACATTGTTATACAAAAAAGCATAATTACTACAAATACTTGGGATTATGCATCGACCCTTTTACCATAACAGTTTTCACTTTTTAAAGTAATAAACTATTCCATAAATCAAAAAACATAATGGTGAAATCATCTTTTAAAGAAGTCATGGAAAAGTCTCTTCTTTTCAATCAGTTCATCTTAGATTTTATCAGTAGGGGGCGACCTTAAAAAAACTGCACTCTTACAATCGATTTTGCAAAGCAAACAATTAATCATTGTGAAGTGGAGTTTAATTAGCATAACATTTTCCTCCTAAGAACCACATTGCAGTTTCATTAACTATTGTCAAAGTAAACTGTAAAACTGCATTCTGAAGGAACTATTGTAGTCCAACTTACATTCAAATGTATTATTTTATTTTGAGATGGTACAATGCAATTTAATAACACCTTCTTTATCTGGTACAATGTTTAAAATCTTTTTTTTTTAAATCACCACACCAAATTTGTGCATTGCAGAGCCACCGATCACCATCACTAAACTGCTGGATGACTATCATGTTGTGGTTGGAGAAAGAGTGGAGTTTGAGATAGAAGTGTCTGAGGAGGGAGCACACGTCATTTGGTAAAAACACACATAAACAAACTACAAACAGACAATAGTTTGCAACATTTATTAAGCCTATTAAATGTAAAAAAAAAAAAATATTGCTTTCAATTGTACTGTAAAGTCGAATGGCTATAATTACTTATTTCATCTCCAGAACAACACATTTGACAGCACTAATATGTCAACTAATATGCTAATTATGTCAACTAATTGCACTTTTTGCATTCTGGATGAAATCACATCATTACTGCATAGGCAACACATTTTACATTTTTAATGTATGTGTACTTGTAGGATGCATGAAGATGTGGAGCTGTCTCGAGATGATAAAAATGCGAACTATCGATTTAAAAAGGATGGGAAACGCCACTGGCTTATTATTCAAGAGGCAACACTAGAGGACAACGGCATGTTCTTTGTTTACACCAATGGAGGCCAATCGAAGGGAGAGCTCATCGTTGAGGGTAAAATCTGATCTCTCCTTACATCCATCCTTTTATTTACAGTTGTTTAACTGGTGGTTTTGAGGACCGAAGTTTAAAACTCTTTCTTTTTTTTCTTGTCTTTGTCAAACTCAACCCCAGAGAAGGAACTGGAGGTGTTGCAAAGTATCGCAGATCTTACGGTCAAATCGGCAGAGCAAGCTGTGTTCAAGTGTGAGGTGTCTGACGAGAAGGTCACGGGGAAATGGTTTAAGGATGGCGTGGAGGTTCTGGCCAGTGACCGTGTTAAGATGTCCCACATCGGCAGGTCAGCGTTCAGATACGTGCGCGTGTGTTCACTTCGCTCGTAGATGTAATTATGCATGTTTTAAATGTGTGTGTGTGTTAATCAATTCCAGGGTTCATCGTTTAGTCATTGATAACGTCAAGCCAGAGGATGCTGGAGATTACACGTTTGTCCCAGACGGTTATGCGCTCTCACTCTCCGCTAAACTCAACTTCCTAGGTGAGAAGGAAACTCTATAGTGAGCAAAACTATCTCAGATTTGTTGATCTGACCGTACATAATCAGATTATTCTTTTTCTTTCAGAAATCAAGATCGACTACGTTCCCAGACAAGGTAGGACCAGTGTTATTTTAGTTTTATTACAGTTTTATTAATATTTTGAATTGGCTTTTATTTCAGTTTTAGTTTGTTTTTGTTTATTTCCAGTTAATATTTTGAAGAATTAACTAGAATAATTGTAATAATAAAAAAAATATTATTATTATTTACTTAAACTTATTTCAGTTTATTGCCGAGGCAACATTACTAATTTTCATTTCGTTTTAAGTTTTTCAACTATTATTTATATTTGAATATATTTCAGCTTTATTTCAATTAACAGAAATGTGTTTAAATGTTTTAATAGTAACACTTTACAATAAGGTTCCATTAGTTGCATTAACTAACTAAGTACATACAGTACATTTGTTACAATATTAATTCATCTTTGTTAACGATAGGTCCTCAGTTTAGGTCCATTAATTAATATTTACATAATATACAGCTTTTGATTAGTAAATGTTGAAATTAACCTTAACTAAGATGAATAAATGCTTCAGAAGTATTTTTGTTAGTTTATGTTAACTAATGTAGTCAACTAATGTTAACAAATGGAACCTTATTGTGAAGTGTTACCCTTTTAGTTTTAGTTGACGATAATAACCCTGAGTAGGACCACTTTTAATTTCTCTTATTATCTACATAGTATCAGAACTTTTGCTCTCTTACCGCACTTGCTGGCGTCCGCTTACTTTGTCTTTGCTCCTTTTAAGATCCCCCTAAAATCCATTTGGATGTGGCTGGTAATATGGTTTCTCAAAACACCATCATTGTTGTTGCTGGTAACAAGCTGCGTCTGGATGTGGAGATCTCAGGAGATCCCGCTCCCACCGTCTGCTGGATGAAGGGAGAGAAGGTACTCATACGCTCACGTAACTTTGATGACAATTACTACCTTATTACTACTAACCTTATGGCATGCGGAGGGATAATCACAGAATGGTTTGTTGGATCTGCGCACTTGCACAGATAAAAATCTCACACTTTTATAGTATTTATACTATACTATAGCACCTCTGTATGCAAGTTCGAGGGACTTTATTTAAATTAAATGCATACACTTCTTTAGCTATTGTCATGTGCCAGTGATTATCCCTTCATAGGTTGTCGACTCTCTATTATATTACGTAATAAATTTGAAATAATTCATAAAATATTTGAAGTTACTTATTTGAGACTTGGCCTAGTGGGTAATGACTAGGGATGCATCAATATGGCAAAACAAGGACAACTACAGAAATCAATATCTGTATGCCTACTGTGAACCTTTGAATAAAGAAATTACACATGCTTATTGCCAGGGTTTTTAATAAAAGTTAAATGGTACGGAGCCCCACACGACATGCAGACAAAAACATATACATATCGTGGTGACAATTTACTAATTCGTTCACTCGTTTTTTAGTAAATTGTGGCCACTGTGAACTAATTCGTTCCCTTGTTTTGATTTAGTAAATCGAGGACATGTATTATTATTTCAGGCACACAATTTACTTAAAACGAGAGAACGAATTAGTAAAACGTGCTGACGTATTAGTAAGTCGTGGGAACAAATTGTTAATTTGTGGCCATGATATACATCTTTTTCCATGCATGTCAGGTGCGGGGCTCTGTAAAATGGAAATATCATTTTCATAAATATAACAAAAAAATGTGTGTGTGCCATGGATAAAGAACAGAGTGAACATTTTATTTTATTTTATTTGTGTTGAGAAATACTGTAAGTAGACTAACAAGAAATAATACAGGGTCTCATGATCATGTGGCTATCATTTTCAGATAAATTAAATGTATGTATAGGAGCGGCAACTCAACATATTAGGATGATTGACAGTGATCATGTGACACTGAAGACTGGATTAATGACACTGAAAATTCAGCTTTGCATCACAGAAATAAATGGCGTTGTACAATGTATTAAAAGATAAAAGTTATTTTAAATTGTAATAATATTTCACAGTATTACTGTTTTTACTGATCAAATAAATGCGGTGAGCATAAGAGACAATGCAAAATATTGCTTAATATTTTGCTAAATAAACGAATAAAACCGCTGTCCCTGTATATTACAGGTACTGACAGAATTAGAGGGACGTGTACGTGTGGAAAACAGGAAAGATCTAAGCTGTTTCGTCATTGAAGGAGCCGAGCGAGAGGATGAAGGGAACTACACCATCACTGTCACCAACCCGGCAGGCGAGGACAAAGCCAACCTCTTCATCAAAATCGTAGGTGTGTTTCCAGCACTGCCTCTTTCTCCCTGCAGATGGCACTGTGGTTATGACCAGAACTGAAGCAAGACATTTCAAGTAGTTGAACGTCTACTAGCTACAAACACTACTCGACCTCTAATGATTGAATCACTGTTAGTGTGAATGCACCTTCTGGGTCTTAAATGCACATTTAGGTTTACATTTATGCATTTGGCACATGCTTTTATCTAAAGCAACTTATTAAACGTCTTATCAGTTCATGCATTCCCCTGGGAGTCAAGCCCATGCCATTGTAGATGTTTCTAAATTCTCTCTAATTTTGCAGATGTTCCTGATCCTCCTGAGAACGTGAAGTGTACTGGAGTAGGAGAAGACTGTGCCAATATTATCTGGGAGCCTCCAAAGTTTGATGGAGGAGCACCTTTAAAGGGTAACACACACCTGTTAGAGTAACATAGCACACACCTGAAATTACCTGTCACAGGTAATTCAACCCCACCCACTTAAACACCAAGACATTATAGCCACATTCTCACAGCAGCGGAAACATTTATTTTAGTCCTTCATACAGTTCAGAAACAGAACCGTTATTTACGGGAGTAAACCGCAGTCTATACCCGAACTCACTCCTCTGCCTGTCACGATAACTACTTTTTGTTGGGTGATATATTGTCCCAGAAATAATTGCGATAAATTATATTATTGTCAATAATTCTTAAGAATATTAAGAACCTGGAAAAAATAAATATCCTAAATAAATAAATAAAAACTTAATATAAAAATAATAAATGAACATTTTCTAACATAAAGTGCACAAGTAAGAAGAAAAGTACAGGTGAAACTCGAAAAATTAGAATATCGTGCAAAAGTTTGTGTATTTCAGTAGTTCAAATTAAAAGGTGAAACTAATATATTTAGTATATATAACTATATACATATGCATGATTATACTTTTCAGAGGGCCGACATTTCTGAATTTAAAATCCTTTTTTTTATTGATTTCATATAATATTCAAATTTTCTGAGATTTTGAATTTGGGGTTTTCATAAGCTGTAAGCCATAATCATCAAAATTATAACTTTTGCACGATAGCTTTTCATATATATGAAATATATAATATATAATATATATATATATAACTATAACTTTTAGACAGCAATTCTAATTTTTCTAGTTTCACCCGTATGTAGAAAATAAAACACAACCATTCTGTGATTATCCCTCCGTGTGCGATAAGGACTCAAATGCTCCGCTCTCCACCCAGATATAAAGCCTGCTGTGGGTTAATGAAGATTTGATTTGAAGAGATTTGGCTCTTGTCAATTTAAAAGTGATTAGACCTTTCAGTTTTATGGGCATCGCCATCTTTGATATCACTTTGGTCACTGTCGCTAATGTGGTTGCTGGTAAGAGAATACAGGCTTCGCTCCCATTGCACGTTCATACAGACGCTACCGTTGCTGTGTGAACGGGACGTTTCAAGACTCACACCTGGAAGTAAATGCGGTTGTCAATCCCAAAAATCTGACCGTGTAAACGAAGCCTATTTAACTCGCTTGGAAGAAGTCACTGCGTCATGTCGACAGGAATCTGTTCTGCTTCTGTTTCCTAGGATATCTGATGGAGAGGAAGAAGAAAGGATCATCTAGATGGACGAGGCTTAACTTTGACGTGTATGAGAACACAACATACGAGGCCAAGCGCATGATTGAAGGCGTTGTGTACGAGATGAGAGTTTTTGCGGTCAATGGAATCGGAATGTCGGGTCCCAGTCTCAGCTCCAAACCATTCATGCCAATCGGTGAGAAGGTTTTGCTATGAAATTTGTGATCTCCTGTTTTAAAGGGATAGTTGACCCAAAAATGAAAATTAGCTCATGGTTTAATCACCCTGAAGCCATCCTAGGTGTATATGGCATTCTTCTTTCAGATGAATACAATCAGAGTTATATAAAAAAAATGTCCTGGCTCTTCCAGCTTCATAATGGCAGTGAATGGCTTTATGTCTTTGGAAGCGCATCTATTCATGATTTAAGTGCTCCACGCGTCCGATTGTATATAACTCCGATTGTATTCGTCTGAAAGAAGAATGTCATATACAACTAGGATGGCTTCAGGGTGAGTAAATCATGGGCTAATTTTCATTTTTGGGTGAACTATCCCTTTAACTCTTGGTTTTCCTTTCTCTCTCTCTCTCTCTCTCTCTCTCTCTCTCTCTCTCTCTCTCTCTCTCTCTCTCTCTCTCTCTCTCTCTCTCTCTCTCTCTCTCTCAGCCCCCACTAGTGAGCCCACTAAGTTGACCGTTGATGATGTCACGGACACTACGTGCTCACTGAAGTGGTTGGCTCCGGAGAAGATCGGAGCTGGAGGGCTTGATGGATACCTCATAGAATACTGCAAGGAAGGAGGTGAATCATCTTCTACGTCAAATCATTCTAGACCTACACTAACACTACACAAAGCTAGTGGAAACATGTGCAGTGTGCACTTGGGCAAGGTTGCTCCATTTATATGCTATATAATACCATTGAAATGCTCCTACATCATGCTATACATGGATAAGTACTGTAACACCTGCTAAATAATAGGGCTGGGTGATATACTGTAGCTAAAATAAATTATAGCAAAATATATTTTTTTTTAATTTTCAGCCTGTTCGTTCAGGGTTATAATCATTAACTAAAACCAAAATTATATATAAAAAAACATGTTCGTTAGTTGAACTAAGTTGAGGTAATTTGCAAGGCAGCATTTCCCATATAAATAACTAAAACTAAAATGAATGAAAACTATAAAAAGATATTTGTATGCGTATAACAATAAAAATCGAATATTTACCTACATATATTTTTAACTAAAACACTAACATACACTGAACTCCTTCTGGGAACTTTTCTGAGTGATAATGTGAACAAATCATTGCAAATTATTCAGTGTCGTTGAATCAGTCTTAGTGCTCTCATTAATCGATTCTAATCTCATGACAAGGACAGTGTTGCTCAATTTTCTTTTGCATGTGAAATCATTGCAAATATATGTTGAATATTCAATATATCATCCAGTCCAAATTTTACTTGTTAATTATTTTAACAAATAAAATATTTTAAATTTTTTTATATTTTTTATATAAAAACATATTTTATTACTTATTTTAATTTGCCATTTTTATGATTTTATTATTATTATTTTAATTATGTATGTTAAAATATATATATTTTTTATTATTTAGTTACTTTAAATGTACATTTTGCATTGAATTATTATTAATAATCCTTTTTTTAATGTATATTTCTTTGATTTTCTCGCCGTGTCAGAAACGGAGTGGCATCCTGCTAACGCTGGACTCGTTGATCGTCAAAGTTTTGTGGTGAGAAACCTTCCCACTGGAGAGAAGGTGAATTTCCGTGTGTTTGCAGTAAATATTGCAGGCCAAAGCCCTCCAGCATTGCTCGGGCAATCAGTCACTGTCAGAGAGATTATGGGTAAGCACAAAGTAAAATTCATTAAACATAAGTTGTGTCTCTAGCAAACTTGTTCCTTCACAGTGATGTTCTCCTCTCGCTTCAGAGCATCCGAAGATCCGTCTTCCTCGTCAACTCAGAACCAAATACATCAGGAAAGTCGGAGAGAAAATCAACCTTGTCATCCCCTTCCAGGTGTGTATGTCAAATACAAATGAACCGCATCCAAATCCAGATCGCTTTACAAATGAACAAGTATACGTCTGTTTTTAGGGCAAACCCCGTCCTATTGCTACATGGCAGAAGGACGGGCAGCCAGTGGATGAAAAGAAAGTAAGTGTCAGGAACTCAAACGTCGACTCCATCCTTTTCATTCGTTCCGCTGAGAGAGATCACTCTGGGAAATACACACTTGTCTTAAAAATTGAAAACATGGAGGACTCAGCCACCATAGACATCCGAATTGTAGGTAAGACAAAAAAGACGTGTAGCTACTGTTTTATCCAACATGCATCACTTATGTATGAATATCATTAAAACCAGTGGTCGACCAATAAGGATTTTTCAGTGGTCAATACTGATATATAGAGAGCATGGTGGTGAAATAATAGCCATAATGCAATTTAATAATAACAAAAAACTAATAAAGTTATTTTTAACACAACATTTATAGTTTACAAAATCAGTATCCCTTAAAAAAAAAAAAAAATTAAGTTAATATTTCAATAATTTAATAACAGATTTGCATGTTCACTGTTCTCTGATTTCGGTCACATGACATGCAGGTAATCAAATAAATATATTTAATCTTTTTTAGTGTTATTTATTTTGAAATTATTCATTTATTTATTTTATTTAATTATTAAATAATAAATCATTATTATTAATTTATTTAGTATTTATGTCAATAGAAATCATTTTAAAGTTATGTATTTGTTTTAATTTGACATTTTATAATTACTATTAATGTAATTATTTATGCAAATATAAATAATTTTAAAATTATATATTTATTTAGTTTTTACATTTTTTAAATATTTTTATTAAAAAATGTAAATGATTAAATTATGTGAATGCAATCATTTTAAAGTTATTTAAATAAATAAATCATAAAATGTAAAAAAAATAAAAAAAATTGACTAATAATTAGCTTTCATCAAATCCCAAACCCTCTCCAGTTCCCTCACGAACCCTGGTTTGGGAAACTCTGTGTTAAACTCTAAAATCTCTCTCTGTCTTATCACTCACACACTGAGCGCTGATTTACTCCAGAGACGTTCATCAAGTTTAGCCTCTGATTCTCCAACTCTCTTCCCAGATAAACCCGGCCCTCCGACTCAAGTGCATGTGACTGATGTCTGGGGTTTCAATGCAGCGCTGGAGTGGAAACCACCCAAAGATGACGGCAACTGTGATATCACTGGGTACATGATCCAGAAAGCAGACAAAAAAACCAAGGTGAGAGATCTGGTTTCCATTTATCCACCAAAGCACTCATTAAAGGTATCGTTCATCCAAAAATGACCATTCTGTCATCATTTACGTCCAAACCTGTGTGACTTTATTTCTTCCATGGAACATTTGGGTCAAGTCATGGGCTACTGTTATGGTGATGCATGAGGGTGAATAAATGATGGCTTTTATTTTTGGGTGAACGACTCCGTTTATCAATCAATCCATCATGTGTTATCCTCTCATCACCCTGTAGGAGTGGTTTACGGTGTACGAACACAATCGCCGCGCTAACTGCACCGTCTCTGACCTCGTCATCGGAAACGAGTACTTGTTCCGCGTCTACAGCGAGAACCTCTGCGGTCTCAGTGAAGATCCCTGCATGAGCAAGAACACCGCTGTCATCGCCAAGTCTGGTCAGTGTGGGGAACCGAATGAATGTCAGGAAAAATTCACAATAAATATGAAACTTAGTTATTTAACTGCAGACACTATATAAATCTGTTCAACAACATAAAACAAACAAAAAAAGAGACATACTAAGGTTATAGTTGTTGACTAGTTAGCTAGTTAGGGCTGCAGGATTCAGGGATAAAAATTTAATAAAAAATCATAAAAATGTGATTACAATTTAAAAATCTAGGTTTGCTGTGTTGTGCTTGTTTGTAGGGATGCACAATTTAACCAAAATGTGTGATTATATATCAATATAATAATAATAATAATAATAATAATAATAATGTAATATTTTTATATAATAAAATTATTATTATTACTAAATAAGAATATAAAACAAAATAAGACATTTTGTGATTTATATAAATATCAATATAAGACAAATTACTCATATATATATATATATTACTATTATAAAATGTAATATTACTAATATAAAATGTATAATATACATTACTAATAATTATTTATTAATTATATATAATGTTATATTAATTATATAATTAATTAATTATTTTATTTTACATTACAACTGCAAAATTACAATACTAATATTTATGGGTGTTGGCTGTATGTCGCACCGATATCAATGTTTGTAGATTTTGATGTCAGTTTTCTCTCACACTACCAGATTTGGAATTCAAACCTCCTCCTTACAAGGAAAAGGATATGACCTCTCCCCCCAAGTTCACCGCACCCCTCATCAATAGATCTGTGACTATAGGCTACAGCACTGCCATCAGCTGCTCAGTCAGGGGCTTTCCTAAGGTAAGACACAATGATCACATACTGTATACTCTATTTAACATGTGGGCAGAATCCTTGTCTTCAGCTCAGTGTGTTATATTATTGGGTAGCTTTGATTGAAACCAAGCTCCCAAAATGACTCGTTTCGGATATTGTCTCAGTATGACATCATAGTGTGACGAAAGACCGCCTCTCTGCAGATGATCAACGCCTACTTCTACATCATCACTTCTTTAGCCCCGCCCACTGATTCATGCATGCCATGCAGTGGTAAATACCAGAGACTCAGAATTAGTCCAGCAACAAAACCATAGAGGAACCTCTGAGGATTACAAGTCGTTTTACCCAGTTGTGGAAAAACACAGTCTTTGCTTTTCCATCCTTGTGATCGTAACATTAAGAAAGCCTTGATGAACTTTATTTCAGTAGGACACGGTTCGTGTTCACTTCATTTGACTGCAGATTCGTGTTAAAGCGACACAGTTCGACACAGGCTTTTTCTTTCAACACTAATATGGTGTAATAAAATATAATACTACCCAGGGTTCCCGCGGGGTCTTAAAAAGTCTTAAAATGTCTTAAATTCTGAACTTTAAATTTAAGGCCTTAAAACGTCTTAAAAACAGCCAGATTTTCATCCGCGGTCTTAAATTTCATTTAGTCAGGTCTTAAAAAAGATTTTACCCTCGTTCATTTCCAGAAACGCTGGCCGCGTAAAGTTATTACAAAGTAGCAAAAAAGTATCGAAGTCGCTCAAGAGGCAGTTCACATATCACGTCTTTTTCGCGCTCAAGTTCATTCAAATGTTGGCGCGCGGTAAGCGACGCGCTCGTTTTTTTCCAGGCGCAGCAACATGAAAAAAGACATAAAGGATGCGGGTGCACCCAAACACTACGGGTGTTGTTCTCTTCTCCGTAAATAAATCTTGTAACAGAGCTACAGCAAGCGTTTTTCGGCGGTGGAAATCCATTAGCCACTAAAACTTTTTTGTCATTGTGGAGTTGCATAGCAACGACAGACGCCACGGGAAAATCGGACCGAATTTTTACTATTAATAATAAAAGATAAGCTAAAGTGTATTGTAAATGTCACTAAATCATTTTTTATAAAAAGAATGAGTCAAAAAAGATAAATTAAAGTCTGAAATATGTGAGGTTTATCTTTTTATAAAAACCTTTTTTTGTCAACTTTATTTGAACTTGTACATGTTAGTATATAACATGTTGCAAGACACTTTTAAAATCTGGCTATCATTTTTAATGTATTATTTTAATGTTTATGTTAGTGCGTATTGATGCTAATTTTATTTGTTATTTGCTGTTTTTCGTCATAAAACTTGGTGAATTGATTTCATTGTGTAGTATTAGTACTTTTTGAACAGGATTCTGTGATAACAGTGATAATTTTTGGCACTATAATAATTAAATGAAATGTTCATGCCATTTCATCTCTAGTTATGATCAACTAAAATCAACTAATAATTATGTGTTTTTACAGTAGGCCTATAATATGCAAAGTACAATTTTCTATAAAAAAAATATATCTGATTCTGTTCTTTTCTGACGCGTTGTTGGGTCTGGAAGGTTACTAATGTGATTGCTTTATCTGTAAATTAAGTTAATGCTTTTTCAATTACTGAATTCATTGAAATAAAAAGAATTCTTTGATTTGAATATTTTTTGTGCAATGCGTCGTGTAGGTCTTAAATTTCAATCTTATGGTCTTAAAATGTCTTAAAAAGGTCTTAAATTTGACTAACTGAAACCTGCAGGAACCCTGACTACCTTACCAAATACATAAGGAATAAACATAAATAAAGATGATTAATTACCACGCAATCGCAGACTGGAGTGTCTTTGTTATTTGCGGTGTAGGTTTGTCTTTGATTCAGGATCAGACTCTGGCTCAAACATGTATGGCTGAATTTCACAGGTTGCCATTTTTCAGCATCGGAAGTTTTCAAAACAATTTCACACTTGCAATGGCGGCGGGGACATTGAAAATGATATTAATATGCAAAACTGTTACACAATCATTGCAGTGGGCGTTTACTTACAAGTCTTGAATGCGGCACACCAATCAAAAAGTGTTTGAAAGAGAGGGTCAAAAACAGGATAGGAAATAGCTTTTATTTCTTATAAATTAGGATGCTTTGCTGTAAAAATCTTGCTAACATTATAAGTGGACCTTAGAGATCATTATAAAACTTTAAAAAAAGAAATGCAGTTCTTGCCTTAAAGGAGAACTCCGGTCAATTTTAACATTGACCTCATTTTTTTGTACATTTGGAGTGCTGTCAGTACAGAGAACAACGACAAAAATCGGAGTGAACACGAGTGAATCTGACTGCAGTAGATGTGAAAGATAAGAATAAAAATGATGTTATTTAAGCCAGCGCAAATACCTGTATTTACATCCTGTTTTCGGTCGAAGTCCAAAGTAGTCGATTGTCGAGTTCACGCACGTGATCATAGGTACTAAACCTATGGGCGTGAACTCGACAATCGGATTACTATGGACTTCGACCGAAAACAGGATGTAAATACAGGTATGTGCGCTGGCTTAAATAACATCATTTTTATTCTTATCTTTCACATCTACTGCAGTCAGATTCACTCGTGTTCACTCTGAAGGAATCACTCACATTGGCTGTGCACTTGTAATGACACATCAAGGATATTAAGAGGCTAAAAGCAGGTTTAAACATTGCCCCATTGAAGTCAACAGGGTGCCAATTTTAAAAAGAGGATAACACGGTGTAGGCAACACCGATTTTTGTCGTTGTTCTCTGTATTGACAGCACTCCAAATGTACAAAAAAATGAGCTCAATGTTAAAATTGACCGGAGTTCTCCTTTAAAGGAGTCCAGATTTTACAGTTTTATTCCTATCTATATTCTGAAAGTTTTTATTGAGAGATTTGTTCACATAGATACAATTTTTTTTTTTTTACAATTTGGTGTGTGTAAGTTTTGAGAGAAAAAAAGCCTTTAAAGATGTATTTTAGTTTAAATCTACAGGTGCAAATAGATAAAGTGCTATAAAA
This sequence comes from Rutilus rutilus, assembly GCA_021464565.1. Taxonomy (NCBI): domain Eukaryota; kingdom Metazoa; phylum Chordata; class Actinopteri; order Cypriniformes; family Leuciscidae; genus Rutilus; species Rutilus rutilus. Next base: position 4,221,718 of record JAJAQA010000024.1, on the reverse strand, counting down.
TAAACACTTACCAGTGTAATTTGGATGTTTTCTTTCCACTAGTCTGAAACAACAACATTATGAATGTTTTTGCCTTAACATACACTCACCATCATTTAACATTATTCACATCCCTTACAATCCACTGCAGGAAAAACTAAAACATATTCACTGATTTTATCATGAAACAAGATCAGTGTCATATCTAGTTTAATACTATGATGTCATGAGATGTATTAAGTTAATAAATAAACAAACATTAAACTTCGTTTCTGAGTAGAGTAATTATATATTAGTTCAAATTAAATTAAATTAAATTAAAAAAACTTTATTATCTATCAGCCAGTGATAGAAATTTGTCTTTGGTTAAAAGGCTCACATATACCCAGTACAATCACACACATCACAAAACACAACTAATACAAAGAAAGTACCTTACAAATATGTAAATAAATAAAGGCTTAAATACAATATACTAATACAACTTTTTAGTCTTATTTAAAATAGAAATTGCAGTAGGAATTACAGCTCGACCTCTTTGTGTTTCTGTCCAGCCGAAGATTATCTGGATGAAGAACAAGATGATAATAGGTGACGATCCAAAGTTCCTGATGCAGAATAACCAGGGCGTTCTGACGCTCAACATCCGCAAACCCAGCACCTTCGACAGTGGGAAATACTCTTGCAAGGCTGTAAACGACCTCGGAGAAGATGAGGTGGAGTGCAGATTGGAAATCAGAGGTAATATAATGTGTGGAAACCTTGTTGACTTAATATAAACTTAACAAACATACCAAATAATGCCTTAATAAAAATATAAAAAGGTTTATGGGCAGGGTTAGGAGTTAGAAAATATCATTAGCTCAGTGTTAAACCCATATTATTATCACTGAAAATTCCCCACCGTGATAAACAGACGCGTGTAGGAACAAGAGCTGATTGTTTTAAAAGCAGCGCTTCAGTGTGTCACTAGAGGGCGCATGTAGAACGAGTCAATGCTTCTTTAATTAAACTGCTGTGTCATGTTTTCTGACATTCTTGTGTCACCAGTTAAACATTATCACTGGGAAAACCTCTGTAAAACATCAGAATATGTCATCAGACAACATTCAGATGGAAAGTTACATGACACAGACTATGAATACGAACAAACAATGAAGTTACGCAACCTAACGTCTCTAGGGCTGGTTTTCAAGTCATTGCCTGAGGAGAACGAATGCATTTAAGGTGATTTAATGTATATGTCATACTGGCTTCCACACAGAATTCAAACGAGCTTTAGATGCGGGAAACTAACTAGATGCGTTATGGATTTCCTCCCACGCAACATGTTACAGAAAGATAATTAAAGCGGGAAAGTCATACTTAATTTCACATGTCTCTTTTTAGTAATGCCACTGGCTGGCGTAATGTGGAACATTTAAAACAGCACATTATCATCGTGCTACATCTGAATTCTGTGTGCAGAACACACAAACAAGATATTATCCACATTTCCTGCTCATTCTATCCACTTATCATCACAATTTACAGTTAGATGTTCATAGTCCACTTACTAATCATAGATCCCTTACTCAGATTAAAAAAGGGCCAGTAATGGCATTGATTATATGAATTAAAAGACATTAATTTACCTGTTTTGATGGCCAAGACAACGTGTATTAAAATGTGATGATGCAAAAATGAGAATTTTGTAACCTAGTATTAATTGGAATGTGTTGAGGTCCAGGTCATATTTATTCTCCAAAATAAAAGGAAAATATATTTCAAAATATATAATAATAATAATGTTTATATTATGTTCATGACAATTAAATAAATGAAATTTTTATATATATATAAATCATTGTAATGCAAAAACAAATCTCATTACATTCTTATTCTCATTACTCAATAAAATCATCCTATTCAGACACATTTTTCTTAAAATTAGCATAAATTAAATGCAGTACACCAGATACTACCATGATATACACTTTTGATATGAAATGATATATTATGTAAATTGAGTGCATGAGTAATGAGAATGATATTTCTTCCACATAATTGGTTGAGAGGTTTTGGGTGACGGCATATCATATCTCACTTTCTCTCTCTCTCCCTCTCTCTCGAACTCAGCCACGCCGATAGAGAAGAAGGAGTAGGATGAACGGAAGCAGCAGAGATGAAATGGATCAGAAATGACACTGAATATGATCGGCCTTAAACTTATGTTTTACAGTCATTTGTGTTTGCCAGGCTCATGAAATGACTAACGGCGGCTCACGTGGTGTTAAACTCTCGCTCTGGTTTTGTAGCTTTTGAAGGCTTTGAATAAACGCTCGGTTGACTGCATTAAGCCCCAGTGAGAAGTATTTTTATCAAAACTATAGCAACCGGTGACGTTGAGCAATTATGCATGTTCAAAAACAATGGCTTTAATGGGGACTGAAAACAGAACCTTCCTTTCAACATATATCCTCTACATAAATGATTTTAGGGTTAAAACAGGTGATCAATTACCTTGGTTTTGCTGATCTACGTTATTATTGATAGCAGTTACATACCACGTCAAATGGAATTGTGCTTTCATTTTGCTACACTATCTGGACTCTGCACTGCACTGTATATGTAACTTGTGTCTCCATTTGTTGTGTTTCAGGACAGAAAATAAACTATTTTATGGCAACTGCACCATCACTGATTTCACAGCACAACTGCAGAGTAAGATAAAGCACACACCTAAACACGTAAACTATGCGCATATTTTCAAAGCCCACTAACCAACAATATTATAGATCTGTTACTCGCTTTATAATAGAAAGAGTTTATCCAAATTAAAGTATATAAATTAAAAGACATTAATTGACTTGTTTTGATGGCCAATTAAACATGTATTAATATTAAAGTCCAGGTCATATTATTAATATATATATATATATAGATATATATATATATTATATAATATATATATATAAAATTACAAAAATATATATAAAATTATAAATATTTGTAGATGTGTTTTTATATATATATATATATACACACATATAAATTGTTTTGTAATTTTATATATATATATATATATATATATATATATATAATTACAAAAATATATATAAAATTATAAATATATGTAGATGTGTGTATATTTATATATATATATCTATATATATAATTACAATAAAATGACATGATAGAAAATTATAGTTTTTAATGTTTTTGTAATTATTTATGTATAAATAATTAAAAAAATATAAAATATATATATATATACAGTTTATAAAAATGTAACATATATAAACCGTTTTGTAATTTTATTTATATATATATATAACATTTTATATAAATGTATATGTATCAATTACAATATGTATATATAGTAAAAAAATGATATATATATATATATAAACCGTTTTTTATGTTTTTTTCAAATTACATATATATACAAAAGTAATCCGAGTACAAATAAAACATTGTCATTTCAGTTTGACTTGGCCAATTTACTGTATTAATTTGCATACATCATTGCATGCAGTTGTGCTCAGCCACTTGGTGCTGCTGAGGCAATGCTGTAAGACCCGTCACCATAGTTTCTGGAGGTTTCCATGGCAACTGAGCCACTATATATCAGCCGAGATGGAGGGAGAACAGCGGAGGGGAGCAGAGAGGTGAGCTTTGGAAAGCAAAGGGGAGGAGAAAGCCAATGAGGGGAGAGTCAGACAGCAGGGGAAAGGAGGAAAAAAAACACTGGCATGTCTTCAGAGACAATAAATACATGCATGTTAGAAAGAGAGAGAGAGAGAGCGGGCTATTTTCAGCCCGTGGTTGTCATGGAAACAGAGGCCTCGCTACTGATGCAGACGTTCAGTGCTCACAGATGCTCGGCACTTGAATCTGATTAACAACAACTGGCGATAACTATTCGATATATATCAAATGTAACAAGCCAACATAAACACTACGACCGTAGTGTAGAGATAACTGCAAACGTTATAGAGCACTACAAACATCTCAGATTGCATGAAGCATCCCAGAGATGCAGTTTGCACTGATGTAGACATAGTCAGAAAGCATCTGTCATTGGGAAATAAGACCGTGGAGAAATACAGTAACGCGTACAGTCAGTCAGCGAGCGGCATCATTGCAGATGATTTCCATGAGTGCAAACACTATATGCTGATGCTCCATCACTGTTTTCAATCACATGATTACCAGCACCCCCTCACTCCTCTCTGAAGGACAGAGGGTTTCCCACATTTCACAGTTGCTATGGAAACGCTGCAGCCAGAGCGGGGAGTGTGTGCAGGAAGTGTGTGTCGTATAGGTGAGGCCACAGGAAGACGGCGACGTGTGCACATCCACTTCAGCTTTACGTTACTGCTCCAAAGTTTGGAATAATTATGATTTTTGAACCTCTCCAAGGCTGCATTTATCTGATAAAAAATGCTGTAAAAATGTGAAATATTTTAAAACAGCTGTTTTCAATGTGAATATATAGTCAAGTGTAATTTATTCCTGTGATCAAAGCTGAGTTTTCAGCATCGTTACTCCACTCTACTCCTTCACAAATCATTCTAATCCACATTTCTGATTATTATCAACGTTGGAAACCGTGATATATTACCATCCAAAGTTTAGAGTAAGATTTTAAAACAGGAAGAAAGAATTTAATGTTTATTCAGCAAGGACGCGTTCAATTTATCAAAGTGACGCATGTGTAACGTTGCAAAAGATTTCGATTTCAAATTAATTCTTTTGAACTTTCTATTCATCAGAGAATCCTGAAAAATGAATCACTGTTTTCAACATTGATCATATTCAGAAATGTTTCTTGAGCATTAAATCAGCATATCAGAATGATTTCTGAAGGATCATGTGACGCCCGTTTCACACATACTCCGTGTGCAGTGCGGGTGCGGTGCGTGTTGCAGTGCATATGCAGTGCAGGAGCAGCACATGCAATAGTGCTTTCACATATGCTGCGTTTGCAGTGCGTAACTGATCCGCTGCTGTAGGCTATAACACAAATACATACTCGCTATTTGTATTTCAAATCCGGAAGTTATCAGCAACTTTTATTTAAAAAAAAAAGTTTTTTGTCAGCATTGCGATTCTCTTTGTACACATATACACTCTTTAATAGACGTATTCACGTTTAAACACAATTTAAACAACATATTATTAAATGCATTACTTCTATATAATTATATATTAAGTTGCTCAAGCAAGTGGTAAAATATTTTACCATGGCATGTACAGATATTAAAATCGAATAGCCTACATACATTTTAAATTAAAAATTAAAATTGACAAAAACAGCAGACTCATACCCTTTCTTTTGCATAATTTAAATCTTTATAATAAACCTTGCATGTCACAAAGAAATTGTTTTTCCACCTCCACGAATGAGACGAGTGTTGTTCATTATGCCTTGTTGAAGCAAATTGTATTTTCCCTTGATTTACCCGCGGTCTTAACGTCTCAGCATTTCGATTATCTTTGCACATTTCACTCTTTAATAGACGTGTGCACGTTTAAACACAATTTAAACAACGTCAGCCTATTATTCAATGCATTACTTCTACTTAAGTTGCTCAAGCAAGTGGTCAAATATTTAACCATGTACAAATATTAAAATCGAATAGCCTACATTTTAAATTTAAACTTAAAATTGACAAAAACAGCAGACTCATACCCTTTCTTTTGCATAATTTAAATCTTAATACAATAAATCTTGCATGTCAAAACTTGTTTTTTCCACCTCCATGCATGTGACAAGTATTGTTCATGTCGCCTTGTTGAGGTAAATTGTAGCTTTCCTTGCTTTACCAAAAACGTAGTATTTAATTAAATACATTTATGGTGAGATTTACTAAATTTTATTTAATTAATAGCATTTATGGTGAAATTACTACATTTTCAGGTCAATCTGTGTTCATTTTCACCACGCAACATGCGCTGTCACTTTAATTCAGCGTTTGCAGCACAGCAAAAATAGACTCGGTGCGGAAACGATCTCTGCACTGCTGTATACGCACCGCAACTGGAACGGATCGACGGACTGCAACCGCATGCAGTGTGAAAGCTCTAACCTGATAACATGGGTACGGAAAAAAATACGCACCGCATACGCACTGCAAACGGAGTATGTGTGAAACGGGCGTGACACTGAAGACTGGAGTAATGATGCTGAAAATATAGTTTTGATCACAGGAATAAATTACACTTTTACATATATTCACCTACTGTAGAAAACAGCAATTTTAAAGGTTTGAACATTTCACAGTATTACTGTTTTTACTGTATTTTTCATCAAATAAATGCAGCCTTGGTGAACATAAAATAATCGTAATTATTCCAAACTTTCATCCGGTAATTTGAATGTCATTTTCCAAATATGCTGCCAAATATTCTAGTATAATGATGCTAAACTCCACAGTTCACCGAGCTTTATTCCTCTCAGAATCATTTACACTTGAATCGGTTCATATAGTAGCCGTGTAATAAGTGGGATCATGTACAGTCATCCGGTCATGATCCCAAACTAACCCGGCCGCCCTATGGTGTGTATCCTTATGTATTACACGTGTGTGTCTGAGAATCAGAGGCTTGATGCGGTTCTCAACCGGTGGGTCGCAAGGTCACGGTAACATCTGTTGAATACAAATAATAAAATGCAACTTACTGTAAACATGCAAAGTCAGGATAGCAAAATAAGGTCACACTAGGGTCCAGTTCTCACTATTAACTACATCTTCGTGTATTACCGCTTCTCAGTAGTTAGTAAGGTAGTTGATAAGTTTAGGTATTGGGTAGATTAAGAGATGTAGAATATGGTCTTGCAGAATAAGGCATTAATATGTGCTTTATAAGTATTAATAAACAGCCAAAATCCTAGTAATATGCATGCTAATAAACAACTAGCTAATAGCGAGAATTGGACCCTAAACTAAAGTGTTAAGCATATTGCAGTGAGGATAAATATGGTTTGTACACAATTTGTTTTGTGCTGGCGAAATCATGAAACTTGAAATCTAAGAGAGACCAGACTCAAAGAAATCGTGAAGTCAATTTTCTCATTCAGCCAGTGTCCTCTTCCAAATTTATGTGTGCATTTCATGGCAATATTTAAGTGTTTGGCTTTTAGTTTTCAGTTTAGGACATTTTAGTATGATGAATAATTGTTGTCCCGTGTTGGCTCTGGGTCTTGAATTTAACCACTGATTTACTCATCTAGAAATAATTAAAGAAAGATTTTACCATTTCCTCTGCAGACCACACCCTCTTTTCAAAACCCCGCCCTCCATAGACACGAGTCACATCCAGACTCTTACTGATTGGCTAAAAAAAAAGGCACAGGCCACTCCCCTTTCTTTTGCTGTTTACAGAGTCTTAGGCTGTGCAACACTTCCACAAATATCTCAGTTTATGGATTGTTTACAGCAGCTTTAATCAAAGTTGAGCATAAAGACACACAGTCAGAGTTCTAAAGCCAAAATGTCCATGTTTTATTGGTAAAGAGCGTCTGTGTAGCGAATGGCATAGTGCAGAGGCTCACACGCACAGTTAAGCATTTGCCACAACCTTTGACCCGGAACTGATGACCAACCAACTATAGCTCTTCACAGCCGAACCACACAGCAGCAACAAAGAAACCAAATCAACTAAAAAATACTCAGTACAAATAAATAGGTAAACAGATGAAGAACAAAGCCGATATCAGCAGTGCTGTATTTCTTATTTTTTTATGCAAAAAAGATTAATTCTAAGTTTTTTTTTGTTTTTTTCTTGAGGAGTTTGTTGTTCTAAAGACAGAATAAGAGAAATATATGAGTGAATCTCACACAACCTGCTAAGAACTGGTTTCGGGTCAAATTTCACCCCCAAATCTTATTTTATTTAATAATAGTGAGAATAAAACCTGTTATTATTATTAATATTTTTTATACATTTTTTTAAATGTGTCATTTTCATAACAGATTTTTTTTTGGGGGGGGGGGGGGACAATTTCTCAGAAAAAAAGAGAGAATAATAATTATTCTCAACATTGCAAAAAAGAAATATATATATATGTGTGTGTGTGTGTATTTTTAATGTATGGTTGTAGTACTTGTACAAAATGTTTTGCTAATATATATTAAATTTTTTAGAAATAATTTTTATTTATTAAAGCATACACAGAAAATTGTAAATTACAAACAAAATATCAAGATGTTAATAATAATAAGCAATAATAATTAGTAGGAAAATTAGTTAAAAATGCCACAAAGCAATTTATTTTTCTCTCTGCACAATATAATCTTGTTCATTTGATACTGTGGTGAAATTTGACCTGTTTTCATGAGATTCACCCATAAATAGAAGGAGAGAGAAATGCAGATAGTTTCCAAAAAGCTTCGTTCTGTTTCAAATCCTGAAGAACGCGTGTTCTGCTCATGGTAAGTCAAAAAATAGAGAATATTTACATCTTTAGATTATATACATGGCAATATATGAACACATGGTCAGTGTGAGAACGTGATAGAGAGACACGGAGAGAGAAAGACCCACCACATCAAGAGTCTACAGTGATGAAACTGCTTCATAATACAATCTTTCTGCGCCGATTCAGACTCGTCTTAAAATACACCGCAACACGGGTCTCAGCCTCAGTGTCTTCATCTCACAGCCAGTGAAATCAGCTTAGAGCAGCTTTCTGAAACGGGGGAAAGGTTTAGATGAATTGTCTCTCAGTAGCCGTAAGGGTAATGTGATATTTCGGACCGCAGAGAGGATGCATAGAGGAGAAGAACAACCTGCTACAGGACGAAACACACATGTGAACTCTGACACACTGTCTGGGGCAGGTCAGGGTTTAGCCATTTTGCATTTCACAAGTTTATATGATAAAATAGAGGTATGGAAAGGTTAAAGGTGAGGTTTGCTGGCTATAACGCCTGTCTGTATCAACTACACTTGTTTGTAGTTGATGTATGTTAGCAATATGCTGGTGTACTCTTAAAAAAAAAAAACTCCAAAATGATCAGATATATATATATATGCATTTAAAATGTACAGACTATGTCTCATCTTGCACCAAAAATGCTCTCTAGAATTAGACTTTTTCTCACCCAGTACGGCTAATTGGCCAAATCAAGGTTCAATTGTGGTAACTGCTTTATCATTGCGCTCGGAATTATACAGATGTGTTCCACCAAAATCAATACCATTCAACAGGCAAAAAATGTTCAAATCTGTTATGCAAATTTTGGATCCGGGTTCAATGCAAACATGCCAGCATGTGTGTTTATAAGATCATCTCATATCTTTCCCAGCTCAATGTGCAGTTTTTAGGCGTCGAGGACACAAAGCGAGGCAGAGAACACGTTCCTCACGTTAACTAACCTTTTGCTTATGTGATACTGACGTAATTCTGCTCTACCTATGTGCCGCATCAGCCGACGAGGGTCAGGTGCTACAATAAGCTTTTAAGAGCATTTCCTGGCAATGATGTTGTTGCTAAGCAACTCCACTGGATATTCAAACACAATCAGCTTTCATACTGTAGGGAGAAAGAGGGGAAGCAATAAAAGAAACAGAAAAAAATATAGTTTGTCCTATAATTCCATTATGAAGTATAGCAGGGAGACATTTGAGAGGGATATAATGTCCTCAGGTTGCTGAGCTATGTATAGCACTTGAACAAAAATGAATAATGTCGATGGAGAAAACAATTGCCCAGTCGGTCAAATGAAGTCCAGCTTGATTAATGAAAGGTCCCACCATTTGCAAAAGGATGAATCAGTTTTAACAACAACAGTTTGATAAAAAGATGATGAATTGGAAATTAAAAACCGAATAAAGTTTAATGCAGCAATTACAATAATACACGCATGTGTACTCTACTCCAGTTAATGGCACATTGCACATTGTTATTATACAACTTCAAAGCCATTCAAGAATGAGGAACTTGATCAATAGATCGCTTTATGTAGTCAGCAGTTGTTGTATGGCTCCCACGAAGGACTGGTCAGTCCACAAATCTCTTCAAAGAAAATACTCTCTGAAAGTGAGGCATACAATTTCGCCAACTGGATGGCTAACGTTTAATCTGAAGTGGCCCAAAGAGCGGTATTCCCATTCCCTGAACCCTGACCCTTAACCAGCCCCTTGAACCCAAACCCACTGATTTGGTCTATAAACAGTATACTTGAAAATCTTTACATAAGATTACATGTCATATTGCAAAATCTTTCGTCAGAAAAATCTGGACATTTTCACAATGTCTTTCATTCTGTCTCTGTTAAAAATCTAAAATTTTCAAGTCAATGAAATTCTCCTGTGCTGCGTATCCCAGTATATTTCAAAGCTTTAATACAGCTTATTTTAAAGTCAACATGAACTCAAAATGGACACTATTTACTTTCCTAACACACATTCCTGGCCTTATTGTGCACGATTCAACTGTGCACATTATGCCAAGCCAAAAAATAATAATAATAAAAAAAAAAAAACTAGATTTTTTTTTTTTATCAAACTGTAGCCTGCTCCGCCTCTGAAACGACTTTCCATTTCGGCTAGAATCACAAATCCCTCCTGGCTCCATTCTGGTACACCCACTTTTCACGATCCAATCAATTCCCGATGGATAAAGTCAAGTCCCGCCCTGCATCCATGTTTCACATAGAAATACTACAGAAGTTAAATGGCGCTTCATGTTGGCTTTAAGTCCAGATACGTTCTGCGCACATCAAAAACACCCAATGCCAGTGAAATAGCCCTTACACACTGCTGTTACTCTTCATTTCAGCGCTGACAGGCGAAAAGACAAACATATGACACTCACGATCTCTTCAAACGTAGATATGCACAGAGAGTTTGCACTATGGCGGCTTGTTGGGAGGTACTATGGTACCTTTGCTGAGGACAGCAGCCAAGTAACTCTTATTGTTCACAGGGAAAGGCTTCTTCTCTCTGCCCTCTCCTCTAGGTATGATGTGTGTCACCCTGAAACTGGTGTCTTTTAGAGTTCAGATTTCTGAGCTTATGAACTGATCCTCACTTGTGCTAGATTCAGAATGTCATCATGAAGCAGAGTGAACATGAGCATGTATTCTGGATCACAGCAGTTTAAGTCTTTATTTCTGAATCAGTCTCAGTTAATACTGTCCCTTACACACACACACACACACACACACACATACACACACACACACGCACACAGGTACACTACCTACCGAGGTGAGTACAATGAATAATGATGTCAACCTCCGGGGAGTGTAAATGTGTGTATGCTTTTATACAGGTCTGTTAGCTGCTGTACATCGGTGTGTGTACTCTGTGTCGCTGGACTGTGGCAAACCAACACTTAAGTAATTACACTACTTTAATATAGACTATATTTTTTTATACGCGGACACAACTCAAAAAGAACTGCAAAAAAGACGCTTGCTTTGGCACATATGTACTCAATAGCGCCATGTCCACGTCAGTAAAACCCTGTCTCTCTGTTCACTGAACGGAATATTCCATAGAATCTGTCGGAAAGGGACGGAGTTCCATAATCTTGAAGACTTGACAGTCACACTGGCGTAAAAACCAGTCTACTTCCCTTCCTGCATGTGTATGTGAGTAATCAGATCTGGGTCTCCTGAACGCTCTCCTTGGAGCCATTCGATAGCAACAGCGGCTCAGTCTGCATATTGGGAACGTGACTAAGGCCTTTCAGAGTTCCATGGAAAGTCATCGCCATTGGGATGGGGATTGGCAGGGGAGGTGAGGTCGAGCCAGGCATGGTGTCACCGGTCCCTATTTTCATGGTCGAAGCCTGATTTTGGGAGGAAAGATTGGGTTTGTTGTTGAGCATTCCAGTGGTCATGTTTAAGCCCAGCACGTTGTTGTTAAAGTGGTGCGCTTTGTAGTAGTGGTTCAGGTGATCCGATTGCCCAACGCTCGGCAGGGTCATGATCTCAGGTTCGTGAATCCTTGGACTCTGCCCGCTTCCTCCACCAGTTCCCGCTCCGGTGTGGACAGTGCTCCCTCCAGTGATGCCACTAGTTCCCGCAGATCCAATCTCATCTTCGACGTTGATGATCTCAATGGCGCGCGCCGGGCCGTGGTGTTTGTGCAGTTGGTGCTGCTTGCGAAGCTTGTAGAAGACGACCAGCATCACGGCCGCCATGAAGGTGATGGCCACAAAGCAGCCTATGATGATCTTAGTTGTCTTCATTACGTCCTCAAGACCCGACAGGTTGGCGACGTCTGTGATGGAGACGGTGAACGGGCGATCGGGTGCACGCGTAACTCGCGGTGACAAGGAGGACAGCATCGAACCAGTGGGACCTGCTGGTGCAGATGCGGCTGTCGGTCCTGGAAAGCTAATAATCGTCTCATTGACGAACTGCCGAGCTGATTCGTGCCCTTCTTGCCCCGTCTCTACGGTTTCAACAGTGACGGTTGTGAAGTAGCTGTAACCACTGCCTGGATCAGGAGCTGAGACGTTCAACACGGCAGTTGCTGTGGTGTTGCCAGCAGAGTTGGTGACCATACAGGTGTATGGTCCGGTGTCTTGCATGGTCACGTTGGTGAAATTCAAGGTTCCATCATGCAGGACAGAGATCCGGACCTTGTACGCTCCATGGGTCATCAAGGTCCCATTGGGGGTCAACCAATTAACAGAAGTCATGGATGTCCCGCTGCGGCATTTTAGCTCCGCTGCCATTCCCTCGGTCACGTTCAGGTCCGTTGGTGGCTCCACAATCACAGGTGCATAGCAGGTGAAGTCTCTCTGGTCAAGGTCACCAATGTACCTGCCCTTAGTACCTGGTGGGGCATGGCATCGTGCACAACAAGTGGAGTTATCAGGTACGGTTTCTTTAAGCCACCAGCTCAACCACAGAACATCACAGTTGCAAACCCAAGGATTGTGGTTCAGATGGACACGCTCTAACTGCTGCAGTGGAGTGAAGAGATCGTGTGGCAATGAATGCAGAGAGTTATGCGACAGATTGAGCTCCTCCAGGTTCTTGAGGTCATCAAAGGCATTCCTCTCAATGACAGAGATCCGAGAGTGCATGAGCCACAGTTTGCGTAGAGACACCAGGCCTTGGAACGATCCAGGACGCACCACGCCCAGCTGGTTTCCTGACAGCTCTAGTTCCTCTAGCCGCACGAGAGGCGTCAAGTTGGGTACGTCCTTAAGCCCGCACATGCCCAGATTCAGGAAACGTAGGTTCAGCAACCCTTCGAATGCGGCCTCCGAGATGAAACTGAGTTTGCGCAACTCACCGAGGTCTAACCGTCGCAGTGACGGCACGCGGTGGAAGGCGTACGCTGGGAGTGTCTCTATGGGGTTGTTCCTTAGCCAGAGTTCACGCAGCTTGCTCAGGTACTCAAACGCCTGTGATGGTACCAGTGGGAGTCTGTTGTCAAAAAGCTCCAGGGTGATGAGATTAGGAAGGCCATTGAACGCTCCCACTTCTATCTGACGAATCTGGTTCTTAGACAACTGTAAAATTTCCAGATGATTTAGGTGCTTGAAGGTGTCTGACCTGATCAACTGCAGAAGAAGAAGAGAGGAAGAGAATATAGTTAGTTATAACAGCTGACACATTCTGGAACGGGGTTACTGCATCTTCTGAATCTATATTGTTAAGGTTTAGCCTGTTCTGCAGAACCCACGAATGTTGCATCTTTGATATTTTGTTCTATTTCAGTATGTGCGTATGCGTGACCATCTGTCACTCTGTGATTGGAGATGACTGATCTACAATGCCTGATGGTTGTAGCATTGGAAGGTCTAACTAACAGAGCTTGTAAACAAAGACTAACCAAGTATGTTTAACACTAAGGCTCTGCAAGAAATCCCCAAAATGTATTTTTAGCTAATTTCCGCATGCAGTTTTCATGAAGAAAACGTATATATTTAGGGTATCAAGGAGGTTACCTGTATGGAGTTCTCCTGGAGGTTGAGGTATCGCGTATTGGACGAGATACTCTGTGGAACTTCATTTAAGCCTTTTCTGGTACAGATCACTCGACTGGCTTGATTGGAACAGCTGCAGGGATTGGGGCAGGCGGGACTGGCTTCGGCCAATCGAGGTCCAAGGAGGTGTGGCCACAACAACAGTTGGACCAACCAGATAAGGGGGGAGGGGCTGAAAAAGCCTGTTACGATAGCAGCCTGCATGGCAACTGAATCATGTCCTGCCCCTTTCCTAAACAAAACAAAGCAAATAGTGAGCACCAAAAACCCTCAAAACTTCTTAAATGGTAATTGTATGATAAATAATAAATATGGAAGTGTATTTTGAATGACAACATCCACAAAACAAGAAAGAGAATTAACTTTTTTTACGATTAACTTGTGGAATCAGGTATCTTGTGGCATCAAAGTGTAATCCACACAGTTGTCAACAGCACTGGATGCTGCTACGGGAGTCTTCTGCTTGCCATCACAATCATCACAGTCAGCACTGGCCTTGCTTACTGGAAGAAAAACACGGGACGGGGAACGCGCGTGAGAGAGAGAGAGAGAGAGAAAGGACGAAGGAGGTCAAAAACTGCATATATGTACAGCTTATCGTATTTCATTTAGCTAAGGGTGTTAGGGTCAGTACATCAGCAACTAAAAACTGTGACCTGTGCAATTAAATACTGTGACCTCTAGCCCAGTCAAAGCAGAATTGTAATTTCGAATTATTTCCTCTTTTTCTTTTATTACTTATAAACATTGAGCAGCCACAGCTGTAGTCAATAACACAGTCTATCTTTTTCAACCTTCCAGACTTGGATTGGTCTGGCCTTGACTGAAAAAATGTTGAGGTTTAATATTTAATTTGACTGGTTGAAGGCAACAGGTTTGTCCGGTCAGAACAATGTCTAGCTCTAAAATTATATTTGCAAATTAGTATTCTTTATTAAATGTGCATAGATGTGTGGTTCTGTAAACATAAAAAGTAGAATAATGAGAATATACAATAATACGATATTCACATTATTACTTATGTAAATGAAAACAGACATTTAATACAAACTGTACAAAGAAATGTGTGTGTGTGCAACCACTGTGCATACGAGCAAGAGGTAAACAACTCTCATGTCTGAACACTGATGTCTACAATGAATAAACAGAGAATAATGACGAATGTTGGATGACAGTAATGCAATAGCAGCAGGATTAGTTTGTATAAACAGACTGCAAGAATGTTAGTAAATGCTGCCTATATTTAAACAAATGTTGTTTTTTCTGAATTCTACTCACGATTCTATAAAAAAGTTAGTTCATAAACCAGACCAGTCTTTAAGTCTTTTAGCTTTAAGGTGTAAGATTGGCTAGAAATGAACTCTAAACCAAAAGTCCGAGCTCGACACCACCATGTTTATATGAAATTACTGACATCAAAATGGAAACCAATAGACAGGAAAAGAAAGAAAATATTTGGACACCAGAAAAGGTTTACAAGAGGAATTGAGGTAATATGGCCAAAAATGCAGGTGTTCCAATCTTTTTTTTTTTTACTTTAAACTATTTGTGATATTTACCTAATAAAACAACACGTTTCAAGGCGGTTATATGAACTCACACATTTATTAGAGACATAAAGATCATGCACTCATAAAAAAACGATCAAAAATCATCCTACAAACCCAAGGCACAAGAAAAACGTGTTTGCGTTACATTTGAAATGATCACTTTTATTAATCCATTTTGACATCAAAGCAGGCATGCGCAGAACACATGCGCACAGTGAATAAGCCGCCAAAGCACCGGTAAAGGGTATTTAGCCTACATGCAGAGCAAAACCGAGGTAATGGGAAACTAATGCCAGTCGGGTTTGTTTCAAAAGTTTACGACCTTTAACTGATAACAGAGCACGTTTATTAACTATAAAGTAAGATTGTGCATGCAAACACACACACACTGTCTTCAGAAATATTTCTAATTAATCCAAAGATAGTCTTGCAAAATGCAAAATACGATTTTAATTCAACGTTTTGTTCTAATATGGCTCTAACATCTTTGTCCATCATCACACACAGGCGCATCTTTACTGTGTGTGTGTGTGTGTGTGTGTGTGTGTGTGTCACAGGTGCGGTGGTGCAGCTTCACTGTAACCATGACAACGCTAAATTGATTTGCAGATGCTGGATGTCGGAATCCGGTTGGGTGGCGGCGCTCTGTTTGCACTACGGCTTCGTTAAAACCAGCCACGGGCCAAAAAACGAGTCAAATGCATGGATTAAACATCTATTTCATAAGCCATTATATTGATTATTAATTAACCTTCATAAGGCATCAGATGCAGTGATCTCCACCATGCCAGAGACTGCAGTGGGTCTGATGCTCTTATGTGAGTAAATCGGTGCATCTGAATGCGTTAGTGACTGCGGCGTCTTAACGGAGACCGCCGTACGCGCGTGAAATACACAAGTGAGGCCCCGACACGCGCGCGCGCTCCCTCGAAGACGCGCAACAAAATGGCACACGGGTGTCTGTGTAATTCACGGATAATGAGAAAGAAAAAATGCAAATCAAGCCAAGCCATCATTAACACAACTGCCAACTGCGAAATCATCACAATTCCAACGGCCAGATTCATTGCTATGAATAAATATTTAAGTAAATAAACTGACTAGCTAAATAAATAAATAAAACGAATTCTGAATGAAAGATCTTACCGTTCTCCTCTCATGCATCCATCACATCCTCCGGATCCTCTTCTAATGAATCATGTTGGACACGAGGAAACCTAAATCAAACCAATTCCCGTCAATCCCACAGCATGAATTATAACCAAACCTATCGATCAGTTCCACAGCATTTGAGAACATTCATCTAATCAAATGCACACACTGTACCTTTTCCTTTCTCCTCGCGCCGACTCGACGAATCTTCTTCTAATGATTTTCCTCCCGTTGATTCGGTGTCTCTCACAGATCCGGAGCGCGTCAGTGCGCGCGGACACGGTGAATATATAGTTAACAGATCATACCACCGCTGGGAGAGAGAAAAACGACGCAATCGCTCGCTGTAAAGTGTAAAAATCGAATGTAATTTGATTATCCGGGGTACGAGGCGTACAAACCTACTGGCGCATTTTTGTGAGTGTATGCAGGCAGCTCGCGCGCGTCGTGGCCGTACACAGGGACTGATGCTGCACCCAGCGCAACATCTTACGCAAAGTCCGTAGCCACGGTCCTGAATACAGCGACCACTGAGACATGCACAAAACACACCTGCTCTAGCCTGTTTCCATACATCCACGCATACACAAGCTGTTTCATCTGCAGGGACGACTGAGATTTTGATCATGCCTAGCCTACTACTACAACTTCAACAGAAATCTAAAATGGAAAAGCTGTTTTGGTTCTGCTTTTGCTTCAGAGTTCACCCTGCAAAAATGTTTGCATCTTACAAAAGGAAATAAAACATTGAAATGTGTTAGTGTTACCTTGAACTGCATAAGCCCCAAAAAATATGCACAATCATTTACATGAAATTGACTAAACAGATTTTGGTTTAAAAATGTCTTTTGGATTTTGTTGGTTTTTGCTCACAGCAAGTTCATTATTTAATGTCATCTGGGTCATATTTTCTTGTATCTTGTGTAGTTTTGTGCATGTTTTTGAGGTTGAAGCTGTCACAAAACTTTGACATCAAATGTGACTCTACCTAACTCTGTACCAAAATACAGTTTGCTTGGATGCATGGCAGGTGTTTTCTCTTCATATGCATGATTATATATTTACTGGTTTATATATTTACTTTCGCAGTTATAATTGCTTTTACATTGCTGTCTGCAACCCTATCAGAACATTGCACTTTATGTTACATATATGCATTTGGCAGATGCTTTTATCCAGAGCCACTTACATTGCATTACAAGGTAGTTTTCACGCATTCCCTGCGACTCGAACCCATGACCTTGACGTTGCTGGCGACCTGGCTATTTAATGGACTAAATTAGTTTTGTGTATGCGGGTGAATTAATCATCATATTCACAGAATGATTATTTTGTTCACAAAATGTTTTTTTCTTTTCTTTCTTGTGCATTAAAGTATACAGTAACAGCGTTTTGGCATGAAATACAAATTCATTTCGTCCACAAAATCCTCATACTGATCCATGACTTGAAAAGCTCTTATCTGAATGATGGTTAAATTGTAACTTGAGGTGTATGTATATATTTACTAAATGTATATTTGTTAATTGTCACCATTGTTGAGGGTTGATGTAACAGATAACTCGCACTAAATGTTTTCAAGAGATGATAACCATGAAGCAATAAGACATTCAAGTTCTTCTAGTTTCAGCTTCAGGGTTTGGAACATGAAGGTCCTGCCTGTGGATAGACATAAAAACAGATTTTCCTTTTTTTTTAGTGCAGTGGAAAGACTCAGTGGAACCATCAATGCCAATAAAGAACCTTCATTTTTAAGAGCACAATATTTGTTCAAGTTATTTCTAAAATATAACCAGGAAAGCAGTTCTTATGCAAAACGCATCAGATGAATTCACAGGCGGGCCTAAAACATACATTTACGCTGATGCTTAGCTATGCAAACTCAGTTTCAGAGGCAATTTTATCTCATAATTGGTCACCATGCAATTTCAACACTTTACTTCAGGGTCCAATTCTCACTATTAACCGGTTGCTTATTAGCATGCTACTAGGATATTTGCTGTTTATTAGCACATATTCTGCATGACCATATTCTACATCTCTTAATCCTACTCAATACGTAAACTTAACAACTACCTTACTAACTATTGTGATGGATTGTTTAATTAATCAACTAACATTTGTTTTTCTTGCAGGAACGACATTCATATGCTTTTAAATGTTTCCAAACTCTTTGGGGAAAAATTGTGACTTTGATTGTGTGAGTGTGTGTGCATAAATAACAAATAGGGGAAGTGAAACTAGACAGATGACTAGTTCTCAAACCTTGTGATAAGTAATCACAAAATCAGAGTTTGCTTGTGCCAGTGACAGAGGGAAAAGGTTGGGGCTTTTGAACCAATTGAACCCATCATATTGAAGGTGACATGTCAGTCACGATAATCTTATTTGTTGTCTCGATTCTATAAAAACTGTTGTATTCGTGTTTTCTGGTGGGATTCTCAATGGAATTTGTCTGAGATCCTCCGGCCTTGCTTCTTGGGAGATATACCCTGAGAACTGCTCAGGAAGATCTCCCGGCCGTGATTAAAGCATTTAGAGGACATTTGCAGAAGTTTGTTTGTCGATTATTCCTGCGCAGGAAGTGAGCGAGTTTAGGGAAGCAAGTTAGTTAGAGTAAGACTCGGCCAGTTGTCGACTGAAAACGCAAAAGCTAGAGTATAAAGGTATTGGGTGGTGATTAGTAGACGCCCCAGATAAAGGTATTGGTGTCGATTTGGAGACGCCCCAGTTTAAGGAATTAGGTGTCGATTTGGAGACGCCCCCAGTTAATAAGATCAATTGGGTGTCGATTGGAAACGCCCCAGATAGTTAGGTTTAGGGAAAAATCGACCACACTATTAATACGCAGTGATTAGAAGTTTACTGAGGCAAAAGTCGTAGTTAATTATTTAGTGAGGATTGGACCCTAAACTAAAGTGTGACCAAAAAAAGGTTGCATTTTTATTAGGGCTATTTTTGCAGCTCCTGGTAAATGCTGATGGCCGCTAGCAAAGCTGATTCTCCCAGTAAAGGAATAAATGAATAAGCAGGGCATCTTGACCAGATCTAGCGGGCGTAATGGTAATGGAGCTCGGCCTCCATGTTCAACATGCTTGAGGTAGTTCACATTAGCGGCCCTGTTTGAGCTCTCCTGTGGTTCTGTGTTGAACTCTGTCTGCGTCCCACACACTTGTGTCCTCCAGTATGTATTATGACTTAATGATAAGCCATCTACCTACCTCCCTCTCTCTCTCTCTCTCTCTCTCTCCATCCCCCCTCCCATTAAGAATCCAGTCACACAGTGGTGCAGTGGATATTCTGCCTTCCCTCACCTCACTCCGTTCCGTACAACACGCACAGACGCACGCACACACAAATATAAACAAACAAACAATAAACAACTCCCCCGTTTTGCAGCGTCTATATCACTCGCTCTGGTTTGAGCTGAAACTCGAGCTGTGTCGTCAGTTTGGCTGATGTCTTTAACGCAGCTGTCGTGCGCTAGGTTTCTGCCCTCACAATGTCATATGATCCTCAGTCTTTCATTTTTCTTCCAGTGCATATGTGCGTCAACATCTCGTGGCATATATTATTGTGTGTGTTTCCTCCCACTAAGGGTTTTCATGTATGCATGTGTGTGTGTGTGAGAGTGTGTGTGTGTGCATGTGGAGGACTGTGCTTGTGTGTGAATGAGTTCTCTGTATCTGCCTCACTGAAACGCTATGTGCTTCTGTTACTAATACTGACGCTATCGCCTGCTACATATGGACTGGACACTTTATATGCATGATATTGATATTATTAACCAATATAATCTCAACAGCTTGTTGTTTTCGATCTTTAATTAACACAAACCTTTAAGATATTATAGTTGTGAAATTATATCGCAGCATCCCAGTTCAGTTGCTAAATCCTAATAAATAGTACACAAGAATAAAATAGCTGAAAATAATATATCTAAATGTGCTGGTTCGAAAGAAATTTAAATTTAAATTATTAATTGTAATGTGATGGATTTAGCCATAGATTTTAATGCTTGCATCCAAACGAAAACCGTACGTTACGAGGGTTTGGTGTTATCACGGTTTACTAACTCGAAACTTTCCCATTACTGCTGTTAGGCTGTGGTAAAGGCCAGACACATGATCCACAGAAGTACGTGAGCGTTTGTGAACAGTTCTGGGCCTGAATAAATTAAAAAGTGGCATCAACTTGTTACACGAGAGACTAATAAACGATTCACAATTAAAAACAGTCTGTTAGCGAACTAAAGATGCTTCAAACTTGTGGATTTTTTTTGTGTTTACAGATTTATTTATTTATTTGCTAAGAAAAACAGCCATAAATTGGTGCTTTTATGAATTAACAGTTTGGGGTCAGTCATTTGTTTTGTTGTTGAAAGAATTCATTACTTTTATTCAGGAACGACGCATTAAATACATTTATAATGTTATAAAAGATTTCCACAAAATATTAAGCAAGTGTTTTCAACATTGATAATAATGAAATGTTTCTTGAGCAGCAGATCTTCATATTAGAATGATTCCTGAAGGATCATGTGACACTGAAGACTGGAGTAATGATGCTGAAAATTCAGCTTTGATCACAGGAATAAAGTACATTTTACAATGTATTCAAATAGAAAACAGCTGTTTTAAATGGTAATATTATTTCACATTTTTACTGTATTTTTAATGGTGAGCAGAAGAGACTTCTTTCAACAACATCCCTAAACTTATATGGTAATTCAACTGCATTTATAGTACTTCATATGCACAAAATAACATTCAGAGTAAAATAGACGAGCTTTGAGGCTTAACTTCTGTCTCGACTGTAAAAACAACATTAAAACAGATGGAGAGATGGGATTTCAGATCGGCCACCAGAGGTCCCTGTCATTCCAGAATTATTGACTGGTTGCTATAGTTACGCACCTGTTCCTTGATGTTTAACCAGATACCTGTTCAAACCATAGACTGGTTCAAACCCCATCTTCGCTCGTTCGGTCCTGGGTGTGTGACAGAGCCGGAGCTGATAGTCAAGTGTTCAATGCACAGAAATGTTAGTTTTATTCCTTCCACTTTTTCAGGTGTGAATGCCTGTAGGTGAAATATAATATGGATTTGGCTCTGATGATAATGGAGGCTTTTCTCCAGTGCACAGTAATCTTTCTAACAAGCTCCTACTGGTTTTTGTACAACCCCTCATTAAGCAATATATAAATTACAAAGAGGCCGTTTCTTGACTCTGCTTGAATCATTTGCAGGTCTCTGGCTCTCTTGGAGGTTTTCCAAAAGCAAAAATGTGTTAATTAAAATTAATGACATCCCATATTATTAAATAAAGAGGTAAAGGTTCCATTGATGAAACAGAATTAATATTTTATTATCATTTTGGTCTGTAGAAACACTGGTTGTAGTTGTAGGTTGTTTTCCGATGAACACACTTATTAACTTAATTCTTTCCATTCATACGGTGGAAGTATTTAGAGACTTAAAAATATCTGAATGTCACTGTTACTAAGTAGCACTGCAAACTGAGCAGCAGTTCATTTACAGAAATAAAACGCAAATACACTTGACAAGAAGAAAAAGAAAAAAAGAAAAAACCCTTTTAACCCTTAAACACATACCTCGTGATTTCATTCACTTCCCTCCTCATTCATTTTTTTTAAGTTAGAAATCAACCTTCTTAGTATTCCTCAATAAATTCATTATAAACGATATAACAAAACAAACAAAAAAAATCATAAAATGATGCTTGTTTTCCCATTCATTTTTTGTAAAAAAAAAAAAAAAATTATATATGGTTGCTAACGACCCGAGGTGTGTAACAATCTAAGTATATATTTTTTCTGCACAACAATAATTGAATCTTTGATGACTGAATAAGTGCAATTCACCATTATTCCACATGGTGGCGATGTCTGATCCACAATGATGACGTGATGTTTCACTCATAGTTACCGCAGGCAGAAAACAAAAGAATAGGAAGAATAATCAGAAAAACTTGAAATGGCTAAGCGACTCAAGTACTGACGCAATCAAATATTACCGTCACTGTCACTTGATGGTGGATCTAGTAAAGAAGCTGTCAGCGATCAATATATTGGCTTTGAAGATGAAACCGACGGTTTTGAGAATATGGTTGAGCTGGCGAATATGAGCCAGATGCTGAATGTACTGAGAAATGAGCTCTGATGAGGACAGTGATGATGGTATAAAGCTTCTGCTCAAACTGAACCCTTCCAAGCTCCAAAAGATAACAAAATATGCTTTATTTCATCCTTCTGAAATAAAGTTACTCTAATATCAGAGACAGAGATCCATCTGTGTTAGATACAGATCCGGGTCGCTAAAGACCCGAATATGTAATGATTGGCAAAACATTCATGCATTTAAGGGTTAAATGACAAAACAATAGAAATAGTGTTGAAAAAGTCGAAAAGAAAATGCAATCTAATGCAATGACATTCACATACTTTTTGATGGCCACCGTATAAATGTTTTCCATAACTGTAAATATGCATGGTTGTGCCTCATCTATGATTCCTGATGTCCTTTCACAGGCAACACGTAATTGGCTGGGTAAAGCCCTTGGACTCCGCCTTCCTTCACCCCCCAGCACCAGCCCTGATCATCCTCTTCCTCAGTCTTGAGGAACTCTTCACCTGTGAGACAGAGCGACAGCCGTCAGCGCCTCAGAGAGATTCAGTTTAACTTCACAAGGGTCGAAGATCACCTGCTCTGAAGGACAGTTCATCGTCTTCCTCTCCGGTGTAGTTGTACAGCGCTCGCACACGCACTCCTCCGATCATGACCCTGCGGGAGAAGATGACAGAGAAATCTGAGCGCTTTCAATTTCACCTCAACTCCTGAGGCGTCCAAACCGTATGGAAGCTACAGTGCTGTTTCACTATTATGCTAATATATTATATACAGTGTAATAGATGGAAATGTTATATGCAATTCAAATGCATGAATCTACTATATGCCTCGAAACATAACACTAAAAGAAACCTCGCCAGCACTGATTAATTCCTCCCAAAAAACGTTTATTCAACCCACTAAACAACTTGCAGCCATTAACATTGAATATACCTTAAAGCACACCGAACACCATCATTAAAAAGGTGACATTCACAAATGTGAATCTGCCCAGGACTGGCTGCCCTCCAAACACAGTGTCCGCATAAGAGAGAAACTGTTTTAAGGGAGAGTTACAGTCCTCATGGCAGAATAAAACAGTTCGCAAAGATAAAAACATCTCAACTGGAGCTCAGCCAAAAGCACACTGGAGGAAGATGACAAAAACAACTTTTGGGTCTTCATGCTTAAGTGCTAAAGATTGTCAGTAAGATCGTTCATCACAATGAACACACACAGCGTCCCTACAGTGAAACATGGAAGTGGCAGTATGTTTTATAGATGTGCTCTGAGGAAGGGACAACAAAACTCATGAAGGAGCGGAACACACACACACACACACACAATCTTGGAGGAAAAGTCATGTCGCAATACCTGGCTGGCTGTCTCTTTTATGCTTTTTTTCAAATATAACCTTTCATGCAGTGTGTAATATAGCAGTTTGTGAATGTAAAAGGCCTGCATAGTTTTGAAGATTTAACAAATCTGCATAATGGTCTTCATTGGTTGCCTGTGAACCACATTTGCTTTGCCCCGCCCTCAAACGCTGTAGCTGTCGCTGAGACGTTTGGTTCGTGTTGTTGAGAAGACGCTGTTTTCTGCAATGCAAATACACTTTAGAGAGACTGAATCTTCAAACGAACCGTTTTCAGACTCCAGAGAAAAGAGCTGATGCTGCAATGTAGAAAAAGTATCCGGAGAAAATTTAATGTTTTTTTGACCTTTGCATGTAAACCTATTGTGGGAGACTCCAAAGCAACATTAGGAACCTATAAAACAGCATAATAGGGGCACTGATATGATCTGATACAAAATATAGAAACTAAATTATGGAGATTTGAAACCAAAGATAGTGTGTCAAACAAGATAATGTTACCTTAAAGGAACACTCCACCGTTTTTTGAAATAGGGCTTATTCACCTTCTTTCCTACATTTAGATGAAAACATCTCAGTGCATGCATTGTTTTAGTTTGACAGGGTCAGCGCTAGCTTAGCTTAGCATAATGAATGGAATCCTTTGTTGCCAGCTAGCATGTCCTGAGTAAAAGTGATATAAAAAATAAAAAAAACCAACCTAATTACTTCTTGTGGCCTGCGTATTCACAACGAGTACAAATAGCGATGCAGATTAACACTAGGCGATTTTCCTAGGCAGATATTGACTTATATATTAAGGACTATATTAGGGGGAAGCACAGGCGAAGCACTGCTACTTGGGCGTGATATCTCTGCACCCAAGTAGCAGTGCTTTGCCTGTGCTTCCCCCTAATATAGTCCCAAGTCAGTATCTGCATAGGAAATCGCCTAGTGTTAATCTGCATCACTATTTGTACTTGTTGTGAATACGCAGGCCACAAGAAATAATTAGGTGGGTTTTTTTTATTTTATATATTACTTTTACTCATGACATGCTAGCTGGCAACAAAGGATTCCATTCATTATGCTAAGCTAAGCTAGGGCCGACCCTGTCAAACTAAAACAATGCATGCACTGAGACAAAAATGCATTTGCCCACCTATCTAAATGTAGGAAAGAAGGTGAATAAGCCCTATTTCAAAAAACGGTGGAGTGTTCCTTTAAAGAGCTACCCATTTAACCCATAAAAATGAGTTTTGTGGGTATAAAATGTATTCAGGTCGATTCAGTGATCGTCAATCATATTTTTGACTGGGGGAAAAAAACACGTTAATTTAGATGTTAACCATTTTTAAACTCTATCTATGACATTCCATTCAATGCATCATTATTTTTGAACATCAAAATCAAAGAAAAATGAAAGTAAAAGAATGGAATGTTCACAGACTGTTTACAGCACGCACTACATGCTATTTTTAAGTATGCATTGTGCAACAATAAGCATTTTAAAAAGTAGTGTGCAACATTGTTGTCACATGACCTCATGTTTAATTCAGTGACTTCCAGCCGGTATCATGCAAGAAACATAAATCTGCATTTTTAATGCATTTTGTGTAAAAAACATTTCTTCACTCTTTTGACGGCTGATCAGATGATCAGATGAAATCAGCTCCAGTTCATTCATCACAGCGGAAATGAAGATCAAGCTGAGCGCATTCTAGTATTGCACACAGTATACTGCACATTTCGGCAAATGACACACTTCACCTTTATGACTGCAGTTCACAATCATTCCTCATCCAACCGAATCACTTCAGCCAAGAAGGATTTGAACCGCTGACAGACGGAAACCCAAAGAGACTCGCTGCTCAATACTTACACATTTCATTTCATAATCTGATTCATTTTCTAATTAACTTGAATTAATTAATATTACCTTTGACATTATAATAGAGCACGTTGAGTGCAACAATTCTCAGTTAAGGCAAGACACTACAGGCGAATAGGGTCAAAATGTAGACTAATAAATAACACCATACTTTCCCTAGTTGATTAATCACAGTACATCAAGACTACTGTAATTTATTACAAGTTTTCTGAAATATGTTTAAATACTGAAATGAGGCATTATTTCATTAAATATGCCCTAATTTGCATACATTTCCAGAACATAAATGTGAACACTGATAAAGCCAGGTTGCTTCCATGTTTCACCATGTTTTAGGGAAACATGTATTTAATTATACAAACCCCTCTGTAAAACCCGTCAGAATATAGGAATAAAACCATAAAGTTTAGTGGATAAAAGTGATACTGAAGTGGAGATTAATAAAAAAAAAAAACAATGGTTTTGCCTTGTAGTGTCTAGCCTTAAATACATCATAGTTGAAAATTGAGACAAAAATCTAATGGTGTTAAATATACAATTATAGACACTTTATTGTGTGTGCGTGTATGTGTGTGTGTGTGTGTGTGGTGAGCTTACGCTTTCTCCTCAGGTCCTCTGTGTACTTTTGGTTTCTTTCCTGGTTTTTGTTTTTTAATCGGAGGATTCCAGTCCTGCACCAAAACCACGCATAGACGAGATTACAGGACAAAAACACAGAAAGACAGAAAGAAAGAAAGAAAGAAAGAAAGAAAGAAAGAAAGAAAGAAAGAAAGAAAGAAAGAAAGAAAGAAGAATCAAATGGGTCCTGTAGTCATTTTAAAACTTGTTTTGTGAATAGTCAAGTCATGAAACACTAAATTACGAGTTTTTGACACAATCTGGATGCATATGATGACACACACCTCTATTTTGGGCCAGTCGGTTGGCATGCCCGGCCCATGGTGGTTCTTCCACCAGCGGAGATCATCAGGTTCACTGATGGACATGAGTGTGTGATGTAGTTCACCGTACACTGCTTTTATACTGAAACACACGCAATACACATATAAAAACCCTCAGGCTTTTTGACAGGACAATGAACATCACTGCAGCTAATAGGCTTTATGTTGAACGTCACATGAACAAACAGGAAAACAGGTCTCATCGCATCTGCTCGTCTGAGAAAGTGTTAATAGCGGTATGAACTTTCTATAAATATATATATATATATATATATATAGCAGCTTCCATTATATACATACATATAAAGTATACATACTAATATATATTAGGGAAAAAAAGGTAAATTTAGACTTTTCAATCTCACAAGTTTATATCTTGCAATTCAGAGTTAATATGTGAACTTGGAATTGCAAGGAAAAAAGACAGAATTTATAGATAGAGTTTATATCTCGTAATTCAGATTTTTTTTTCCCCTCAGAATTATTCATTTATGATTGCAAATGCAAATTATAAAGTCCGAATTGTGAGATATAAACTCGCAATTCTGAAAAAAAAGTCGCAATTACCCTTATTTTTATTCCGTGGTGAAAACAAGCCTCCATAATATATACACATAAATACATAAAGTGCAGAAAGCAAATATATATGTACACACAGGGTTTGAAATTAACACACCCTCCAAATACGATTAAAAATCAACTGTGACGCTGTCAAATCACGAGCCAATTTGGCGTTACTTATTATGTTTACTCACTTTGCTGGGGAAGTTCGTGTGAGCCAAATCTGCACAAATACTCAACTCGTGAGTCATCATGATATATTAAATACAGCGTATTGCGCAGAATCTGCTCATATCTGGCTTACTTGAACACACGTCACTACGCAACAAATAATGGCACACTTGTTCATTTGCATTGAAGCAATAGCGAAGATTAAAAAGCATTTGGTTTACAGAAAAGACATTGTTATTTTCCAACATCCTACTTTTTTTCTTGATGTTCTTTGTACTATATTGATCTGTCCACTTAAAACACATTTTTGTTGAAAAGGATGAGGATAAAAGAGGAAGGGAGGAGATGGCTGGATGACAGGATTTTGTTAAAAACCAGAAATTAATGTATGAATTCCAAATTTTATTTTTTATATACATATAAATTGCTGTGACGTAGTTAATTTGGATTCTTTTTTCTTTTGGCCAGTAGAAGTTCTGAATGGCCGATAACTTTAGTAGCCAAATTGGAAAAGTTCATTTCAAACCCTGTGTACACATTTCAATTGAAACTGTTCTGAAATCAACACTAACACATATTTGTTTTTGTTCGCTTTAATGTATTCACTACAAAAAAACAAAAAAAAAACGATCGCAATTGTTTTATGGCGGCCAATGTAATGTAATCAAATGCGTGTTGCCATTTTAAACCTCTCATTGTTGGTGATGTCGAGGTGTCTGTGAATGGACAGGAAGGCCTGTTTCAGGAAGCTGATCCTCTTCCTCTCCTCCTCCTGTGATTGGTCGAACACAGACTCCATTTCCTCCATGTATCGCGGTGCAAAGCCAGTGACGTCCTCTAGGACCTTCTCATAACGATCACGTGCCTGCAAAAACACGCATAAATAATTCATGAATATATTATATATAATAAATATAATATGTTTGTGTAGAAAGCCTCATTGCTCACTGACCTTGCTGCGCTCCTGTGTGGCTCTCTCTCTCGTCTGCTGAATCTTGGACAGTTTGCTCTCACTCAGGCTGGCGTTGTGTTTGGCTTGATTCTCTTTTTCCTGAGCGATCAGCTCCCTCTGACATGACTTATGATACACCGCACGGGCCTTTTCCAGCTAATGGATACACAAAAACTTATTATTAGCATCACGTAGTGCTTTTCATGTCATATTCAGCTCTAACTTATGCTATAACATGCACTGGGAATACAACTATCTCATCTTCTCTTTCTAACTGGGACGTTTCCAATGTCAAGTAATATTTTTTTCCTCACTAAAAGCTGAATGCTGTATGAAAGGAAATAAATGCAGATAATAATTTTGAACTAATAGTTATCACCACAATTTCCCTTTAGTTGATTAATCACAGTACATTAAGACAATTGTTTTGAAATACAAGTTTCCTGAAATGTTGTTTAAATATGCTGTGAGGCATTATCTAATTAAATTTGCACATACATTTCCAGAGCTGAAATCTGAAAATTTCTGGTTTCCTTTTATTGGCATGTTAGAGTTTAAGGTTTTTACAGAAGGGATTTTGGATATCTATTTTTATCATTCCATAAACCCCCAAAAATACAGTCAACAGACAGAAAAAAATATTTTTAGGAATAAACTGCATAAAATCAGCCAAATGATATAAACAAACTCCTCATTAAAAATGGGAATTTTGGATGGGAATAAAACTGTAAAATTTGGTGTATATAAGTGATACTGAAGTGGAGATAAAAACTCTTAGAATAATGGCCTTTAAATGACATGTATTATAATTGAAATCTACGCTAATAGATCTACGTGTAATAAATGTGTATTTCAGATGTTTTCTTTCCACTAGTTAATGAAGCAAAATAGCCTGAAATCTCCAAATTAAGCCTGGTTTTTCCTGTACTATCTTGCTTTAATGTACTGAAACACTGAGTGGGATTTTAAAACAAATGGTATTAATTTGAAACAGTTGGCGACCTCCAGCGATTATATCATCGTCAGTATACGTCTTACTATCACCTTCTTTAATCTCTTCACCCAGGGCTTCTGAGCACGTGAGAAAGCCGTCCCAAGGTCATGTGACTCCCTGAAGCCGCAGAACATTTTCCGCGGGAACGTCTCTTTCTTCCAAGAGCGAATGCGCTCTCCGTCTTCCGAAACCAGAGACTGGGAGATTGACGTGTGAAGGGCAGACAGACGCTCGGTGGACGAGAAAAAGCACTGCCACGCTCGCAAGAGGGACCCGTACAGCGGCCCTGAGAGAGAGAGAGAGAGAGACACACACACACATCAGCTTTTATCCATTTACGTCACACTAAGCAAAACTGCAACTGAACTTGACAGCCAGCAGATTTTTGTTTTTATGTAACAGTGCTATTTTAATATCACTGAGATACTTTTATTTTTATATTTTTCTGTTCAATTTTTTTTTAAATGCATCTTTTTTTTTTTATTAATTCTTATTTCAGTTTTAGTTATTTTAGAATTAAGTTAAAATTTGTTTTATTTCAAGTAACGAAAAGGTTTTTTCTTTCATGGTTTTAGTTAAAGGGGTGGTTGATTATGATTTCACTTTTTTAACTTTAGTTAGTGTGTAATGTTGCTGTTTGAGCATAAACAACATCTGCAAAGTTACGACGCTCAAAGTTCAAAGTAACGGGAGATATTTGCTTTTAGAGAAATCGCTTTTTAAAGGGATACTCCACTTTTTTCGGAAATAAGCTCATTTTACATCTCCCCCAGAGTTAAACAGTTGAGTTTTACCGTTTTAGAATCCATTCAGCCGAACTCCGGGTCTGACGATACCACTTTTAGCATAGCTTAGCATAGATCATTGATTCTGATGAGTCCAGTAGCATTTCTTTCAAAATGACCAGAGAGTTTCAATATTTTTCCTATTTAAAACTTGACTCTTCTGTAGTTAAACCGTGTACTAAGATTGACGGAAAATGAAAAGTTGTGATTTTCTAAGCCTATATGGCTAGGAACTACTCTCATTCCAGCGTAATAATCAAGGAACTGTGCGGCTGTACCATGAGTGCAGCAGGCGTAATGATATGACGCAGCGCCTGAAAATAGTCCCCAGCTCGGTAACTTCTTCCAACGTGACCGGGACTAAGTTTGTCTAACCTATTAGACCTATTTTCAGGCGCTGCGTCATATCATTACGCCTGCTGCACTCATGGTACAGCCGCACAGTTCCTTGATTATTACGCCGGAATGAGAGTAGTTCCTAGTCATATAGGCTTAGAAAATCGCAACTTTTCATTTTCCGTCGATCTTAGTACACGGTTTAACTACAGAAGAGTCAAGTTTTAAATAGGAAAAATATTGAAACTCTTTGGTCATTTTGAAAGAAATGCTACTGGACTCATCAGAATCAATGATCTGTGCTAAGCTATGCTAAAAGTGGTACCGTCAGACCCGGAGTTCGGCTGAATGGATTCTAAAACGGTAAAACTCAACTGTTTAACTCTGGGGGAGATGTAAAATGAGCATATTTCCGAAAAAAGTGGAGTATCCCTTTAAGGACTACAACAAACGGCTGGTAGGGACTACAGCGACATTCCTCCCGGGTTAGTGACATCACCAACCCTAAAATTTACATAAACCCCGCCCCCGGGAACGCGATTTTTAGATTATCATGACAGAATATGCTAACTACACATAAGCTACCTAAATTCATCAATTACCCATTCAGAAATGTCCTGTTGCTTCTACATGTTGTCACTTCTTCTTGAGTCTCTCCATTATTTGTCTGAATCCGGTTTGAACATAAAAGGCTAAACGTTTTTGAAATTTTCCGTGCATGTCTGTGTGTGTGAGGTAAAAGGACAAGAGCTCTTGTAACTCCGCCCCCTGTGCCGGGAGCAGAAGCTCATTTGCATTTAAAGGGGGACACACAAAACGGTGCGTTTTTGCTCACCCTCAAAAAGTGACAATTTTAACATGCTATATAAAAATATCTGTGGGGTATTCCGAGCTAAAACTTCACATACACACTCTGGGGACATCAGAGACTTAATTTACATCTTGTGAAAAGGGCATTATACCAGCCCTTTAACTATAATAACCCTGGTATGTAAAAGAGCAACAAAATAAGGCTGGGTAGATAACAGAATCTTCAGATTAAAGGTCCCGTTCTATGCGATTCCATGTTTCAAAGTTTAGTTAGTGTGTAATGTTGTTGTTAGAGTATAAATAATATCTGTAAAATTATAACGCTCAAAGTTCAATGCCAAGCGAGATATTTTATTTAACAGAAGTTGCCTTTCAAAGCCTACAACGAACGACTCGTTTGGACTACACCCCTCTACTTCCTGCATTCATGATGTCACCAGAACCGTTTTTGGAATAAGCTCCGCCCACAGGAATGCTCCCTCAACTCTACTGGCTACTTGCGCACTTCTTATAACTTAGGCTACTGTGTTTACTCAGCTCTTACGGTGATTTTCTGAAGTAAAACTGACGCTTCATCTTTTGTGTGATGTACAATAAACTTTATTAAACTCATCAGTACATGTTTGATCATCATTCGGACCTGGTCCGAAACAGCAGACTTGTAGGCTGTTAATAAATAATGGATACATACAAGCAGATGAC
The DNA here is from genome assembly GCA_021464565.1 of Rutilus rutilus. Classification (NCBI taxonomy): domain Eukaryota; kingdom Metazoa; phylum Chordata; class Actinopteri; order Cypriniformes; family Leuciscidae; genus Rutilus; species Rutilus rutilus. The sequence goes on along the minus strand of JAJAQA010000024.1, from coordinate 4,189,467 downwards.
AAATACGTTATAATAACCGTAATTAAACTACTAAACCATACCTGTTTCATCTCTATACAGCACTCTGACTCTGTAGGCATTATTGTCCGACTCGAAATGAACGCCGTTACTGAGAGTTTCTGATATTATCATCCAGGCACGTGCAGAGGGGGGGGCGTTGGGTGCTCGAGCACCTGCCCCTTTGCCCCTTGGTGACCAAAGTGCCCTTTTGTCAAGCAAAATTTCCTCTCCTTTTTTTGTAATTAAAGGCCCTTTTGTGGATGCCTGCCCAATCTAACCATTAGTAAAATTTATTAATAATAATTTAGCCGTAAATAAAATGACCCACATGATGACCTTTCACCTGGCGAACTCATCCGGGTTCCTGACGCTGCACGCACATTTTTTTAATTTCTACACTGCACTACCAGAAGATATCTTCAAATCTGTGGCTGCTGGTAAGTGGCGTTTCATTCTCAGCTTAGTGATTTTGATGTTTGTTTACTTATTATTATTATTTTACAAGGACGATGTGAAGAGCATGCAGAGACGTTGTTTATATTGCTGTGTGTAGGCTGTAGTAACTGTTTTCCTGAATGCCATCAAGATTAAAACCGAGACTGATTTCATAACAGGTCAATAAACAAATAGTTAAAATTTAGTCACTTACATTTTAGACGCAATGACTGTTTTTGTTCTGTTTCAGCAGCGAAAATAGTTCCAAACAAAGATCACGCAGGACCATCGCGAATCTCACAGCTACACTCAGCCGTGTTTCATTACTGAATGATTCAGCGTTTTGAACGAATCAGTTGAGTCAAATATTCAATGACCCATTCATAAACTGCCTCATTCTGAATAAATCAGCCGTTTGAACGAATCGTTTGAATGAATGACTCAATGACTCGCTCATTAAGACGGTCGCCTGCCGCCTCCTACTGGCGGTTTAGTCTCATAAAGTATATTCTTTTCAACATTCCTTATTTGTATATTCAAAAATATTTAAAATAATCCAATTTAATACAGTTATAATTTTTCAATGTAAATTATTTAATTTGATTGGTAACAGCCTGGTGTCTTATTATTTTAATTGAATATATTGATCAAATTTAAGAATTTGAAATGAACAGATGGAGATACATTTAATAAAATTAGGGGAAAAATGCCCTTTATAAAAGGTACAAATAAATTGTGTTTTCAAACAGTGATGTAATGAAACATTGACAATTTAAGCTTGAAGAGAGTAAAGCCTCTGTTTAGACTATTAAGGAAATGTAATTTTGCCAAAAGAAGAACTTTTATTTTAAATAAATGTTCATTTTAAATCAGCCTACTTCAGTGTGATATGTTACCATATTATCATGCTTAACACTAAGAATTTGAATAATTGTAATGTGATGATCAGATGCAGATATCTAAATCAAAGAATATGGGCGGTTGGCGGGTGGATTATTTTTAACAGTGGATTCGGGTGACTCAAAGTGCACCAGATTAATGAATTTATCTTTAAAATGTACAAAATTTTCTTACGGGGGGGCATGCCCCCGGACCCCCCTAGAGGTAGCGAGCTCAACCCACAAAAATACTGTGGGAAACACATATGATGATCTACAAAAAAAATAAACAAATTTAATTATTTATTATTAAAATACATTATTAGGATTTTACCCATCTGCCTCATTTTGAGTCAGGAAAAACACAGCCCCATTTAAAACCTTGTTCCATGTGCCCTCTTTTATACTTTGAGCACCTGCCCCTCCAGAGGTCTCTGCACGGCCCTGTTATCATCATTCCGTGAGATGAATTTGTCCTGACAGACTGAGCGCGAGCTCATGAAGCTCCGCCCCCTGTGTCGTCCAGCAGCAGCTCATTTGCATTTAAAGGGCACACACTGAAACAGCTCGTTTTTCTGAGCCCCAAAAAATGTCAATTTAAACATGCTGTAAAAAATTATCTGTTGGGTATTTTGAGCTCAAACTTCACATACACACTCTGGGGACATCAGAGACTTATTTTACATCTTGTGAAAAGGGGCATAGAACGGGACCTTTAAAGCAAATGAAACTACTGTACAATAACTGACATCAAAAACAAAAACTTAAAAATGAGCAAAGATTCAATAATACCTATACGCCAGTTTTAGTGAGCGTGACGCTTCTGAAAATAGTGGACCAACTTCGGACCAATGAGATTTGACTGTGGGCGGAGCTACTCTGAGTTTTAAACTGATCACTTATTGAGAGTTTTTGACAGGTCAGACTGAAGCACTCACGAGTGTCAGTGATTGATTTCCACTTGCTGCTCCACTCAGTCAGCTGACGGGCGTACTGTCGCTCCACATGAGCCCGGTCCTTCATACATGCTATGATGTCATTACACGCTTGGTACGACTCTGATGTCCTCCGCACTGTCCGCACGTAATTTCCTGGCTTGAGACAAGAACAGAAGGAAATGGATGGCGTATTTTTGTAGGCCAAAACCCAGAAACAAGTTAGCATTTCAGCACTTAAAGTCAATGGGGGTTTTGAATGTTTTGTTAAATACCCGAAATAAGGTCTGTGGTGATGACAAGATATTTTCACATTTTTATTCTGTGACATAAAATGCATCAGTAAAACTCCCTTGTGATTTTCCGAAGTGCCTACAGAGACTACAGAGGTTGTTGGACATTAAATGCCATCAAAATTAGTCAGGTAATGAATATGTTTTTATTAATGATCTAACTATAATAACTCTAGTATGTAAAAGAGCAACGTTTACAAAATAATGGTGGCTAGATGATGACAGCATCTCCAGATTAAAGCAAATGATCTTGATTGGACTAACCAAATTTAGATATGTTAATAATGAGTGATTTTTTTGCCATGTTACCAAAAATAATTGTGCAAATTATATGACAAAGATAATAATATATAATTTCCCAAATGGGGGATTGGGAACATAATGTGTGCAAAGTTAGCACATCTGCATAATATACAAGAGGACAATATATTAGCAATAGGCTTTTTTTTTTAGAAAGGAAAATGTAAAAGATAAAAAATATGATTTAGAGAGAATATATTGAATTAATACTCAATAGTTAAAATGGGGGGAAACAATTTTCAGATATTTGTGTGCCACACTTTTTAAAATAAAGGTTCCAAATGTGGGTTTTCACAGTGATGACAGAGAAGAATCATTTTTGTTTCCCCAAAGAACATTTCAGTAATCAGTATTTTTTCCACTATTAAGAACCTTTTCTGCATTAGAAAGGTTCCGTTAATGTTTCAGGTTCTTTATGGAATGATAGATGCCAATTTGAATCTATGTGAATTGAGTCTCTCATGAAAAGCGTTATTTTGTGTGGCACATGCTATGTAGTGCAACCCAAATCAGTCACTTTTGATCTATGGTGCTGCCTTAGAAGGAAGCTACCTATGTAGGGAGTAAACAGCAAGGCAGCTCACTATAGGTGTTGCAACAGCTTTTTCCTTACCATCCAGAAGCTGATTTTGTTGATGTCCTCAGGTGGGCCTGCGGGAGGGTCCGCCATGGTCACAGCTGGCTGCAAAAGACAGTCTGATTACATGCATGTGTGTAAGTGAGGAAGAATCTGCATGCTTCATGTTATGGAGTATAAAACCAATACACCAAGAGAAGTCCAAGTTGTCCAGATTCCTCGAGGCTGTTGTTACCCCTGCACTATCAGAACCTGCCTTGACACATCAGGTGACATGTATTCAGGGGCATCTGGGTATGTTTACTCATTTGTTTCCACAATCCTCCTAGAGGCTTCATGGCAAACAGACGGCCGCTCACTGCAGCGTCTCAGAAGCTTTTGAACCTTCTGCACATTTGCATTCCCCGGGCCTGTTGTCTCATCGGATGTAAACATCTTCTTGTTTTGACATATTGCAGAATGAGTTACATGCAGCAGTTTAGAAGTGTTAGAGATTTGTTCAGAACACTATGAGCAATGGTAATGATGCTTGACTTGCAAACACAGATGCTCTTGAAAAAGAACAAAACGTCACCTGTGTACAGCCAGGTTGTTCCTTTTGCCTTTTACAATATAACAACAGCCAACATTTTAGTCATGTTGATGAGTAACTTTAATCTAATATATGTCTATATATATATATATGACTGAATGTAATGTTTTCGAAAAATGAAATTGCATGTAATTTGCAAATGAATGAAAATGTATTAAAGTTTAAATTTATCTTTATGTGTCATTTCATAATTATTTCTATTCTCTGACGTGGTTAAAGTGCACTGTCGACTGAAAAATGTATGGTACATAAAAATAATTTTAATGTAATTTCTATTGAAACTTGTATGTCATGTATTTAAATATATTGACAGTTAAACATCTGTAATGAAGACGTTCCAATTTAGTGCATTTAAATGTATTAATTAAAAAAAAGTAACATCAGATAACACTAGTTAAAATTTGAATCACCTACTTTATGTGTGCTTTAGTATGCATGTTAGTCACGTCAAAATGTGTACTTTAAAACACGGCAAAAGATCTTTAAATGGCCTTTTATTTCATTAATATCATATCTGCAAGTATAGCTTTTTAAAAATATACTTTTAAGATTTGACGTACACTACAAGTGCATATTAAATACAGTTAAGAGAACTTTTTCACAAGGTAACAAAGTCTAAAATGATATCCGCTGTGGTTTGGGGTCAAAAACACGCGGTCACAAGATGCAAAATAGCAAGTGACGGGAGCAACAAGTCCTGCGACCCGCTTGATGACTGTAGAGCAGTGGTTCTCAATCTGTCAAATCACGGCAACTTGATTGGATGATGATTAAAATAAAAAAAGATCTTGCAAAAATGATGCACTGGTAAAAGTAAGGCAATTTCAAATGGTAAGTGTATGAGCGCCACTGCTATAGAACACTAAACTATTGACACGTAATATGACTTGTGCCTAAATGCATGGGTGAAACTGTACAATAAGGTTTCATTTGTTCAAATTAAACATGAACTAATAATGAACAACACCTCTACAGTAATTAATCATCTTTTAACATTTAATAATACATTTTTAAAATTAAAAGTTGAATCTGTTAACATTACTTAGTGCACTGTGAACTACAATTGGTTTACTTAATTGATTTGTATTTTTATGGCATTAATAAAGATGAATAAATGCTGTAAAAAATGCACTGAGTGTTGTTGTTAATGTGAGGTACAAATGAGACCTTACTGTAAAGTGGTAACACTTTATGCATGTATTTGCAAAGTCTATCTGATAAAAATAGGTCGTGGGTGAGTTTCTGGCCGTTATCCAGAGCATGCAACTGTCCATGTGAATCACTCTGGGGACTCGCTGCATGCGAGACTGCAACTGGATATAGTCAGTTGTGATGATAAACATCTCTGAAATGCGCAGTGAATTTAATACGATTAAAACTGACAGAAATCTTTATACTAAAGATAAGGCTCACAAAATCACACAAACTTGCCAAATTAAAGAACGCCAAAATAACGAATGGAGATAACTGCATCGGTATGTATTGATACATGCATTTATAAGCATACTGTAAAGGCGTGTCTGTCTGTGTGTGTTGCTACTGGAATCTGGGATCAGAAATAGAGTTCTCCCCCACCCAGGATTCCATGCACCAGCCGAGCGAACTCCAAATAAACAAGAGCTGGTGGGTCATCTTACACATGCTTCACAACACACACACTGTGCAAAATACAACAGTCACAAAGTGGACTGATATTTCCCCCCCTGGAGGCGATTTTCTATTTATCAGAGAATATGTTCTAACACAATGCCCATTGTGTCAAATAAATTAAATAAACTAATTAAAATGATCACTGTCGAGTCTAAACCCATAACTAGAACCCAGAATAAAATGGTCAAATATATCCATTAGAATCACGTAATAAAATGCCCACAAATTAGGGATTTCCCTAAGTCCAGGTTCACTTCTGACCGAGATGAATCGTGATGGTCATTTACACTGTCATGTTTCTGCATGAGAAACATACATGAGATCACAATCATATCTCTAATATGAAAGAATGGCATATGGAAAAACACGTTTACAAAAATACAGCATCATATCAAAATTAAATCACATTTTGAAATAAAGTCATAAAGCCCAAAAATCTAGCATTTTTGTTATTGCACGTAACAATCAATTGTTAGTAAAGTACAAAACCATAATGGAAGCGTTTCAACAGCACTGATCTATTGATCAAGCTCTGTGTGAGCTAAATACACATATTAACACATGTTTTTTCACATGCAACACTTTCAGATAAGTCAGCGTGTGGGCAACACTCTTTACACTGTATGGGTAGGTGACGTGACACACATCTAAAACTATTTTTTATATGATTATCATGCATGCATATTTTATGAGCTCATATTATGAACTAATTGTACCTACTTAAAAAAGAGGAGCAAACCTATTTTTAAAAGATAAGTTGCAGCACCTAAAATAAAAACTTTTGTGTCAAAAAAAAAACATGAACATGTTATTTGTCAACTTCCCAATAAACTTTAAACTGAATGGAAAAAACCAAGGCTTTTTACCTCCAGTCCTTGGTTTGTTCTGTCCTCCTTCAGGATCCTTCACTTCTCCCCCATGTCTGTCTCACTCCAGTGTCTGTGCAGTCAGTCAGCTGTTGCCAAAGTGCATATGTACATGCAAGTGTGTGTTCTCCTCCTCTCTCTCTCACACACACACACACACACACACACACACACACTGACACGTACATAATCTCTCATCTCAGTGTAAATGAGTTGTCAGGTGTGAAATTTAAGTGTGTTGTAGAATGTGAGAGTTATTTCAGCTCTCTGCCAACCACAGCTCAGAGCGAAAAACCGCCAACATGTGAAGCAATTAGTGTGTATCGGTGTGGTTCATAAGTTCAAAAGCAAACAAAATATGCAATTTCTATATCAAAGCATTTAAAGTTATAAAGTGCTTAACTTAGCATAGTAACACTGGCTGAGTGAATGTTGATGATTGTTTATTATCAGAGTTCATCACCTCAGCAACAGGAACGGTGAAGAACCCGCAGTGATCTCTACTGCATCATACACAGTCAATCGTGACCTGTGGGAATTTAAGAAATAGTTCATCCTAAAATAAAAAAAAATGACATTATTTACTCACCTTAATGGTTGTTTCTTCCATGGAACAATGTTCAAGCGTTAAATTAATAAAGCACACGGTGAAAATAGGCTGTTAATCTGCAAAAATGGCTACAAATTGGGGGGGGGGGGGGGGGGGGGGGTGGAACCACTTACTGTATGTTTTGCGTATGATTGTTTCTCAAGAACAGATGAGAATAAATTCAACGAGAATAATTTATTCAAACCTCTTAAGCAGAGCTTATGTATCATCATATTCATCAATTATTGTACAGAACAATAGAAATATCTGATATTTATATATATACTTTAATTCTGCATTCATTTCCATACACACACGCACACATATATTCATATATATTTCCTTTGTTTCTAATTCCTTAAATATATTTTCAAATGAAATGGAGTTATGCTTTACTCCTATAAAACAACCACCACCGCCATCACAAAACACACACATACACACACAGTCCGTGTTTGTGTGTATGTGTGTGTGTGTAGGTTAAAAAGAGCGCACTTAAGCAATATAAACGATGGGTTCTTTCATTGTGTTCTGATCTTTGGAAGACTGATTCTGCTTATGGTATTAAAATGCTTACATACTTAATCCTTATATGGTTATTATTGGCAATACGATGACTGTTTTTAGTGCTTAAAGTCAACACGAAATAGTTTGTAACCCATTTTTCTTTCGTAATCCAACATATTTTCCGATTTAAAAAAGGACATTCAATGATAAAAATGTAAGGCAAGGCTTTATTTTATCTATCGCAAATTGATTGGATGGTGAAAAGTCACTCAACTTGACTGATGGTTAAAAATAAGAGAGCTCGATGATGACAGCCAAAAAGGAATTACGTTTGTTTTCTTTGGAATAATGTGCACTGGAAATGTGTATTAAAAAAGTAAACGGGGTCGATTCTGATTTCATGTTGACCTTAATCATCATATTATCAGATGAATCAAAGCCTGTACGTCATGATGCTAAAATATGCACAGTAGCCTCTTTTTTATCAATATAATGATATAATATTACTAAAATTCATTACACTTTTTGATATAGTCATCCCAAAAAACAATGAAAGAAGTACATTCTTTGTGTGTCTCTGATTGGCTGAAGAAGTTTGCCCATCTGGCTTCAGCTGAGATGACAAACATTTGCTCAGAACGACGGAGACGGTGACTTTAGCTTTTCACTCGGCAAGAGTGTTTGAGTATTTCATAGCACTTCTCCTTTGCAATCATCCCCATCTCTGTCCTTCAGTGGAAGTCTTTCCCTTTCATCCCAAGTGCTTTTTGTCTAACCACATTCTTTCTTTCTTTCTATCCTCTAACTAGTTCTCTCTAATTCTCCTCTAGCTCTGAGTCGTATCATCTCTCATGCGTTCGTTCTGCCCTTCAGAAGAAACAGTGGAGACAGAGAAAGCAGAGGAGAGCCTAGAAAACATGGAAGGGGGAAAGGAGGAAAAGAAAGGAGGCAGAGCATGAGGTATAAGAAACAAAAGTGCTTGACCATCTAGAGACTAAGATGAAGAATTTGGCATTCAAAAAGCAATTAGTTACATTAGTGTGCAGTATGTAATTATAGGGCATGTGTCAGTTGTGCAATTTTAAATAAATGCCATGTTTAACAAAAGGAATGAGATGCAATTCAATTGATTGGTGTGTTCTTAAATGGAATATGAAAAATCATAACTCAATGCATTTATAATACACACTACCAGTCAAAGGTTTAGACACACTTGACTGATTTTATGTTTCTTTCAACCTGAGTTTAGGTTGACTTTTGATCTAAAGGCTTCTCTCTATGTTTAAAAAAAAAAAAAAAAAATTGGAAACTACACGTTTGCACGTGCATGAAAACAAAAATGTGAAAACTTATTTAGTCACTACATTATATAAATATTTCCATTTGTATTAGTTCATAGTTTTCATACTTTACTATAATGCTAAAATTAGAAAAATTTACATAAAGAATAAGAAGATGTACAAACTTTTGACTGGTAGTGCAAAATAAAACGTATACATGAAGGTCACAGTCTCAAGAAATGGGTTTTGTGATCAAATTAAGTCTTCCTTAACTAATCTTCATCTTAAGCATACAAAAACATTGAGGGCAGACTATTTATTTGTCGAGTAAAGCTGCAGGCAGAAATATCCATGCAGAGCTAATTTTTAATGAAATGGTGGACCATTTTTAGAAAAACAAATGTAAAGGCTTTTTCCAGTTTAAAAAATGATAATTTCCCCCTCACTTCTTCTGTCTAGTTTGCTTACTAATGTTCTTTTGCTTGTTCATCAGATCCTCGTCTGAATCTACCCTTCATTTCCCCTCCTTTTCTCATCTTCCTATCTCACCTGTCCGTAAGTCTCTTAAGCGCACGCTCAATGTTCATGCGATGTCCGACCCGACTCACACCCAGATCCAGGAAGTCCTCTTTTGTCAGAGATGGCAGGTGGGAGCCATCAATCTCGTTGTCGAGAAAACGTTCCCGGTGCTCTGCCAGATTCAGGTAAGTCAGCCAATCAGCAACATCATATTTGCTCCAGTAGGGGAGGGGCTTAGACACAAATGGCTGATTGGGTGGAGGAGGCGTTAAGGGCGGGTAGCCCATACAAGATGGGGAGGAGCCTCCAGACAGGTAGTTGGTAGGGGAGAGTGACCTAGAGACAAGCGCAGGGTTAGGAGGAGCCACCGCAGATGGGAGCGGGAAGAGAGGAGAAGTTTGGGGGAAAAACTGGTCTGAATATTGATGGGCGACTCCCAATGGGGGTGTTAAAGGGGGTTGGATTTCAAACAGAGAGCTGTAAAGAGGCGCAGATGGAAAGAGAGGGAGCGAGGATGGACGCGGAGGTCCAGGCTGCGGGTGGTCCGAACAGGAGATGAGGGGACTGGGCGCTCGACGGCGCTGAGTGTATGAATGAGATTCAGAACGCCGCAGCTCTGGCCCGGAGAACTGAAACTCGGAAACTTTTCCACGATACTTAGAGCGAAGTTTCGGAGACAAGGGATAGGGGGAATAGGATGGAGAGAGCGGTGGATAAGAGACAGAGGAAGGTGAGAGGGGCGCATGAGAGAGAGATATTGGAGAAATGGGAGGATGAGGTAATGATGGAGGAGAGAGGGGTGCATGAGCCAGGGAAAGAGGAGAGAGGGGGGTATGGGGCAGTGACGGAGGGGACAAAATACCGTGAGGAAAAGAAATAGGAGAATTAGATGGTGTCCAGTCTTTGAGAGGGGATGGAGCTGGGGTTGGGGTTAGAGGTAATGGGATCGGGATCGGGATTAAGGCTGGGGTTAGAGCTTTTACAGGAAGAGGAGACGAAGGTACAGGGTTCAGAGCCACAGCGGGGCAGTTAGATGTTAAAGAGTTAGGGGGCAGGTTTGGAGAGAAGGGGCGTTGGAGAGACTGAACGGAAGCAGGGATGAGAGGTGCACAGCCAGAGGAGGGATCACCTGGAAACCTGAGAAAGAGAAAATAAAGGTATGTAAACCAGAAAAAAGGTCATCAGTAAGATGCATGCCAGTGAAAAAGTTCACCACAACAATGCTAAGGTGTTGTGTGTGGTTGCCAAAGAGAACTGAGAGGTTTTAACTTGTTGGGTTGCTATGATCTGAGGCATCATGTCCATAGCCAGAGGCGTAAAGTCCAGGTTCAGAAAGTAAAAGTCCTCCTCAGTATTTTGTTCCAATCACCTGGATTTGCTAATTAGCACAGTTTTTCAGCCAGGAGATAGAACTAATTAGTGAAATCAGCTGGCTGAGTTCATGGGTGGAATAAACATATGGCAGGACTTTTACTTTCAAACAGGGTAAGTTCCAGGATTTGTTCAAATGATTGTTTATTTGAAAAACTGGTTGCATACGTTAGTTTATCCAGACTGTATTTGTCTATAATTGTGACTTCATTATCAATGCAAAAATTCAGGTAATTTCAAATGCTGTACTGTATGATTAGTAAGAATGTGTGTCTACATGTGTGATTGTTTTCACAAGATGTCTCACCTATGATTTGGCGGTGGTCCCTGACCCTGCCAGCCACCAAGCTGTTGTAGTTTACTGCTGAGTTCATTTATGATGCTGGCCTTAACATTGGAGAGAGGAGAGTTCAGACGTCGATCCATAAACGCTGGAATCTTCACTTCAGGATCACCAACTCTTCCCTGTTCTTGCTCCTCCTCTTCCCTTGACCTGTACATGTTGGGAGCAGTGCTAGCCTGCCGCTGTAGCGGTGGTCCGGTACGCCCATTCTGTGTGTGTGCGTGGTATTTTAACATATTTTGAGTGTGTGGTTTAGCTAGTGGCTGGTTTGGAGGTTTGGATTTATGAATGTGCGGTTTTTGTGTTTTTTGAGTGAATTTATCGGTGTGAGAAAGAGACAAATCCAGGGACAGTCTTTGGTCTCCTTTGAAACCATCCCCTACTATCCCGCTCTCCATACTTTCTCGCCTTCCTTCCCTCTCCTTCTCTTGGCCTCCTTCTCGATCCATTCTTTCTGCAAAGTTTTCCATGTGATGATCACTGATGCTGTGACTCTCCAGTTCCTCAATTCCAGAATCAACCACAGGCTCCGACCAATCACGCCCCTTGAGTGCCGGAGGAAGTCGATCACTTGCTATAACTGATGTACTTTCCAAAGGCATAGTTGTGGTGACGGTCATTACAGCAGCAGGAGCAGCCATGGTGGAATACGACAGAGACACATTAGTGTGACCTTGGTGTTGATAGAAAAGTGGTAGAGGTCGATGCAATGACATAGGGTCAGAAGAGGAGGTGGTGGCTGGGGCGGAAGGGGAACTCGAAGGAGGGAAAATCTGAGGAGAAGGAAGAGATGGGGAGAGAGCTGACTGAGTCAGATTGGCCACCTCACTGTCATAAGATGTAAGACTAGAAGTGGCAGAGTCTCCCGCTTGTGGCGAGGACAAAGGCTGGGGTTGGCCAGTGTTTGGGTGCTGGGAATAGCCAGAGGGTTGAGACTGAGGAGGGTTTGCAGGAGGTATTTTAGGACACAGCTGTGGAGTGAGGATTAGAGAAGACGGTGGGAAAAGATATGGATGTACCACAGCAGAAGGATGGATGGGTGTCTGCTGTGAGTCAGCATGCATGTTGTCTGGTAGGGACATGGCATCTTGCGGGGGATTGGAAAGCATTTGCAGGGACTGTTGGTCATTGAGTGACTGAGATCCTGACAGCTCCTTCTGTTGTTGTTGTTGATTATATTCTGTTGTTCCATGGGTGTCTATTTCTATTCCGTTTGCAAACTGTATAGGGGGAGGTAGGGGCTCTGCAAACACAAACTCATCATCCACATCCACAGATGGAGCAGGAGGTGGAAGCATCATCACATCTCCACCCTCTCCAACCCTTAGATTTCCTCCTATCTTCACATCCTTCTCTCCCTCCTTTTCCTTCCCACTCTCTCCCATCTTCGGTCCTCCCCTGTCATCCTGGGAATTACTGGTGGGACTTTTGTCAGCTGTGCCGAGTTCACTCTCCTTATCTATGTAGGAAGGCCTGCGGGGAGGAGGTTTGGGCGGTATCCTCTTGTGCCCTTCTCTCTCTCTTTCCCGCAGGTAAGTGTGGTACTGATTGGCTCTGTTGTCCCTGTCCTGAGGGTGAGACTGGTACTGACTGGCTTGATTATCTGTAAACCGCACCTTTGGTGTCCCTCTTTCCTCTCTATCCATAAGGTTCTGTTCATTCCATTCCAAGCTCCCCGTCCCACCTCCAGTCAATCGCAGCATTCGAGGAGACTGGGGGCGACTCTGTGGGCCTGGCCCACCTGTTGTTGGAGAGGCACCACTAAGGTAGACTGAGGTGTGTGATTGGTAAATGTAGAATGGAGGAACAGGCTTTTGGTTTGTAGGGGAGACTGCAGAAGGGAAAACTCCAGTGCTGGACATCTGGCGACCGAAGTGCCGTTCCTCTCTACGTGTACGGTGGTCGTCTTTCAGCGCTCGCTCACGTGCTGCCAGCGCGAGTCCAAGCGGGCTTGTTGGGTCTAGAACTTTCCCTGTCAGTGGGTGGATGAAGGTAGTGGCTTGATGAGGTGTAGCTGATGCATACTGCGGCAACCCAAACGCAGGCGGCATGCTTAAGGCATCACCAGATATCAATCCCTCATCAATAGATTTAGAAGAGCGCAAACGAGAGGTGGTGTTGGCCTCCAGTGGAGTTTGAGCAGATTCCTTCTCATCTAAAATATCCTCCTCAGAAGAGTAGTAAAATGAGGCGCTTTTCCGACGGGAATCACGGAAGCGTTCACGTTCCCGCTGTGCTGTGCTCCTGCCCAGTGTTTCCAGTTTACCTGGGATATTAGGTGGTGGAGGTGGAGTGGGTGTAGGAGCCATGACTGGGTTTTGAGGCTTTTCCTCTTCCTGCTCTTCATTCATCTCAGGAGACAGTTCTGTATCCTCACTGCTTGCACGGCTACTGTGCCCAGAGCTGCTGGTAGATGGCGCTTTAACAATAATCGTAGGGATTGAAATGGAACTTTTCTGCAATTTTTCTCGGGCTGTTGTCTCCTCCACCTTGCGCTGCTTCACCAACAGCCCCTTCCCACCTTGCCGATTTGCAATCTTAGCCACCGCTTGCGCTTGGTTACGCTGTGCGGTGGACTGTTTGGCGCCCACATCAGAGGGAGGTGTGGCGTTGCTATAGCCACGTCTCATACCACCCATTCTTGCTCCTCCCATCTTGCTGGTATCAGTTTCAGCCTGTAAAACACAATATTTCTAAGATTTAATACTCTTTTTCGTGGAAATATATGTAAAGGAAAAGACAAGAAAGAACAAAACCTATGACCGATGCCACTTCTTGGGACCTTTGACCTATGGTATCAAGCGCTTACCCTGCGGTTAGGCGGGACCCTGTGCTGTGTCTGGGTGTGAGGCGGGTGGTGTGATGGAGGCAGAGGAGGGACAGCATAAAAATGTGTTGGTGCTGCTCTCCTATCTGTGTGGCCACCGGCAGACAGGGGCGGCTCAGGCGCTGAGGTGTCGGGTGGAGGGGGAATGTCCTCTGGTCCAGGCACAGAAAGACTACGGGACAACTTCATAGTAGGAGGATGGAGATGTCCCCTCTCCTCTTCTGTAACTCCTTTGGAGAGAAGACATGCAGATAACAGTTAAATAAAGTTTGTGCAGTTCACCAACGACAGGTCACGGCTACAGAGGGTCACTTGTGGGGTTCCACAAGGATCAGTCCTTGGACCAAAGCTATTTTTATTATATATCAATGACATTTGTAAGGTGTCTACTCAATTCAATTGTGTCTTTTTTGCAGATGATACAACTCTATTTTGCTCCAATCAAAATTTGAGACAGCTTCTGTACACAGTGGAAGCAGAAATTAAAACATTAAAAAATGGTTTGATGTTAATTAATTGTCATTAAATATAAATAAAACTAAATTTATTTTATTTAGTAATAAAAAAATAAATACAAATGTCCAGATCAGAACTGAAATGACTGAACTAGAAATGGTAAGTGAAACTAAATTCTTAGGTGTCATTATTGACCACAATCTCAGTTGGAAATCCCACATAACCTACATAAAGTCAAACATTTCAAAAACTCTTGCTACCCTGTCCAAAATAAAACACATTCTTGATTCAAAGGCCCTAAACATATTGTACCAGTCTCTAATAATGACATATTGCGTAGAGATCTGGGAAAATACATACAAAACAACAATAAAACCAATTGTCGTTCTGCAAAAATGCACAATAAGAATTATAAATAAAACAGATTATAATCACCTAACAAACAAGCTATTCATAAACTCTAACCTATTCAAATTTAATGACTTCGTAGAATTTAAAATAGCCAAAGTAATGTTTAAAATAATAAATAATACATTTCCAGACTGTGTCCAAAACCTGTTTCAGATGAAATCTACTCCTTATGAGCTCAGAGGAACCACAGATCAGAACCAACATCAAACAGAGATGTCTGTCTGTTCAGGGGGTTAAACTGTGGAATAGTCTCGATGATGAACTAAAAACCATGTAAATCCATAGATAGCTTTAAGAAATTATTGAAATATATATATAGATATATATATATTACATTATACAAAGCTCAATGAATTTAGCTTCTTCTTTTAGTCATTCTTTATGTACGCAAGATGACTTTGGTGTTTGGTGTTGTGTGTAAAATAAAATAAATGTAAAAAGGATCGGCACAATAAGCATAAGCTTCAGCCGACACCTTTTCCGTCAAGCAACTTTTACACCGTTATTTAATTTTCGTTTCAATGTTTGCTTGTAAATAGTTTCTTTCTTTCTTTCGAAGTTGCTAAATAAACTAAAACCGAAATAAACTAAAACTAACAAACGAACTAGCATCCGTAATTGTAATTGCGATTACAAATTCGATTAATTGTGCAGCCCTAGTTACAGTGCAATTGAACTAAAGAGATGCATTCAACACCTTCTGCATTTAAACTCACCCATGGATTTCTGACGCATCATCATAGCACGCTGAGTTGAATGGCCTGATGAAAACTGGGCTTGGTTATAACCATACCCAGACCCTGATGGCATCATGCCAACACCTGATTGTTCAAAAGTTTGCTGTGAACAAAGAAAAGAGACTGATGGGATTAAATATTTATCACATTTCCTTGCTGCCTCAGTGAAATACGGATTACAGCACTATATTCACACATGAACTGCTTGTAAATGTACTTTTTTCAGCAAATGCAGCACAGAGGTTGTTACACTTATTACCAGGTGAAAAGCCTTACTAACACAGCTTTTCAACACCTAAGATCGGGCTAACAAACGTAAATGGTCATTTGTAGCAATATACTATAAAGAACCCCTTTCTTCAACCAAAGCTACGAAGTTTCAAAGCTGTGTACTGTATATAACTCCTTTGAAGCTTATCTTGTAGCTACTTTTTCCAACGAGAAGCGGTGGATTTTGATGTCATGTGCTACTCTACAGCGGAGTAAGCTGATGCAATATTCAAACAGGCTTTTCAAACTTCTCTCTCATGTATAATGCTAGAAAATCCTATTCATTCTAGTGACTTGTTTTGTTCAGATGGTTCACCGATTTGAGTCTCTGCACAGCATTTTAGATCTTCTTTTTTATGCTGAAATATTTAGCTATATTCTGCTGTTCATTACAATGTTTTTAATGTAGTTTGTTAAAGTTTATGCTGGAGATAAATGACAAAAGATATCATCCATAGCTTCACCTTTAAGTAGCTTCCACTTTTTCAAAGGAGTAGCTTTAAATTATGAGTAACTTGACAAACTAGCTTTAAAAGTAGCTTCCTCAAAACTGTCGAATCACTGTTAATCATTACAGAGATAAATGAAACCGAGATGTTACCTCATTAGCGTTTAAGCCCTTGTTTCGTTCCTTCTTGCCCCCATGACCTCTGTGACCCTGAGAGTCTGATGTGCTAATTGTCTGTTGAGCAGCGGCTAGAATCTCGTCCAGCTTATCTGGAGAACGAAAGGATAAAAAAAGACGCCATTCATGCTATAAATCATGAAAACATATTTATTGCCATTTGGTCTTTTTATTCAACAGACAGTCAGACTGGAGGTGAAGCCATGTGCATATATCATAATATACATTAAAATATATTTTAAGATATAAAGAGAAATGTATAGCAGGAGATGGATATAAACGATGTCATAATAAAAAGGAAGATTTCTTACTAAGGGCCATTTGATAGACGCTCTTCTTCTTTTCTGGAGCTTGAGAACTCTCTGAATGATCTGAGCATAGAGAAAAAACACATTAAAAAAAATGTGCAACTTCACACACAAATACACAGTTACACATGTATCTGACCATAATGATCCTAACAAACAGCTTACAAGGCACATTCATACATCCCAGAGAAACTTTCATGAATTGCTCTTACAGTAAATGCCTCCCATATGATAGCTGTGCTAACTTGAGGCAGTCACAGTACAAATTTCATCATCATCATCATGCATTTGATAACTGACATCCACATACCCATTAAAGCAAAATCAAAAGATAAATCACCTGGCTTCTTCCATGGGGTGGCAGCTGTAACAGAAAGTGAGTAATCTTACATATGCAATAACTTCCCACAAGTGCACGCTTTACTGGACACTATGGTGACAATGTAATTTTGTGTCATTCATTTAAATGATTCCCTTGTAACAGTATTAACACTCATCAAGTATGTTTCTCAAGTTTGCAATCTATTTTGAGTTGTCATGGTAACAAACTGAGAAGACGACTGACAGCCAACAAACACTGTAACATGTTTTCATTGTCGTTGACCAGAAACACATTTTATAATTAATAAATGTAAATCACATACAGTTGTTCGTTGTTTAAAATCTACCACAACCTCTGGGTAGCACATGGTTAAGTTAAAAGCACAGTGTAATTTCTACTACTACTACCAACAGAATAATAAATTCATATCCTTGGAACATTTTATATGAGAAGACAGATTACTGAAAGAACTCTCTACAACATTTTGATGAGATTAAACAGTTGATTTCATGAAACATGTCAGAAAACTAAAATATATTTCATCCTTAATTCAGAAAACATATTTTTGCTTATTAAAAATTAAGCCTGTTTTAAGTTTCATTTTGGTTTTTCACTGTGGCATTTTCATGACAAAAATATGTATAATGTACTATGTTTTTAAATAATGAAGTATTTATACATTATGGTTGTGAAATACAAATATCGTTAAAAAAAACTTGCATCAATGAAAATCTAATGATGATAATAGCCTTGAGAAACATTGTGAATGAATGAAAATGACAAAAAAACTAATGTTTAATTGCCACAAAATGATATATATATATATACACACACACACACACAAAAGTCGATTTTGTGGCAATTAAGTACATTCTTTTTTGTAAATAATATATATACAGTATATATATATATATATATATATATATATATATATATATTATTTTGGTGTGAATTGTGGATAGTTTTAGGTCATTCATTCTAAAATAATAATATAATATTTCAAAATGACAAGAGATTGCACAGACCTTTCTCCACTGTGTGCAAAGAAGAGAGAAAAATAAGCACATTATCAGTCAAAAAGATGACAATGCATGATAATAAGTTTGGTATAAAACTGCTTAATATACTAACATGTATTTCATGCATGTATATGTATGTAAGGTGAGGATATGTGTTTGTGAGATTGTACCCATCTCCTCCAGTTCTGAAGTCATGGATTTGGAGCGCAGAGCTATAGCCGGAGGGGTCAGCCGCTTACTTTGCTGGGGAACTGAAGGTAAGGAGAGAGCGCTATTAAATCAAATCAAAAACTGTCTGCAATGCCATTCATTCATACTCCCACAGACACATCCACAGTAAAAGCAGACCCTGACCTTTCTTCTTAGGCATTTCCTCCATCTCAGGATTTCGTGCAACCATGACGACCTTCACCATCAGACTGTTCCCGCCCTGGCGAATCATGTTCACCACCTGCCGGTGACCCACCTTCACTACATTGATTCCATTCACCTGTGAGAAAACAGTGATAATGGCGACACTGTACTTTGAATCAATAGTAACATAAAGGGTTAGTTCACCCAAAAATGAACATTCTGTCTTTAATTACTCACCCTCATGCCATTCCAAACCCGTAAGACTTTCTGTCCCTCCCTTGACAGCTACGCAACTACCACTTTGATGCTTCAAAAAGTTCATAAAGAGATCGCAAAACTAATCCATATGAATTGAGTGAGAACATTAATCAACTCACACATCAGATATGACGTGTAAGAACCAATGAGGTTCATTCTCGCGTTACGCAGCACGTTTGAGCTTCAGCAAGAACCAATGAGGTTCATTCTCGTGTTACGCAGCACGTTTGAGCTTCAGTAAGAACCAATGAGGTTCATTCTCGCGTTACGCAGCACGTTTGAGCTTCAGCAAGAACCAATGAGGTTCATTCTCGTGTTACGCAGCACGTTTGAGCTTCAGTAAGAACCAATGAGGTTCATTCTCGCGTTACGCAGCACGTTTGAGCTTCAGCAAGAACCAATGAGGTTCATTCTCGCGTTACGCAGCAAGTTTGAGCTTCAGTAAGAACCAATGAGGTTCATTCTCGTGTTACGCAGCACGTTTGAGCTTCAGCGAGAACCAATGAGGTTCATTCTCGTATTACGCAGCACATTTGAGCTTCAGTAAGAACCAATGAGGTTCATTCTCGTGTTACGCAGCACGTTTGAGCTTCAGCAAGAACCAATGAGGTTAATTCTCGTGTTACGCAGCACGTTTGAGCTTCAGTAAGAACCAATGAGGTTCATTCTCGTGTTACGCAGCACGTTTGAGCTTCAGCGAGAACCAATGAGGTTAATTCTCGTGTTACGCAGCACGTTTGAGCTTCAGCAAGAACCAATGAGGTTCATTCTCGTATTACGCAGCACATTTGAGCTTCAGTAAGAACCAATGAGGTTCATTCTCGTGTTACGCAGCACGTTTGAGCTTCAGCAAGAACCAATGAGGTTCATTCTCGTGTTACGCAGCACGTTTGAGCTTCAGTAAGAACCAATGAGGTTCATTCTCGTGTTACGCAGCACGTTTGAGCTTCAGCAAGAACCAATGAGGTTCATTCTCGTGTTACGCAGCACGTTTGAGCTTCAGTAAGAACCAATGAGGTTCATTCTCGTGTTACGCAGCACGTTTGAGCTTCAGCGAGAACCAATGAGGTTAATTCTCGTGTTACGCAGCACGTTTGAGCTTCTGTAAGAACCAATGAGGTTCATTCTCGCGTTACGCAGCACGTTTGAGCTTCTGTAAGAACCAATGAGGTTAATTTTAGTGTTACGCAGCACGTTTGAGCTTCAGCAAGAACCAATGAGGTTCATTCTCGCGTTACGCAGCACGTTTGAGCTTCAGCAAGAACCAATGAGGTTCATTCTCGTGTTACGCAGCACGTTTGAGCTTCAGTAAGAACCAATGAGGTTCATTCTCGCGTTACGCAGCAGGTTTGAGCTTCAGTGAGAACCAATGAGGTTCATTCTCGCGTTACGCAGCACGTTTGAGCTTCAGTAAGAACCAATGAGGTTCATTCTCGCGTTACGCAGCACGTTTGAGCTTCAGTAAGAACCAATGAGGTTCATTCTCGCGTTACGCAGCACGTTTGAGCTTCAGCAAGAACCAATGAGGTTCATTCTCGCGTTACGCAGCACGTTTGAGCTTCAGCAAGAACCAATGAGGTTCATTCTCGTGTTACGCAGCACGTTTGAGCTTCAGCAAGAACCAATGAGGTTCATTCTCGCGTTAAGCAGCACGTTTGAGCTTCAGCAAGAACCAATGAGGTTCATTCACGTGTTACGCAGCACGTTTGAGCTTCTGTAAGAACCAATGAGGTTCATTCTCGCGTTACGCAGCACGTTTGAGCTTCAGTAAGAACCAATGAGGTTCATTCTCGCGTTACGCAGCACGTTTGAGCTTCAGCAAGAACCAATGAGGTTCATTCTCGCGTTACGCAGCACGTTTGAGCTTCAGCAAGAACCAATGAGGTTCATTCTCGTGTTACGCAGCACGTTTGAGCTTCAGTAAGAACCAATGAGGTTCATTCTCGTGTTACGCAGCACGTTTGAGCTTCAGCGAGAACCAATGAGGTTCATTCTCGTGTTACGCAGCACATTTGAGCTTCTGTAAGAACCAATGAGGTTAATTCTCGTGTTACGCAGCACGTTTGAGCTTCTGTAAGAACCAATGAGGTTCATTCTCGTGTTACGCAGCACATTTGAGCTTCTGTAAGAACCAATGAGGTTAATTCTCGTGTTACGCAGCACGTTTGAGCTTCTGTAAGAACCAATGAGGTTCATTCTCGTGTTACGCAGCACATTTGAGCTTCAGCAAGAACCAATGAGGTTCATTCTCGTGTTACGCAGCACGTTTGAGCTTCAGCAAGAACCAATGAGGTTCATTCTCGCGTTACGCAGCACGTTTGAGCTTCTGTAAGAACCAATGAGGTTCATTCTCGCGTTACGCAGCACGTTTGAGCTTCTGTAAGAACCAATGAGGTTCATTCTCGCGTTACGCAGCACGTTTGAGCTTCTGTAAGAACCAATGAGGTTAATTCTCGTGTTACGCAGCACGTTTGAGCTTCTGTAAGAACCAATGAGGTTCATTCTCGTGTTACGCAGCACATTTGAGCTTCAGCAAGAACCAATGAGGTTCATTCTCGTGTTACGCAGCACGTTTGAGCTTCAGCAAGAACCAATGAGGTTCATTCTCGTGTTACGCAGCACGTTTGAGCTTCTGTAAGAACCAATGAGGTTCATTCTCGCGTTACGCAGCACGTTTGAGCTTCTGTAAGAACCAATGAGGTTCATTCTCGCGTTACGCAGCACGTTTGAGCTTCTGTAAGAACCAATGAGGTTAATTCTCGTGTTACGCAGCACGTTTGAGCTTCAGCAAGAACCAATGAGGTTAATTCTCGTGTTACGCAGCACGTTTGAGCTTCAGCAAGAACCAATGAGGTTCATTCTCGCGTTACGCAGCACGTTTGAGCTTCTGTAAGAACCAATGAGGTTCATTCTCGCGTTACGCAGCACGTTTGAGCTTCTGTAAGAACCAATGAGGTTAATTCTCGTGTTACGCAGCACGTTTGAGCTTCAGCAAGAACCAATGAGGTTCATTCTCGCGTTACGCAGCACGTTTGAGCTTCTGTAAGAACCAATGAGGTTCATTCTCGCGTTACGCAGCACGTTTGAGCTTCTGTAAGAACCAATGAGGTTAATTCTCGTGTTACGCAGCACGTTTGAGCTTCTGTAAGAACCAATGAGGTTAATTCTCGTGTTACGCAGCACGTTTGAGCTTCAGCAAGAACCAATGAGGTTCATTCTCGCGTTACGCAGCACGTTTGAGCTTCAGCAAGAACCAATGAGGTTAATTCTCGTGTTACGCAGCACGTTTGAGCTTCAGCAAGAACCAATGAGGTTAATTCTCGTGTTACGCAGCACGTTTGAGCTTCAGCAAGAACCAATGAGGTTAATTCTCGTGTTACGCAGCACGTTTGATCTTCAGCAAGAACCAATGAGGTTCATTCTCGCGTTACGCAGCACGTTTGAGCTTCAGCAAGAACCAATGAGGTTAATTCTCGTGTTACGCAGCACGTTTGAGCTTCAGCAAGAACCAATGAGGTTCATTCTCGCGTTACGCAGCACGTTTGAGCTTCAGTGAGAACCAATGAGGTTCATTCTCGTGTTACGCAGCACGTTTGAGCTTCTGTAAGAACCAATGAGGTTCATTCTCGTGTTACGCAGCACGTTTGAGCTTCAGCAAGAACCAATGAGGTTCGTTCTCGTGTTACGCAGCACGTTTGAGCTTCTGCAAATGATTTGTTCTCCTGCGTCAAGCCGGTTCGGTTAAACTTCTGTTTATGTTCGCTAAACAATGTTTAAATGTGAATAAAAGCCTAAATTAAATCTGTTAATCATATAAAATAATCGAGTCTCTTCAGAAAATTTGGACTAAACTGCTCAATTCATATGGATTAGTTTTACGATCTTTTTATGAACTTTTTGAAGCGTCAAAGTGGTAGTTGTGTAGCTGTCAATGGAGGAACAGAAATCGCTCAGATTTCATCAAAAAGATCTTCATTTGTGTTCCGAAGATGAACGAAAGTCTTAGGGGTTTGGAACGACACGAGGGTGAGTAATTAATGACAGAATTTTCATTTTTGGGTGAACTAACCCTGTAAGATATTTTGTAAGATATGCAACCGTTCAAAGATTTGGGGTCAGTAAGGTTTTTCTTTAAATACTTATTACTTTTATTCAGAAAGGATGCTTTGAATTGATCAAAAGTGACAGTAAAGACATTTATAATATTACAAAAGATTTTATTTCAAATAAATTCTGTTCTTTTTAACTTTCTATTCATCAAAGAATCCTGTAAAAACGTGTCACGGTTTCCACAAAAATATATAAGATGCTGAAAATTCTGCGTTGCATCACAGGAATAAATTACATGTTACAATAAATTAAAATAGAAAACCAATAAATTAAATTGCAATCATTTTTTAGAATATTTCTGTTTTTGCTGTATTTTTTATCAAATAAATGTAGCCTCTGTGAGCATAAGAGAGTTCTCTCAAAAACATTTTAAAAACCTTACCGAGCCTAAACGTTCTACCACATTATTCAGTTCAAGTGACTTTCACGGTACACATAGCTTTACAAAGATTGTTTTTAAATAAAATTATATTTGACAATTATATAAGAAAGGAAATTTGATTTGCAGTTTAGAGAGAGAGGAACACAAGTGGGCGTCTTAAGCATTATCATCAGACTTGTTTCAAAATGATTCAACATGATTCACACTCCACATTAACCAGCCGGGACCCGTGAGGTGAAGGTGTTTGCTAACAGGCCGAAGCGTCTGGAGATGCATCAATACAAATATATTTTGCAAGATGGCATATACAGGGTACACAAGCTCCACGTCATCTTCTCTTGCAGAATCAAATTAAAGTCAGTAACACAAGTATCACAGTGAGGCTTATCACCTCAGTGTAGGTGTTAAGATTTGTTCAGTCTAGGGTTTAACACCTCACAGACAGGAGACTACACCGCTAAACTCGTTTTGGCTTTGCGTTCAATCTGTATTTGTATAGCTGTCTGTGGCTCTTTATCTAATAAAATCCGTGCATTTATTGTCTAAAACATGGTTGCATCTAAGGAGGCGAGCTCTTTGCTGACCTCGATCAGGAAGTCCCCCATCCGCAGACCGGACCGCCACGCGACGCCCCCCTCGTCCACAGACTCCAGATACTGCAGAGCCGGAAAGGCAGGAGTCGGGCTGAACTCCTCCACAGGAGTCTGGGCTAGAGATCATAGATCACAATCACAGATGAGATCTGTCCATGTCATGACGTGCTGCTGTTATCAAACCAGAAAAGAGCTCGATGATGTCCATCACTCACCTTTGGCCCCTCTGAGCACAAAACCAAAGCCTTCATTGTCTTTTTTCTGCAGAAGTACAGTTTTCTCCTTTATGATGTAATCACTGTCAGAGAGAAAAAGACAGAGGTGTTTCGAAGCTCGTGTGAAAGACTCGCAGACATGCAGAAGCTCATTTCATCAACCCAGAATAAAAATTAAGAAATTATTTGTCATCATTTGAGAATATCACTCTGGGTTATGATCGTAAACTAAAACCAAAAAATACAATATTTTAATTCAGTTAGTTGCCAAAGCCAATAAATAATTAATATTTGTTTGTACTAAAATGACTATACCTGAAATAAAATTAATAAAAAACTATATAGACATGACGAAAACAATATGTAACAATAAAATCAAATCAAACTCAAATCTAAATATTAATATAAAAACTACACTAAGTACATTAATGATACTAAAATAACACTGTTCTGAATTCACAGGAAAATGTAGCTGTTTTGTAAACCTTTTTTCGATTTTTAACCGTTTCAAGCACGTTAATCATCTTGAATCAGCAGAAAACGAGTTACAGCATTAAGTGGTCAAGCTGTGGCTGGCAAACCAGTTAAAGTACAGCTTTCGTTAGGTATTGACCAGCTTGGACCGGTTAGAAACCAGCTGCCATGTTCCAAAACACAGCTTCTATCTAAAGCTCAAAAATAGATTTTGAAATGTCATATATGTTGGATTTACAGTAGCAACGATAACGTTAGTAACTATGGTATTTTGGCGGACACTATGGTTACCATGGTGAATGTATGAGGGTTTGTAGGCTAGAAGTGTGCAGTTAGTACAGAGCAAAGACAATGACAGTTACAGACTAACATTATGTTTTGTCGGCTCAGCTCTATCATTTTGAACATTGTGTGTTCTGACTGCGATGTCAAGGCAAAATATCTTTGTTCTGATGCTTGAATGCCTCCAGCTGAATTAATGCTACAACGCAAAGCCTGTACTCTCATCAGCTAGCAAGAATTACCACATGGATCACCTGCAACAAATTTAGAACCTTTTCCAAACATTACATTTTGGCTGTGAGAATTTTAATAAAATACATTTTCCCTAATGTGAGTATGTCATTTAAGTTTAGGATGTTCAAACAATGCTGCGATAGGAACATTTATCTAACATAAATAACCAGTTGCTGACATGTACATCACCTTCACATAATGTTATCCAAAACAAATGTGAAACATTCTCCATTATTAGCTTTACGTCAGCCTATGTTGATCAAAATGGATCTCAATTTACTAAATCAACAAAAAAAATGACTTTATAGTGCCTGTGAGCTCTTTCCATTAGCTAAATCTGTAGTGATATTACAGTCTTCTTTATCTTCTTCCACAGGCATATAGATAAGATCCCCATAATCCTGGAGATCCATTATGGATACAGCACAGTTAGCTATTTAAAATTAGCATATTTATCCCACATTCGTTCAATCAAGGAGCATCACAAACAAGCAAACAAATTAATATTCAGATTATCAGTGTTGGAAAACTAAAATAAGTTCAGTTTCTGTATATAAAATTGACAATTTAACACATTTTTTTACAAAATCCTCTCACGTGACAAGTTTGCTAATTTTCTAGAGGTCGAACCATCTCAAATTTTAGTCCGACACAACAGCAAAACTTCCCAAATTAAACAGCGTTCTGAATGGGATCATCATCCATCATGGATACAGCACACGACCCACAGAATTGGCAAACACAAGGTTTAACACATCTAACAACAAACATATCAGATGTGCCTGAATGATAGCGGAAAATACTGTGATGCAAAATGGCAATATGTTAACAAGAGTTTGGAAAGAGCAACCATCCGTTTAAATGCATCATTATACTGTACTGAGGTACTGTACTTAACTAACAAATGACACACTTTAGACTTCTAGTTCTTACATAAAGCTAATTATAAACACTTATGACGAACCCGAGCCAAAACCCTACTACAAACAGAAAATTTTACAATTTTAGATGTCAAAAATCACATTTTTCCAACCAATGACAATCCCAACATTTTAAAATCCACCTATTTATGCCACATTTGTTCAATCCAGGAGCATCACAAGATGCTAATGAAATGATATTCAGATGATCAACTGAAGATGATTACAATTTAACATCTTTACCATAAGCTGAACGTTTTTTTATTTTATTATTATTATTGAAATTGTGATTTTCAAAGACAAAATCCTCTCACGTGACAAGTTCGCTCATTTTCTAGAAGTTGATCCGTCTCGAATTTAACCAGCATTTTCCTACTTTAACACCGTTCTGAAAAGCATCATCATATCGCATCTGTGTAGGATTGACAGCGGGAAGGACTGTGATGCATAGATGACGATACGCCAGGAATACTCACACACATTCATGCCGTATTTGATCAACCCCGAAGGATCGCAACTTTCTATGATGCACACTTTCACACATATATACACCCATAGTGACTCATACCCCTTTCAATGATTCACAAACACACATGCATGTCACATGAACTCATTTAAAACACACGCACAGCAGGAAAAGGTTTTCTGACGTGTTGTTCCACCATCGTATGCACAATGACAGACACATTCACGACTCAAATGCACACGTATAGACGCATACACACACGCACAGAAGAGGGATCTGATTACGATTAAAAGAGCAGACTGTTCACACACACACACACACACACACACACAGATGATATATACTGTATATGAAAACATTGATTCTGCTCAACAGTCTGTCTGCTACCTCTTCAGAGCATCCATCTGCCTCTCTCGCTCTCTCTCGCTCTACCTCTCTCTCCGCAGCGACAATAAAAGAATGGAGCAGCCGATACCTGTAAATGAACCAGACGCTGCGGTTCTGGGGACCGAGCGAGGGCCATGAGGATGAGAGGGAGAGAGGGAGAGACAGGTCTTTCTCTCCGTATCCCCCCATTGCCATGTCCCCCCCCTCCTCTGAGTCCTCCTCCTCTCCGGCCCCTCGTCTCTCAGCGCACACACAGCCAGAGGAGGAGAGAGAGAGAGAGAGAGAGAGAGAGAGAGAGAGAGACACCGAGCAAACCTAGAGCCTACATGCTTAAGAACGAGTGAGGAGGAGGGAGAGAAAGGGAGGGTTTAACAGAGCTCACATTCAGTCACTGCGACATTCAGAGAGAGACAGAACGAGGAGGGGTTGTGTGAAAAGAGAGGAGGGAGAGAACGAAAGAAACAAGTGTGGGAGAGAAACATGCTTTAAAGGAATAGTTCACTCAAAAACGAGAATCCTGCAATCGTTTCAAGCCTGTATGATTTGTGAAAACGCTGAGCGTTCACGCTGCTCTTTGTCATATAATGAAAGCCTATAGTGAGCAAGGGCTGTCAAAGTATCTCCAATGACATATACTGTGGCTTCCTGAAGCCATAAGATAACTTTGGATGAGAAACCGAATGAAATCTTAAGGGAAAGTTCAATTCTGTCATCATTTACTCACCCTCAAGTTGTTCCAAACCTGTATGAGTTTCTGTCTTCTGCTGAACACAAAAGAAGATATTTTGAAGAATATGGGTAACCAGACACTTGATGGACACCATTGACTTCTATTGTATGGAAAGAAATTCAATGGAAGTCAATGGGGTCCATAAACTGTTTGGCTACCGACATTCTTTAAAACATTTTTGGAACATTTTACATTTGTGACCCTGGACCTGGGTACACATGGGTAAATTTTTTGCAATTGAGATTTATGCATCATCTGAAAGCTGAATGAATAGGTTTTCCATTTATGTGTGGTTTGTTATGATAGGACAATGTTTGGCCGAGATACAACTATTTGAAAATCTGAAATCTGGAAAAAATCTAAACATTGAGAAAATCTCCTTTACAGTTGTTCATTTATGTTGGCGATTGTGCTGCATTCACTCACAAAAATAAATGTTTTATATATTTACGGTAGGAAATGTACAAAATATCTTCATGGATCATGATCTTGACTTAATATCCTAATGATTTTTGGCATAAAAGAAAAATCAATAATTTTGACCAGTACAATGTATTGTTGGCTTTCGCCACAGAGATACCCGTGCGACTTAAGACTGGTTTTGTGATCCAGGGTCACATTTATGCATAGACGCTTTCACTCAAAGCGACTTACTTTGCATTCATGGTACAGATATTTTTATAATGACTTGTGTATTGATTGCTTTCATGATACTTTGATGGTGCATGGCAAAAACAGACATTATAAAAGCAGTGCAAATGTTGTTGAATGTAGTGCACTCAAACACAAATGAGATTTCAGAAATCTTTTCCTCAAATGAAGCATCATATGACTTCAGAAGACTGTGGATATAGTGAGAATATACACTACTGTTAAAAAGTTTGTGGTCAATAAAAATGTTTTTATGAAAGAAATGAATACTTTTATTCAGCAAGGAGGATGCATTAAATTGATCAAAAGTGACAGAAAAAAAAAACATTTATAATGGCTATACCATTCTTTTGAACTTTCTATACATCAAAAAATCCTGAAAAAGAAATACGTTTTCACAAAAATATGAAGCACAATGTTTCCAACACTGAGAATAATCAGAAATGTTTCAGAAATCGGCATATCAGAATGATTTCTGAAGGATCATGTGACACTGAAGACTGGGAGTAATGATGCTGAAAATTCAGGTTTGATCACTGGAATAAATTACTTTAAAATATATAACAATAGAAAACAGTTATTTTAAATTATAATAGTATTTCACAATAATACAGTTACTGTTTGATCAAATAGTGCTCTAATGCCTTATTGAGCATAAGAGACTTCTTAAAAAAAAAAAAAAAAAAAAAAAAAAATTCTTAACAAAATCTTTGGGTTACTAAGAACTGCATAAACATTCTTCACAAATGTCCCTGTCTGGACATATAAAAAAATAACAGAGTACAGGTTTGGAACGACATGAGGGTGCGTAAATGACCGATTTTTCATTTTTTGGGTGAGCTACTCCTTTCATACAGTACTGGAGATAAATTGTGGGATATTGATGAGTGGGTGAGAGAAATGCGAGCGGATACTGGTATTCATCGCACACACTCGGCCTGCATGGCAACAGATGATCAAGACAGCTTATATGTGCACGGACACACACACACACCCATGCATACATACGCAATTAGTTGTACATAACACAAGCTATGCACACACTATTACATATTCACTGGAAACCAAGCCTTTTCAGCTGATGCACCGTGAGTGAGAGAGAGGCAGATCTGAGCAGAGAGACAGCAGTGGCTCACACCGCATGTGTTAATATTCCACATGAGAGCCACAGATCCAAACATTGTTGTGTAATTTTTTGAAAGTGGCTGTGACATTTGCATTCCCGTCTAGTGGAGGCAGAGACTCGCTTTTTGCACCTGCCAGCAAACGTTTGAAACAGGAAGTAGCAGCTAATCTTTCTTATGGTGAATCCATTTGACTAAAAACCATCAACAGATTTTATTGGATCAACATGTACAGTTAAGTTTATACTTGCACAAACACACACACACACACACACGTACACATAGGTACACACATAGGCGTGCACACACACACACACACACACACACACACACACACAAAAGCACAACCAAAGTGAAACCACGATTTAAGTTCAGTTTTAACGTATATATTATGTTAACAAGGAGAGTTTTATTCCGATCATATATTTCTACTGTACCTAAAGTATTTAGAAATTATGGAATATTACCTAACATGAGTGTGGTGTCAGTCAATTTTATTTTGAAAGAAAGAAATGAATATTCTTATTCAGTAAGGATGCATTAAATAAATCCTGTTCTTTTGAACTTTCTATTCATCAAAGAATCTGGAAAACAATTATCACAGTTTACAAAAAAATTATCAGCATATTATAAGGATTTCTGAAGGATCGTGTAAAATTTAAGACTGGAGTAATGATGCTGATACTGTATATATAATTTTTTTTTATAATTTCTACATACGTTTATATAATTTGCTAATTATTTAATTAAAATATAATTGTTAAAAATATTATTTAAATATAATATTATTAAATATTAAATACATTTGATATTACAATAATAGTAAACCAGATAAATGTCCACTTAATTCAAACTGAAATATTCATATAATATGTGAATACAGATTTTGTTCTGTTCCCACCTGGGCACTTCGAGGCCATCGTACGTTCCTACTGTGTAATGACGAAACAGTTTCCTCTTCACCTTCTCACTGCGGCTCTCTGAAACACACACACACACACACACACACTCCGACTGTTAGCACATGTAGGCGTGTATATCTGTGTAAGTGGAAGTGTGATGTATTCAAATTGATGTGATTTTGCATATTTGTGTGTCGTGCGCATGAAGATTATGAGAGTAGGCAAACCACCACAGGGAAAAGCTCTCGGGGACGTCCTCAAAAAAGAGAACAGGACCCATAAAGGATTCATAAAGAAATTAATTCACTGTTGTGTTTCAGGATTACGGTTACAAAGTCCCTACAGAGGGAGTTATTCTCTGTTATTATCTGAACTCCCTGAAACGCCTCCATTGAAGTCTTGAGTTTTCTTCCGGGAACAAACACGTCACGATATTCCTCATTTAAATAATTCATATGCAGAATAAAGGGCCGGGGCCTGGTTGAGTTAGGCCCCGATCACACCGAACGCATTTTTCAGGTTCGAAAACATTTTTTATGTTGCTAGGCAACCACCAAAACAGCTGTCCTGTCAGTCAAGTAGACGTCATATTAGCCTTTTATTAACTTTATTTATTTTCTGTTAACATTGTGGCAGTTACTGTGTTTTTTATGTTGCTAGGCAACCACAGAAACAGCTGTCCTGTCAGTCAAGTAAACGTCATATTAGCCTTTTATAGGCCTATGTCACGAAAAAAATTAAGACCGGAAGTACGTCTTTTAGTAGGGATACGGCTCTTCCGGTTAGCTCTTTACAATGGCGGAGTCCGATAGATACCGCTGGACCAAATATCTCCGCAACCTGCCTGAAGTCACATATGACGATGTGGTTCGGATGGTAAATGAAAACTCTCAAGTGGAAAAGCGTGAAAGCTGAGGAATGGCTGTCTACGTCCTGACGCAGAGCAACCCGGTACACTACAACAACAGCGGCGGGCTGTTCGTCAGTAAGGTAAACGTTTCTATGGTAACAGGGAGTTGGACCAATCAGCAGACGTTGCTGCTACGCTTAGGATTGTGGGTAGTGTAGTTTTTTTTCATAAGATCGCGGATAAAACATGTTTTTCTTAAAACAGGGTTGATTTCATACGAACTTATAGCTTCTACAGGAGCAAAAACATTCGTTTCACAACCTCATAGCTCGTGGTCAGTCTACCTCGGATGGTTTAGACATTATGGCTGATAATCTAAATCCTTATGGAGAAATACTGTTGACCGGAAGTTCTGAATCCCTACTCCGCGTTCCGGAAGCAGGAAGTGTGACATAGGCCTATTAACTTTATTTATTTTCTGTTAACATTGTGGCAGTTACTGTGTTTTTTATGTTGCTAGGCAACCACAGAAACAGCTGTCCTGTCAGTCAAGTAAACGTCATATTAGCCTTTTATTAACTTAATATTTACTTTCTGTTAACATTGTGGCAGTTACGGTTCGTGAAGTCTTTAAGCTCCTGGTAACCAACGACAGCCACCACAAGTTTATCCTCCATCGTCGCACTTTCTGGAAGTACAAAGCAACAGTAGCTTTCGTCACTACAACGGAAGGCCCGCCTCTCCATTCATCCGATTGGACAGTGGAAAAAAAACACGATGACGTCAGGCGCCTTTTCTGCTTTGCATTTTTTTTCAGCTGCAAAAACGCTCACTGCCATAGGAAAACAATTTTAAAAAGCCACCTCTCACTGTAAAACACGCGTTCGGTGTGATCAGGGCCTTAGTTAGTAGTGTGTTGAAACTGGCGGTTATGGTAAGGGCCAAACACGCTCGAAGCGCTTGACCAATCACAACACACTGATCCAGCCGACCAATCAGAGCACAGTGTGCTTTTCAGAAGGAGGGGCTTCATAAAGACAGGAACTAAACTGGGCTGCGTTTCCCAAAAGCATCGTAAGCCTAAACGATCGTACGACTGATCTTAATATTATGGTCTGTTTCCCAAAAGCATCGTATCTTAAGTAGCACTTGAAAATCTTCGTAGAACTACGAGTGCTCTGTCTGGAGTAATTGTGCATCCCCCAAGTGCATCGTAAGAAGACAGATTTATGAGGACACCTGCAGGACAACCGGCAGATTACACCTTTAACTTTATTCAAATGCAATGTGATTATAATATAAGGTTTTGATTGTACTTTATTGTACACTTTATTATTCTTTTTGTTTGTTGTTGGTTAAATTAATGTATAAATTAAATAAATAAAAATGTCAGAAAACAAAACAAAAAAATTGAAATAATTTAATCTAATAATTTTAATCAAAATTAAATGAATGAACAAAAAAATAAAAAATAAAAAATCCTTTAAATCTGTTAAAAATTACATCTTTGTTTCGCTCTATCTCCTCTAAAAGGACATTAATTTCATCTTTTTGAAAGGTATCTTTTTTTTTTTTGCCATTTTGTCAGTGCCTCCGCCTGTAGGTGCTTTATATAGACTTGTCTTGATTGCTAATCCACAACATATGACAATTATTAGGTTAAACGTTCAGAATACGATTCCATATAAGGTTATATTTCAGCACTTCGCAAATGGACAGCGACTCTTAAGTAGCACGTAGAGCGCGTTCATGTTAAGTTCATTTTTGAGAAAACGCTCGTGGAATTGCTGCGAGCGTTCGTAACCTTGCACGTAGAAAGCGCTCTTAAGAGCTAAGATACATCGTTATCGGGAAACCCGGCCCAGAGCGTTACTGACAGACTGGGAGGAGAGGAGCTGCAACAATGGAGAATATGAGGAAAATAATCAACATTCAAGCAGGAAAACCTGTTCTAGTAGAGCACAAAAACAACATCAAGACTTTGTAAAAGGGCATAATATGGTCTGTCATAAGTTCACATTTACATGGGTCAGCAGAAGATGTTAATGTTTCATAGGTCAGGAGAACTAGCATTCACAGTTTTGTTTAAACTTTGTCTCAGATGTTTCTCCTACTCCTTCTAATGTTTATCTTGAGAGCATTTGATGAGAAACGTTTGAGTTCATATCGAGATCTTTGACTTTTCTTTCCAGGACCTCTACAAACCTGAGCACTGTTTGAGACCCTGTTGAGACTCCGAATAAAAGTCTAATTGATTTCCACTTTTTCTCTTTGTTGTTTTCTCTCAAAATTGAGATATTAAAGCGATAGTTCACTTTGAAATTAATTTTTGATATGTTTTAGCTTACCTCAAGGGCATCCAAGATGTAGGTGTCTTTGTTTCCGCAGTAGTTTCAATTTTGATATTTTTAGGTCAAACCGTTCTTGTCTGTCAGTCATATAATGCAGGTCGATGGTCACTGTCTCAAAACACAAGCACAGAGTCCAAATTAAAACAATTCCTCATCGTCCAAATGAAACAATTCCCCATCATAAGTACACATTGATGGCCTAAGACACGAAACGAGCGGTTTGTGTGAGAAAACGAACAGTATTTATATCGTTGTTATCTCTTGAAAACAGCACACGTCCAAATGATCTGACGGCGCGGGCGGGTATAGATATAAACATAGATGTCGCCTTGGCTACTGCAGTTCATTGGAACGAAACCGTAGCCAAGCGACATCTAGTGTATACATCTATACCCGCCCGCGCCGTCAGATCATTTGGACGTGTGCTGTTTTCAAGAGATAACAACGATATAAATACTGTTCGTTTTCTCACACAAACCGCTCGTTTCGTGTCTTAGGCCATCAATGTGTACTTATGATGGGGAATTGTTTCATTTGGACGATGAGGAATTGTTTTAATTTGGACTCTGTGCTTGTGTTTTGAGACAGTGACCATCGACCTGCATTATATGACTGACAGACAAGAACGGTTTGACCTAAAAATATCAAAATTGAAACTACTGCGGAAACAAAGACACCTACATCTTGGATGCCCTTGAGGTAAGCTAAAACATATCAAAAATTAATTTCAAAGTGAACTATCCCTTTAAAGAGAGCTCAGGTGTGTGTTTGTTCGTATACACTACCTGTGTGCTGTTCCTGGTTTTGGGGCAGCACCTCTTCTACACATTCAGAAGGAAACCAGCCAGTGCGGCCCTTCACTGTTCCTTCCCAGAATCCTCCTTCACCTACGCCCAACACTGAGAGCGAGAAGAGTTTGACAGCGCTTTAGTAGATTTAAATATTTAACGTTAACATTAATTGGCATTGGGAATGCAGTTGAGTGAAACCGAACAGGACGAAAATTTAAGATTTTTTCATGCTTTTTTTTAATATATATTGATTTGAAGAGAAGGACATAATGAGAAAGATCATCTGACCTTTGACCTTGTCCCCTTTGCTGAAGCTGATCTCACGCTCGCCGTGAGCAGAGTGAGAACGTGTCGCCACAAACACGCGGCCTGGAACGGCACTGTAGAGCCTTTTCCTCTGACCTCCGCCCCCTCTACAACCGACACACACACACACACACACACACACACACACACACACACACACACACACACACACAGACGGATAACAGTTCCGTCACTGTTCACTAACACTAAAACTATTAACTTGTTAACGGTCATCTCCCTTTTTGAACACAAATTTGACCTTAAATGGCTGTAGTTCATAAATGCTTTGGAATACAGACCAGAGGTCAGTCTATTTTTAAAGACACTTAGATTATTGCAGAAGTGAAACTAGCTTCAAATAATGAAAGTGTAAAAATGTTATAGAAGTTAAGTTTACTCTAAAGCAAATGAACTGAACTAATATATATTACTAAATAATTTGCACTCTAAAACCTTTTAGCAGGCTACATTTTTGTCAAATCAACTTTTAATTTGACTTTCCAGCAATTTTAAAGTACTGTGTCCAATGTAATGCAACGTCAAATTTCAAAAGTTTTCACGGGATGAATTTTGAGTGTTTTTGAATGATACCTAATTTATGATGATTTCTAAAATATGTGATAGGGGAAAAGGGCAATTGTCCTGCTACCAAAACACTGACCGTTAACAGTCTAAAATTTTTTCGGTAATTCAAATAAAGCTGAAATAAAATAAAATGAAATGATGAAAAACTTGAGCAACATTTTTTGAAAGTTGCCTAAGCAACTAACTGAAATAAGTGTAAGTAGTAAAAAAAATATATATATATATAAATTAGAGCCACTGTATATAGAAAAACTAGACAAAAATACAAACTTAAAGGAACACTCCACCGTTTTTTGAAATAGGGCTTATTCACCTTCTTTCCTACATTTAGATAGGCGGGCAAATGCATTTTTGTCTCAGTGCATGCACTGTTTTAGTTTGACAGGGTCGGCGTTAGCTTAGCTTAGCTTAATGAATGTAATCCTTTGTTGCCAGCTAGCATGTCCTGAGTAAAAGTGATATAAAAAATAAAAATAAAACACCTAATTACTTTTTGTGGTTCACAACGAGTACAAATAGCGATGCAGATTAACACTAGGCGATTTCCTAGGCAGATATTGACTTATATATTAAGGACTATATTAGGGGGAAGCACAGGCGTGATATCTCTGCGCCCAAGTAGCAGTGCTTCGCCTGTGCTTCCCCCTAATATAGTCCCAAGTCAATATCTGCCTATCTGCCACATCATGGTGACTAGTGTTAATCTGCATCGCTATTTGTACTTGTTGTGAATACGCAAGCTACAAGAAGTAATTAGGTGTTTTTTATTTTATTTTTTATATCACTTTTACTCAGGACATGCTAGCTGGCAACAAAGGATTCCATTCATTATGCTAAGCTAAGCTAGCGCCGACCCTGTCAAACTAAAACAACGCATGCACTGAGACAAAAATGCATTTGCCCACCTATCTAAATGTAGGAAAGAAGGTGAATAAGCCCTATTTAAAAAAACGGTGGAGTGTTCCTTTAAACTTAGAAACTTAAAAGCAAATTAAAATTTAGCTTTGGCAACAAATTCAAATGACTAAAACTGAAATACAAAATCTGATAAAATGACAAACACATAATTTTTGAGACTGAAAATATTAAAATAAAAGTTAATAAATACTATATTATATTATATTAATACTATATCATATATATAAAGTTCTAAAATAACACTGGAAAGACAGAAGAATACAAAAACACAATAACATGCAGGCATAAAGTTGTATCTTATCCAAAGTAATAAAAAATGGTGTAGGCGGGTGCATTAGAGCCCATTTATAATGTTGGCTTGGCTTTATTTTATTTTATAGGATAAGTTTCCAAGGATTTTGTGCAGGAATGCGATTGTCATAACTCCTTAATATTTGGATACCATCCATTATTGAACACCATGGGACCAAACCACCATACAAAATGATTATTTCTAGGATGTAACCAAATTTTTCAAGACCAAATGTAAAAATATCCCAGTCTAGTCTGAATATATTCTAGGTATACTACTGTACAGACTCCATAGAATGAAGGTTTTAGCCAGATGATTGATTCTTTTACACAGTAGACAGTGTTTGTTTCTAACCCACTGAGTAAGAATTAACTCAGTATGGCAGCGGAGCTTTGGCCAGAAGCCTAACAGTGCAAAACAGTGAGTCAGAGCTTCTGTAATGGTAACATAAGAGAGCAACAGAAATCAGTGCTGACAGTTTGCATGTAAAAAACCCCACAATGACAGAGGTAAGGGTCTAAACATGAATTAACACTTGAAATTTGATGTTTATGCACTACTGAACAGCAAATGTCTCAAATGTCTATAAACTACACTCTGAATCTATGGGTGAATATAAATGGCTGATCACATTTCACCCCAAAAGCAAAATAAATGACATTTTGCTTAAAATATCATGGGATTTTTTTTTTTAAAGAAGCTATTTTTTGGGCCATTAAAAATTGACATGACAATTAAGCCCATTTTCCTTTCTCATTACTGTAATGCATCGAGACATTTTACTTTTTAATTATTATTTTCTTGTAATTTCCATTATTCTTAATTGTGATTCTATTTAGGTCCTCATTATCATGTTTTGTTTTATTAAAAAAATTACAACTCAGCATAAATAAAGGCAATATAACAGAAGCTACAGTTGATAAAAAGATAATAATTGATCAAATCATTCAAATGTAAATGCAAATATTTTGTTAAGTTATTAAATTTATTAAATTATTAAAATATTAAATTAAACTCTCAGTGGGTTTGGAAATCCCTGTATTACAGTAGGAAAACTGGGAGAAAAATCTGCTAAATTATTATGAAAATAATGTTGCGATGTAAAACAAATTTAACTTAATTTTAAGACTTAATTTGTTTTGACTTAATAATTGTTTTGATTTTGGTTTGAAATATGACCCGGAAGAGTTCCTGACAGCCTGAGATTGTTTAGTCACCAAAGACTCGTTTACCATGGAAATCAAACGACGGGGTAAAAAAAAAAAAAAGAAAGGTAATTACAACCCAGAGGCATCCTGGGAAATTCATTTATTAATTTATGATGCCCTAAGGTGATTCTCATTTCCATCGGTTTGAACTTGGTTTAAAAAACAGCTCATCCTAGCAGGAGTCGCTCTTGTAACGCCTGCTGAGAGCCTGATGATTGATTTTGCAGCACAGGCTGAACCGTTTTTCCCAGACCGTAAGATTTGTGCTGTTTGTCATGATTTGCTGTTTGCTTTACACAGCATTGGTAAGTAACTAGCCTTTGCAACTAGCGTTTACATTTTTCAGTATTTTCCACAAAACAGTAGCTTTTCCATAATTTAGCTACAATAATCAAACTTCATGTCAAGCATTACTAAATCTGATTCATTATCTGAAATAAAACTGAATAAATAAATATATATATATATATATGTGTGTTAGATGAAAAACTAAATTAAAATGATAAATGTTGCCTTGGCGATTAACTGAAATAAGTTTAAGCTGAAGCACTAAAATTACTAACTGGAAATAAATAAATAAAAACTAAACCTAAACCTGAACTGAAAAAAAAAAATCAGTTAAACCTAAAGCTTTATTTTTTTTGTTTTATGTTTACTAAACAAAATTGAACAATAAAGCTAATTCAAAATATCAATAAAAACTATAATAGTGAGATTTTATGCATTATATTATTATTATTATTATTATGCACTTTCTATAATTTTTTTATTTAAAGTATATTTTTATGTATTTATTTATTTCATTTTAGTCTATTTATTTAATTTCTTCGTTCAGATGGTTAGTGTAAATTAAAACTCATAACTCAAAAAATTCACTGATTCATTTCAACTATTTATTGAGACTCAATTATATATGTGTGAGTGTGTGTGCGTGTGTGTGTTTCTAGTTGCATTTAGTGCACTTTTATTTAGTGTTGTTGGATGAAAATGATGCACCAACAAACCCAGTGAACCTGCCAAATCTGCCAAAAATAAACTCTTCACAGGATCTGCTTTTGAAAATCATCACCGCAATGGCCAAAGACGACCACCATAGACATTTTTTATGTATCCATTCTCACCCCTGCCTCCCTCGCTGCTTTTGCTGCTTTTCCTGCTTTTCCTCCTTCTCTCCTCCCTCCCTCCCACGAGACGGGGACCGGGTTCGGGCTCCACGGGGACTGCTGGAGCTCCTCAAAGCGAAAGAGGCCCGGCGTTGAGTCTGATTGAAACGAGAGAAAACGAATGATTTGGCGACTGATGTCTGTGCTTGTGTGTTCCCTTGATGGCCAGCAGGGGGTTAAGGGCTACCTGAGCAGGTGGCATGCTGGCGGCAGCGGTGGGCATCGCTACGGGATCCATGAGCGTCGTCATCGTGTTCTCGCTCTTGGCACGGAGCAGCGGGTGAGGATGCTGAAGGCCAGCCGCGATGGGCTGATTCAACATCCCGTCCAGAAAGTGAGGAGCGTATTTGGGAGTTTCCAAAAATGGAACTGATGGGAAAGAAAATAAAAGATTAAAGGAGAAGAGATTACATAGAGATGGGCTCTGCTCCAAAACTTAGTGAGAGGCCTTGATGTCTACTGTCTACTTAGGCATCTGCCTCCTAAGGAACTTCAAAAGCAAGCAATTTGGAAAGAGTACAAAGGCAGAAACATGGGCAACACGACACTGTTCCTGACAGTGTTATTTTAGTATTATATACTATTATAGTAACGTTGTTATGTGCCTTTGTATTTTTGCATATTTCTATTTAGCCTTAATTCATTTTTTTGTTTGTTTTAGCAATTTTAGTACTTAAACTTCAACTTATTTCAGTTAGTTGCCAAAGCAACATTTCTCTTTTTTGTTCAAGTTTTTTTTTAAGTTTAAGTTTTTCCTAAAATATTTATGTTATTTTATTTAACAATTAAAAAAAACAACCGAATGATGCAATACTCTAATAAGAATAAATAATGCACAAAACACAAATATTGAGTAAAACAGTCTGTTTTAATTAGATTAAACTGCTGTTCATCAGCACTTTGTTTTTTTTACACTGAGCTTGTCACAATTTTGGCTTCTCTGTAAAGGATACATGAGACTAGATACCTTTCTAGGCAACAAAAGCACACCAATGATGTCTTAAAGAGCGGCCTACATAGGCTAGACTTTGGAAGAGAGCTTTGGTATACTTATCATTTCTTTCTGTTATAAAGATGCACACTCACCAACATCTGCATCATTGTGATTTTTGATGATTTCTCCAAGTTCAAAATGGCCCGACATCACAGCAACCTGTAAAAGCAGCATTACAATGTACTTTGCAACAATGCAATCTTTAATTTGAGGATATGAGGACAACCATTTGCACAAACACTTGCTACTGTGTGTTAATTTTTTATCTGTGCACTTAATGTGAATGTCTTTTTGTTTCACTAGCCTTTAAATGTTCAGTACAGCGGTGAAACATCCCACATGCATTTATAATAATTCATGTGATTAGAACTGATAGCACACAGTTACCTGGAAGGGGGTTTGACCATGTTTGTTCTTCATCTCCTTACTGGCTCCTCGGTAAAGAAGGACCCGAACGCAACTCTCCTGAATGGACAAAGATGTTGTCAATCATTAGTCATTAGCAGGGCTTGACATTAACACCCGCCAAATGCGGGTGGATTTTGCTCGTGGCGGGTAACTCCAACTAGCCACTTTGGCGGGTTGAATAATTGTAGTCTTTTCAAAAGGCATCTGAAATAAGTGTGACACTACGACACTACAACTCCCGTGAGTATTAGGGCTGTCAACGAATATTCTAAATTCGAATATATATTCGAATAGTTTTAAAAAACAGAATTTCGATGGTGAAAATGAATATTCGAATGTGGAAAAACGCCCGCGGTAGCAGAGGCGCGGCTGTCTGCTTTGCGAGTGGGCGCGCTGCCTGAGGGGTCAGGGACAGGTAACAGGAAGAAGCGTTCACGTTAAACAGAAACATTACTAAAGTGTGTGTAGGCTACTGTACTGACTGAATCGATATTGCATGAATAAGGTAGGTTAGATACAGCAGTTTCATGCACTGCAGGCTTCCACTGGTTTGATTATTTACCGTTTCATGTCAAGGAAAAGTTTCATGTTTACCACAGCACAGCTCGCTCGGAGCGTTCAATGTCGGTTATATATACTGTAAAACTTCAATTAATGTTAATAATATTTGTTTCAATCACTGAATGAAGCCTGCTATATAAGAGTCGCGACCTTAAATTGCTTGCACAAAACTCTTGATCAGCACTCAACATTTGCTTTGTTGTTGTTCATTTAAAACCGTTATGCGCATAACTATGCGCAGTTAGAAATCATTGAACATTGAAATCACTCGCGCCAGACGCTCTATTCGCGTTTGGTGTGAACGCAGTGTGAGCGTGAGGGCGAGAGAGAGAGAGTGCCTGCGAGTGCGAGTGAGCGAGAGTGAGGTCTGCGGTCTTGGCCATTAGTTGATTTATTTGTTTTTGTGTAGGTAATACGTTGTCAAATATGTTTAAACTTAAATAAACCTATACAAGTAGTTATGTCTCTTTGTATTAATTTGTCCTGTTATTGACGTAATGCGCGTCATTGACAAAATGCGCAACCAGATGTTCGAATAGTTCGAATATAGGCTATGTGTTTTTTTTAGAGGGAATATTCGAACGTCATTTTTGAGCAATTTTGACAGCCCTAATGAGTATTACATGCACACAGTGTTGCCTTGCGCTTGCGCGCTAATGACCAACAACACAGAAACGAAGAGACAGCTAGCTGCCCTGCTGGAGTTACGTCGTGGAGCTATGTGGCGACATATAATACATAATACATGGTTTTATTTTAAAAAAAAAGGAGCTTTACACACAACCTTATCAGAGCTAATGATAATGACCTGTATTGTAATATATTTATGTAGTCTTGATTTGGGTGTGTACAGTGGTTTTACATTTAAAAGGGTTGTAAATCTAGTTCAAGTAAATTTTAGCACGCCATAGTCAACTTTTATCAGGTAATTTCACAACAACAAAAATGTGGCTAGTAAAAATTCTGTGTGGCTAGTAACTTTGGAAAACCACTAGCCACATTGGCTAGTGAGCAAAAAAGTTAATGTCAAGCCCTGGTCATTAGACTAATTAGCGTAAACTAAAACCATTGAACCATTTTGTTAATTGTAATAAAGCTGAAATAAAATAAAATAAATATTAGACAATAAAATTCTGAAGAAATTAGCAATGTTGCATTGGCAACTAATTGAAATAATTTTAACTTGAACTAAAACTGAAATAAAAAATTAAATTAAACCTAAATTGCAAAATAGATAAGCACCTAAATAAATTACAAAAAAAAAGTAATTAAATTAAAATAAATAAATAAACTGGAAATATTAAAATTAAAGCTAATTAAAAATATGAATACAATTTTTATCACAGTAGATAAAAATAAACAAAAATAACACAAAACTAAACCAAAAATACAAAAATGAAAGATAACTCAAAATATTAATAACAACTACTAAACATTTTGTTTATTGAAATAGTGAAATAAAACCTTGAGTACCTTGTTGTAAAGGGCACATATGTGGAGGGCAGTGTTTCCTGATGCATTCTGGGAAGTGGTGTCTGCACCATAAAACAGAAGGTGTTCTAAGTGTTGGGCAAATCCATGCTGGCACGCCTACAGTTGAGTGAACAAAACACAGAGGTTAAAGAAATAAGACGACATCTGACTTATTGGGGAAAAAGTCCGAAGAACAGGGAAAAACTAGAGGAACGACCTAAAGAGGACAGTCAAGACAGGATAGTATTACAGTCGTTGCTAGATTAGAAGTATCAGGGGCTGCACACCTTCCTTTTGTGAAGGCTATTATTGAAAATAATATTGCTGCATCTTGTTGAACCTAAAATATATATTATTATACTCTTTTTCATATGAGCAGCTTAAAAATGCAACATTTTTATATAATTACTTAATTATGTTAATGTGATGCATCCTGAATAATATAAATTTCAATAATTGATATCTATCATCATAATGTGCATACAATACACAAAACAACTTCTTTCAGCCAATGTGAGTACATGCTTTGGGGTCCGACTGAATCTTGCACGACAATGTATGTCAGAGCGAGAGACAAATCTTGGCCAGTTTACAGACGTGGCAGTTCCTCCTTGAGCATAATTTGCAAAATAAGATCTACAGTACATGTCATAAACCCCGCCCTCTCCATGTAATTAAATAGGACGTAAGCCAAACTAAAAAAATCCAATTATACTTCAATGGCTTCTGTCATTTTAGGTACTTCTTATCAAGCAGACATTCAATGGTTTGTTCTTCCAATAAGTGTGGTTTTAGTTGCTATAAAAACGGGGTGTGACGTCATGATTGACAGCTGTGAGTCTGTGGAAGCAGGAGTTTGGACGGGACTTTATAATTTGATATTTTCCATTATAATTATTTTTATTTCAGTTTTAGTTTTAGCTATTTTAGTACATCAAGTTAAACTAAATAACAATTAAATATAAAACCAATTTTTTTTTTATGGTTTTAGTTTACTACAATAATCCTGAAAGATTAATGGTCTGGCATCGAGTAATGAAAATCGGCCAGTTCGAGGGGCGGCACCAAGCATACATTTGAAAATCTCACTGCACGCAATTGGATAACACTTCGACCAATCACAACAAGCCCCATACGCTTAGCTACCAGCGGAGCTAACTGGTAGATTAGACTCTTACCGTATCCGGGTGGCAAAACAGCAAAAACGCCCTTCTTGCAAAGGAAGGATTCGAGCGGCGTCTTCTGTTCCTCTTTTAGATAAAAAGCCAAGTCTAACTCGTTCATTGTAGCGGCCAAAGCCGTTTCAAACAACTGGTGTTCATCCATAGCCATCTTGCAATGTTTACTAATGATGTCGTCATCTGTTTAGCTCGCCTCTGGCCCGCCTATATCAGATAACCCGATGTGATTGGTGCAGCTCGGATACAAGGGCATATTTAATGAGCATCATTACTCTACGCCAGAGTAAACTCGCTGAGCAAATTCAAATTGTGCTCTCGCGAGAACTCTGGATTTCCAGGGTAATAATCCTGCCCTGCTCTCTAGAGATTCAGTACTGGACATTAAAACTCCCATGTTGTTTGTTTGAAATTCATTAAATTCCTCCTAAACGTTCGGCGTATCGGCCAGAAGCTCAGAGGTGTTGTGGGAGTCGTACCATCATATCATGGTGTGTGGGTAACTGGCAGGTAGGTGGTTGTGAATTGGGGAAAAGAAATCGTATTCATATATTTGTGCACAAAGAGGTTCAGAAAAGAGGAGAGAATTAAAAAGAGAACCTTTTGTTTAATATCAAGCAAAGACAGACATTAGAAGACGATGAATGAAATGAGAGATGAGAGATGGGTACCTGTGAACTTCAACCTCTCCAAACGTCTCTTCATGTCTGATCTAAGGAGAGAGACAGAGAGAGAGAGAGACAGGGGAAGACTATGGACGGTGTCTGACAGTTGATTCAAAAGCACCTGGACTAGGCTTTTTATATGCTCAGCTGTGATTGGGTGGAAGGGATTTGTGTAGTTTCAGGTGCACATTGCACAGAAACGTCTGTGAGTCTCATGACATTGGTGGTGTAGCGGTTACATCTCAGGGTTGATAAACTGGATCGTTTCTAGCAATGAACTTTCACTGTTGTGCCTTGAAGCAAAGCACTTAACTCCAGGTTGCTCCAGGGGGACATGAACTGAACTAAGTACTGGAAGATGTTTCGGATAAAAACATCTGCTAAACCAGAAGTTCTCACAGGAATTTACATTAGACAACATGTACAGCCCTGATACAACAATGTTGAATTTTGATAGTTTAACGCTGCATTCAGCAGCAGTGTTGTTTTAGTATTATTTATAAATTCTAATAAAGATGTTTTTAATTAAATTAAATTTGCTTTAGTAATTTTGTTCTGTGCTTTTGTCTTTTTCTCTTTTTTTAAAGGGGTCATGACATGGTTTTTTAAAATTATTTTAATATGTTCCTTAAGGTTAAAATGGTTTTTAAGGTTTAAATGAAATAGTGTTAGTAAAGTTTTTTATTTTTGTGCAAATATATATGGGGAAAAATGATTCTTTTCCACCTTTATTTTGACCCTCTGTTTGAAATGATCTGTTTTTAAGGTGCGGCTCCTTTAAGGCTTGTCATTAAACAGTCACTGTTATGATTGGCTAAGGTCACTGCATTGGAAACAGTATCAACGGCCACTCGCTATTCTCCTATATTTTAAAAACTAACAACCCTAATTAATTTCATACGTTTAGTTGCATTTTACTCTATCCTCATTTTT
The DNA here is from genome assembly GCA_021464565.1 of Rutilus rutilus. Classification (NCBI taxonomy): domain Eukaryota; kingdom Metazoa; phylum Chordata; class Actinopteri; order Cypriniformes; family Leuciscidae; genus Rutilus; species Rutilus rutilus. Next base: position 4,144,599 of record JAJAQA010000024.1, on the reverse strand, counting down.
AGTTTACAACCCATTAAAGTTTTTCATTTTGACATTTTGGTGTGTAATAAGGTTATAAAGATAAAGGTTGAGGAATCCCATCCTTTGACACCTGATGATTGTGGAAAAACATCTTCAACAGAGGATACACAGAGTCTAGTTGCTTACGAATACAGACACTCAGTGATGACCAGGATGAGACACTCAAGCATGTGCAGGTGTTTAGAATCACAAAAGCAACGAGCATGAGAGACTGACAAGAAAGAGTTCAAATGTTGTTATTTAAGCACTATTTGCACTAAAAAATTCAAACATTTAAAAATTCCATATTTTTCCATATGCTTAAGGCTATTTCTAGTCATTTTTCTATTATAATTTAATGTGGGCCATCAAAGATGTGCAACAGGACCACAGTCTGGTCTTGGAATGAGAAATGTAGCGATGCTGATTGGTTTAAAGAGAAAAATTTAGCAGCCATATAGAGAAATGAAAAGAGAACCAAAAAAAGAGAGAATGATTTGTGATTATAAACAAAAACCCACCAAAATGGACACATGCATGCACACATATAAACAAAAAGTCCATAATCTCAGATATGCATTATTCCCTTGTGTTTAAGACTGTAAAGTAGAGACACAAACCTGGTGTGACTCGTCCCAGCCGTTCTCATCTCTGACTCCCAGTTGTGCTCTATAGTACAGCAGAGTTTCACAACAGGACGTGTCGCCCCCTGTCAGCACTGAGTGGTACAGCGCCGTCAGGCCACAGCGGTCTCGATAATCCGGAGAAGCACCCAAAGACAGCAGAGCCTGAAACATGGGATAGACATGAAGAGTTATGCACATTAAGATTTACAAACAAACCCCATTAAAGATTCACAAATCAATATTTTGTATTTGTCACCATAAATTTCCTCTGCAAATCATGATCACGATCTCAAGACAAAGGAACTTTTCAAATGACAATTTTTTCATTTTCATGACTAGCCTTTTAGGTGTACAACTTATTTTAAAGTGCCCCTAATATGCTTTTTCAGATGTTACATTTGATGTAGTGTGTAATAGAGCTGTTTGTGAATGTAAAAGGTCTGCAAAGTTTCAAAGATAAATGGAGTTCTTGTCTCCCCCGAAAGAAAGAACTGATTCTGAATCTGAACCACCTGAAACGAGTCGTCAGTAATTCCAGTCTCACTTCTTGCTCGAATATATGAAGGGTTGTAACACATTTGCATAATGCCAGCCTGTGGTCTTTATTAACTGCCCGCGAATAACATCTACTTTGCCCCTCAAACACTGCAGTTGTGGCTGAGACTGGAAGAGTTTGGTTTGTGTTATCGTCATATCGAGAAGATGCTGTTTTTGCGCTATGAAAGCAAATCAACTTTGATGCACTTCCAAAAGATGTGAAAAACCGACGCCATCGTTACTGTTCATATCGCTGTGTATCAAGTGCTGAGGAAGCTGAAATTCAGATATGGAAATGGGTGTTAGGTTTCCGACACAGGCTGTAAAAGGTTGACCAATCACAATAGACTGAGCCATCTGACCAATCAGAGCAGAATAGACCAATCACAACAGACTGGGCCATCTGACCAATCAGAGCAGAGTAGACCAATTACAACAGACTGGGCCATCTGACCAATCAGAGCAGAGTAGACTAATCACAACAGACTGAGCCATCGGACCAATAAGAACAGAGTTGACCAATCACAACAGACTGGGCCATCTGACCAATCAGAGCAGAGTAGACCAATCACAACAGACTGAGCCGTCTGACCAATCAGAGCAGAGTAGACCAATCACAACAGACTGAGCCGTCTGACCAATCAGAGCAGAGTAGACCAATCACAACAGACTGAGCCGTCTGACCAATCAGAGCAAAGCACACCAATTACAACAGACTGTCCCATCTGACCAATCAGAGCAGAGTTGACCAATCACAACAGACTGGGCCATCTGACCAATCAGAGCAGAGTTGACCAATCACAACAGACTGGGCCATCTGACCAATCACAACAGACTGGGCCATCTGACCAATCAGAACAGAGTAGACCAATTAGAACAGACTAGGCCATCTGACCAATCACAACAGACTGGGCCATCTGACCAATAAGAGCAGAGTTGACCAATCATAACAGACTGGGCCATCTGACCAATCAGAGCAGAGCAGGCTCTCAGAAAGGAGGGGTTTAGAGAGACCGAAACCTTTATCGAACTGATTCAGACACTGGGAAAACAGGTGATGCTGCAATATATATTATGAGAAAATGTAAGTGTTTTTTGACCTTGGTTGCATGTAAACCTGTTGTTGGAGACTCCAAAAACTAAATTAGGACCCTTTAAAATAGCATAATAGGGACACTATAAGAGAGAAAAAACTACTTTGCACCTCAAAATATTTAAAAACATTTTGTTCAGTCGTGCTGTGAGTGAACTGCATGTGTTTGTACCATCAGTGTGGATTGGTTGTGTGCTCTGACTGCTTTGTGGAGGGGTGTGAGTCCGTCTCTGGATCTGAAATCCACATGAGCTCCGTTCAGCACCAGAACACGAATCCCTTCCGCGCTCAGACACCCCTGAACCGCCAGAGTCAGAGGCGTCTCTGAGAGACAGATGGAAACAGACACGGACATTACAGCTACAGAAGAACAGCTTTATTTAAGAATAACAGGCAACATACTAAATGCTAAAATGGCAAAAATGAAAGGATTGTCTCGGTTAGAAGTGACCAATGAGCTGCAGGATTACAGTGACATCATCCTGCCTGTGAGCGACATACTCAACTCTTGCTTATTCTTAGCATCCGTGCAATTAGTGCGCTGAACGTCACATCAAATAAAAAGCATCCTCTCAATGAAAAAACACAACAGATGATGAGAATAGACTCATAAGAACATAATGAGCTTTGAGTCTAAGGTTAATGAAATGAGACGTTTCTGACAGGGCAATGTTGGCAACACAATGACGCTCATCAGAGCTGAAAATGTCAAAGGTTTAAACATATTCTCCATGCAATATACATCTACTACATTCAGTGGTTCTCAATTCCGTTCCTCGTACCCTCCCGCTCTGCACATTTTGCATGCATCTCTTATCAGTTCAGAGATTTGCTCAATTCGACTTCACAAGGGTATTCTGCCATCATAAGTGAGATTTCAATCTGAAAGGAGAGTACATGTTCAGTTCAAAGGGCTCTGCTAACGGCATAGGGAACAAGGGAACATCGATACGCCAGGACCGGGACTGAGAACCACTGTACTACATAATATATGCAATCTAGGCCAAAAGAACAAAACAAATTTAACTTCCAGGATTGCCCAAATAATATGAAATTTCATACTCATGAGTTTATATAATCAAAGCACTTCAAAATGGGTTTTCAAAAATCACTTTTCTGCATTTCAAGGGATAGTTAAAAATGAAAATTCTGTCATCATTTAGTCTGGAACAAGTAATGCCAAAATTTTCATTTTTGGGTGAACTATCCCTTTAAGGGATTGTCTTGGCATATTATCAAAAGTACTATTTGGACACTCTCAAGACCCTTCACATACAGTAGTTTAAGTTTTGTGTGTGTCTCACCTCCGCTTTCAGTGTCATGGTAGTTCGGATCCAGTCCTTTCTCCAGAGCTTTACTCAATTTCTCCACAGCTCCACCGTGAACATAATCCAGGAACTTCTTTAGATTGGCCTGTAGAGGGAGACACACACAGTCAGACGCTTCACTTCCGTACTTTAGTCTGTCAACACATCCATCTCTACTGGATATTTCATTTTTGCTGTTATACAAGATCTGTTTTTGGTGGATATTAATATTTTTGTCCTGTATTCACCTTGGTGTGCAGCTTCGCTAGTTGTTTCTCATCCAGGTTCGTCTGTTTGTAGACTCGTGTCTTGTATCTGAACTGTGAGTTTAAGACACCAGGAAGAGAGGTGGGGGGGATAGAGAGAAACTGGTTAAAGCTTGTTCAGTTTACATGTTCTGAGAAACAAGAACTGAATGAGTCATTAACAACTAAATGAGTCATTAATGTAGATGGTCGGTCCAAACTGTGCACATCAAAGAAATGCTCCACTTTTGGAGACTTGAAAAATAAAATAAAATAAAACATTAAAATGTAAAATAAAATAATTTAATTAATTAATGAAATAAAAAATAACATAACATAAAATAAAAATATCTATAAAATATAAAAATTAAATAAAACAGCAAAAATTAAATACAAATAAAAGCAGATAAACTTTTGACTAAATTCAAATATTAAACTATACAATGAATGTAACAATGGTTTGATAGTTTAGTCCATTTTTGCTGTTTCATGAATTTTATTTTATACTGTAACTGTTTAAATGTCTAAAATGTCCTAAAATGCCACTAAAAAGAACATGTAATGCATTTTAAAAACAAATAAGTATCTTTTTTAACAATTCATATTTTTTTTAAAAGGTATTCGGAAACACTTTAAATAAGGTCCCATTAGTTGATATTATTTCATGCATTAAATGAGCAATACAGTAACAGTATTAATCTTTCTTAATATTAATTAAAACGCATTACTCATCGTTAGTTTGTGTTAGCTCAAGTCCGTGAAATAATATTAACATGTACAACTTTTGAAATGTTTAAACCTTTATTAGTAAATGTTTAAATTAACCTGCTTTTGTTTAAGTACTGTTAGTTAATGTTAACAAATGGAACCTTATTGTAAAGTGTTACCAGGTATTTTTCTCAGTTGCCAATAAAACAGCAGGTTCCTATTGTGACAGCTTGCTCCTGTAAGCTCGGCATGAGCCAAAAACGATTGAAATGTTCAAGCTTTATTGTAGCCAAGACTTTAAGGTATGTCTGTACAGAAGGTTATGAGGTTCCGGAGCATTCTGGGTGATGTTGTCTAGTGTTTGTGAGCCTGTGATCTATTATTCGCTACAGCACCTCCAGGTAGGGCACTCCCTTCTCCAGGGACTGGGAAAACTCTCGAAGCAAGCGCTCCTCCTCCAGGAACTTGGCATCTCGTCCGTCTCCAGCTGGCTGGAAGAGGCCGTAATTGTAAGCGTCCCACAACGACTCGCTGAGAGAACAAATAATCTGCTGCTTCGCACTCCAAACGCTCGTGTCGGGATCAAACCGCAAACACTTCTACAGACGGCGAAAGAGAAAACAGGTTTGAGAGAGAGAGTAAGAACAACAGATTGAACTGGATTTAAGGTTCGAAACGACTTCAGATTTATCGACGGCATCTGTGACGTGCTGTCGTTCAACACAGACCTTCATTTTGACTCGCACCTCATACAGAAGTCGTGTTTACAGTAGTGCACTTACAATGGACGTCTAAGGGTGTACAGGCAGAGTGTGCAACCTGTATATTTGAAGACTTTTATTTACATTTACATGTATGCAACAATGTGTGTGCAAAGTTTCAAGAGTTTTTGAGCATGTTAAGGGCCACTGAAAAGTCCCTGAAAATATGAATAATTAAAAGAAAAATCCTTTTGGAGGTGTTATTTTTATTATTATTGATATACTATCATAGTTTTTTAATTTGATTTGATTTTTATATTTTCTGTTTCTTCAATTTCAGGTAAAGTTTTCGTAAAAAAAATTTTTTATCAAGACCAAAACAAAAAATCTAATCAAATTCAAAAACTATGATAGTATATCAATAATAATAAAAATAATAATAAGGTAAAGTTTTAGTAATTTTTTTTTTATCAAGACCAAAACAAAAAATCAAATCAAATTCAAAAACTATGATAGTATATCAATAATAATAAAAATAACACCTCCATTACTGTATGATGAATATAATAATGAAATGCATTACTGTAAACACGATTTTTGTTTGTTTTTACAAAGCTGCAATAATTGTAACATTGTAAGGTTAAACATTTCGTATGCTTAAAATACTGACACCTGTTGAATATGAATTTGAAGCGGCACAGAAGAGCCTCTGTGTTGTTTGCATTCCAACAATCACTTTTACAAGCCATTTCAAAAGCTTTAAAACTGACACACTGCAAACAATAAACCATCCTGCATATTAAAATCCAACAGCAAAACTTCAGCACGATGAAGAGTGTGTGAGCATGCTGCTTTATCTGGGGATTGTTAATGTGCCGCGATTGAGCATGTTAAAGTGAGCTGCTAATTGAGTCAGGAGTTTAGATGAGTTTAGATGAGAGCGATTTTGACATTAAATCAGGTCAGAGCTCCCACACAAATCATGAGGAAACTCGAGCTCAGTGTGTGTGTGTGTTTATTTAAAATGTCCCAGAATAGCTTCACACACACACATTAATATACAACACACTAAATATTCTTTCATTAAGGATTCCCATGTTCCCCCTTTTATCCCCCTGAATTAAATTATTTTTTTAATTTTCTCTTAATGTCTCGATCCCTCCCACGATAACCTTGGGAGACACAATAGATCCAGAGTATATTAAAGTGTGTGTGTGTGTGTGTTTCTTTGAAGCTTTCAGAAACTTATTAGGAACATGTACTGTTGTACAGTTAGTTTGTTTGTGCATGCATGTGTGTGTTTCTTTGAAGCTTTCAGAAACTTATTAGGAACATTTACTGTTGTACAGTTAGTTTGTTTGTGCGTGCATGTGTGTGTGTGTGTGTGTGTGTGTGTGTGTGTGTGTGTGTGTGTGTGTGTGTGTGTGTGTGTGTGTGTGTGTGTGTGTGTGTGTGTGTGTGTGTGTGTTTCTTTGAAGTTTTCAGAAACTGATAACAACAACTGAAAAACCATATAGAACTATAAAAAATAAAATATTATTATCAATTGAATCAATTTATAATGATTTGAATTCACTTTATTTGACAACAATAACTAAAAAACTATATTTCTATTATTATAAATATTTATATTATTAACAACAAAAATAGTCCTAACTGAAAAATCATTACACAACTATAAAATCAAATATTAATTATAAATGATTATTATTATCAGTAGGCGTGAATCTCGGTATACAAAATGAAACCAGTTAGGAAGAAAAGTAGTCGAGATGATAATCGGCCACTCTCTAGTGCAGTTTGTGAGTACGTCTGAATGTGTGTGAGCAGAAACGCACAGACCGTTTGTTTGATATCCGGTATGCCGATGCGGAAAACGATCACAGGGAGGTGCGAGTCTTCTACGGGCGAGACTGTGGTCATGCTCCGCTCCATCATACGCCGCCGGGCCTGCTGATTGGTCAAGACCGGGTGATACAGCGGCTGATTGGTTGTCTGATGATAAAGCGTCGGCTGACTGGGTAAATGTGGGATTCCTCTTTGGGCCGGATTGCCAGCCCTCGGTTGTCTCTCTCCTCTCTGCCATCCAATCACAACGGCTGCCGGTTTGGATCCGTCCCCCTTTCGTCCGCCCCGGTTCTGATGTTCCTTTTCTCCCATATCGATCATCCCATTTAGTTTTGCTCTCTTCAATCTCTCCTCCTCATCCTCCTCATCCTCACCCTCTTTGTCCTCGGCGCTGCCAAAAAAACGCTTGGTGTTTCCCAGCATCCTTTGCTGCACCGTGTCAGCAAGCAGTGTTGATGCTATGCTGTTGGGTCATGGTGCTTATCGGCGTCCACCTTAATGTTAGACAGACTGAAGAGGAAAAAAGAAAGAGAGAATAATCCTTAGAGGGGTGATGCATTGATGTTAAAATAAATTCCAGATTGATATATGGAGTCAATATAAAGCCCCACCTAGAAACCAGAATATCTTTTAAAGGGATGGTTCGGAGTAAAATCAACCTAGGGTCCTTTGCACCATGACCTCGAGCCAAACAAGCCCCCCCCCCGAAGCCTTTTTTCCCTTGTTTGAACATTATTAAAGTTAGAGCTTATTTAGAGATATCAGCCAGATGGTTTAGTGCAGGCGCTAATGGATCCTATGATGTATCTCATAAATTACCGCACCAATAATGCCCAGAATGGTACCAAACTTCTACAGTAGTACAAACGTCGACGTCACTTCCGAGATTTGGGAAAAGCACATAAAAGTCCTGGCAGAAAGCGATGCATAAGGATGTAGTGTAACGACAAATTATAATTTTTTCTGAAGTGTTAACTAATAATTGTTGCAAACTGGTACTACCAACAAAATACTAGTGCATTCCTGGAACTGGGCGTCATTACACTACATCCTTATGCATCGCTTTCTGCCAGGACTTTTATGTGCTTTTCCCAAATCTCGGAAGTGACGTCGTAGTCCGGGTTATCAGTAGCATGAGCCGTCAGGCAAGTGTTATTTAAATAAACTCCTGATGTACTTACAAACTTTCCAATGCCTCGTTTTATGAGTACAGAACCTATTTGTACTACTGTAGAAGTTTGGTGCCATTCTGGGCATTATTAGTGGGGTAATTTACAAGATACATCATAGGATCCATTAGCGCCTGCACTAAACCATCCGGCTGATTTCTCTAAATACGCTCTAAACTCTAACTTTAATAATGTTCAATCAAGGGGAAAAAAGCTTCTGGGTTGGTGTTTGGCTCGAGGTCGAAGGACCCTAGGATGATTTTACTCCGAACCATCCCTTTAACTTAGACCAGTAATAAACCACATAGAACTCCTTAGCAATGCACTAACAACCACTCTGAACACCTTAGCAACTCCCTGGAAACAACACCGCTGTAAAGCCTGCAAATAACAGCTTGTTTTAGTAAAAAAATCTTTAGAAACCTTTTATTTAATAAAGATCTGCAAGATAAGACACTGTGTGGGACTTTTTCCACATTTTACTTCTAAAAATAACAAACTCCAGCTGTCTCTCCAGGGCTAACAAACTGGATTCAATTTGCGGAAGACTGAAAGTTGAATTCGGGCAAAATTACAGTATGATTTAGTTGTTCTCTGTGAATCTATATGTGCTGGTGGCATCCAAGAGGATGTTATTGTTCTTAGCTTGTTACTGTAACTCTTCGCCATCTATTTGTGAGCCTGAAAAGACATAATCAAAATAAAATCAATGCATAGCTCCTTTGCTCTACCGGAATAATTGTGGTTCGCTTTGGAAAGAAGATACATGGGAAAGAAAAATAGTTCGAAACGCATATTTATAATGAAGTGAGTAATGAGCACACTTTAATACTAAATTACTGAATTTATATGGAATAAATGATTTTAGTCATCAGGAATAAACAGCGTTTAAAGAAAAACTTTGAGTGGTATTATAATTATATAAAATAGGTTAAATGTAAAAAAAAAAAAAAAAAATTAACCAGCTTTTATTTTTTGAGTGTTGCAATTGTTTGTAAAAATGTGTAATATGGTCTGTCATGCAGAAACACATTTTTTTCTTTTTTTCTTAAACTTAAATTCAAACACACCATAAAGGAAACAACTGGACATTCAAGAAAAAAAAAAAACCTTTATACCACAAAGGTTTTTGACGAAGTTAAACTTGATTTTCTTGTGAAGACATTTAGCGCTTTGTGAAATGTGCTATACAAATAAACTGATTTGTCTTGCAGATTACATTGGTTGCATTCAGCGTGTGATTCGGGTCACTGTCCTGTAACTGTGAAGCCTCCGCCCGTTGCATTTCTGCTGATTATATTGTTGTTTAATTGCACACAAGAGAGGGTCACTGACTCTGAAGCTTTCAGTCAGCATAATTTGTCTCCGCTTTATTTTACACACTTAAAGAACATAACTCCACAGATGCAAAACATCTCCACCTCTCCCTCAATGCCGGTCATCTGTACAGTAAATACTGTAGATAGAAATGACGTCAGTGACGTCCACATTAAGAAACTGTCCTGTAATCCTCCAGAGATCTCCATCACCTCATTACTGACGGCTCATGGTGACTGATTCACCCGTTCACAGCTTTAGATGGTCATTTACTTTAATGAACCTGTTTGTGGTTCATCAAGAGCACATTCCCCCACTGCAAATACTGCAGAAGCTCTCAGTATTATTGGAATGCTATTTATAAATCAGCCCAGTGTTTTTGACCCCTCTGTTTGCAATGAGGATTTTACCAATGCCTTAATTATTACTGTATTTGGGGGTTTAGACTGTTTAATTAATCTTTAGATAATTTATTGTTTCTGGCTATGCAAATATATCTCTGTAATCAAAGATGATAAACACACCACATGCTTCATCCTTTGAAAAGCCAGAAAATGCATGAATTAGTAAAAGAGATTGCTTTTATGTGTGATTAATCTGAAATAGATCACCACAATAATAGACTGTTGTGAAATGGAACCGTAAATTACGCCTTGGCAGTTTCTGTGAACGGTTAGACAAAAAACACCACAAAATAAGCAATACTCTGAATATCTTTCAAAGATTTGATGCCACTAACCTTGGTAAACTATGGCAAATCCAGTGATAATTCATCCTCAAAAGCATCCATTGAATCAACCCACTACCCAGTGATATAAAAATGTAAAAAATCAGATTGATCAAGAAAGTTTCCCCCCCATCTTTTATATGCAATATACATCAGACGGTCTGCAAGAGACTGTGGCGTCTGACATTGAGACTAATATCATATCGACTGTTTAAAACAGGCTATTAGGAAACTTGACTGATTACAAGGGTGCCAATTCAAGGATGAATCAAGCCAATGAGACACAGATGGTCTCGTTCACAAACCCTCCAAATCAATTGCTTAATCCAAGTATAAAAATACATGGATGGCAATATCAAGTTGAGTTTCTAATACAGGCTTCCATTGAGTCTGTGGATGTATGCATGTATGGATCTATGCATGTATGTATGTATGCATGGATGTATGGATCTATACATGTATGGATGTATGTGTATCAATTTATGGATGGATGTATGGATGGATGCATGTATGGATGCATGTATATGTATATGTATGGATGTATGGATGTATGGATGTATGCATGTATATGTATTTGTATTTGTATGTATGTATGTATGTATGTACTTATGGATATATGCATGTATGTACATTGCCGTTCAAAAGTTTGGAACACTTTCTAAGCATGCGCTGCAGTTTATGTCATCTGTCGCTTTAAATGCTCGAGCCCTTTAAAGCAAAATGGATTCTGATTGGCTGTCAATGTTTTTATTGGTCATCAGCTGGAAAAAAAATAGTTCTGAAAGTGATTCCAACGGTATAGTTCCTCTGTGCCGTTGTCGTTATAGTTGTGCTTTGGACTCTTTTACATTTAGAAAGACCGTTATCGTTACAGTTATCGTCCTTGGTGTGAGCGTGCCTTAAGAATTACACATGCATCCATGCATGAATCCCCTCATATTAACCAGCTAATAAAACAGGACCAATGAGAATGCAGAGAAGTGTTTCTACCTCGCCTGATTAGCTCTCTGCTGTATAATTGGCAGTTGACTGGGGCAGGTGGGGAAAAATAGAGCACTGGCCTCATTTCACTCTCTAGAGACGATTCAGAGAGAGTAATGCAGGCGCCACACAGAAACCAGCAGCCCAAGGACAAAGTGGGAAGAGCGGTGATACGAGACCAGGTCATGAAAACAGCAAAAAGACTGCAGAAACCAGTCTTTCAGGACACGAGACAAGGCCCGTTAAACAGTACTATATCACAGAGAAACAAATGCAGTTTAGTTAGTAGTCCAATAAAACCAGTATCGGGTCACATAAATAACTAAACACAGCAACTACAAGGCTTTTCCACTCGCATTTCTGCACATAATCCATCACGTCCGAGTGTCCATTCAGCTCGCTCAGTTTCTGCGAGAAGAAACCCTTTTACGCACACCTCCTATCGTATTGTACTTCATTCTCTCACATACATAGCGCACCACCCCCTCCTATGTAGGACAGGGTGAATATAGATATATTTCCAGTGAATTGGTCCCCAGAAACTTTAATTGGAGAACTGCCATGGAACAGGCTGTCCCACTTTTATAACCCGTTAAAAAGAAGTGGAGCAACCAGGTCCGGCATCGGTCCCTTCCTCTCGCTCACGCTCTTTGTGTCTCTCACCGGCCATCGCTCCACTAGAAAAGAATGACAGCGCAGATAACGGACAATTAAAAATGTTTTTTCTGCACTCAGAGTGAGACTGTGCCATTGAGAAAAGCACAAAACCACTTCCTGTTTCTATAATGAACCTGCTGGTGTTCATGACGCAATGATGTTTTAAAACCCCAGGGATCATGAATGAGTGAAATGAGAGGCGTTCCCCGCTCTGTACACTTGTTTGCAGGTGATAGAAGTGTTACGTGGGAGGCCTGAAGATCTTAAGAGATTTGTTGTGAATAACAGTGAATTGCTCAAAGGTTTAAGCCAATACATTCAAATACAGGCCACGGCCTAATAAGACAGACTTCCAGTCTCTTCTGCTAACCAAGACTGTAGTTACCTGATCTACAGTAAAAACAGTAATATTGTGAAATGTCATTTCAATAAAAAAAAAACTGTTTTCTATTGTAAAATGTAATTTATTCCTGTGATCAAAGCTGAATTTTCAGTTTTCAGTGTCACATGATCCTTCAGAAATCATTCTAATATGATGATTTTCTGCACAATAAACATTTCTTATTATTATCAATGTTGAAAACAGTTGTGCTGCTTCATATCTTTGGGGAAACCGTGATACATTCGTTTTCAGGATTCTTTGCTGAATAGAAAGTTCAAAAGAACAGCATTTATTAAAGGTAAAAATTGATTGTAATATTATAAATGTCTGAACTGCCACTTTTTACCACAATTTTAAGCATCCTTGCTGAATAAAAGTATTAATTTCTTCTTTAAAAAAAAATCTTACTGACCTCAAACTTTTGAATACTATATCCTAATTTACATAGCAAAGAAAGACCTTTGAGGTAAACAGAACTAAACTAGGAGTTTATATTTCCACTTATTCCATTTTCATTTAAATGCATACATTTAATCATAAGTCTGATAACTTATTAAAAGTTGAAGCAAACCTCTGTCTGTTAATATAAACCACGTCACATTCAGAAACAGCCCTTTACAGAGCTGTGTGACATTGCAGAATCGTTATCAACCATCATCTTACGCCTAGTAATTCAGTGGAAATAAAACATATCCTGACGCTATAGCCAAAGTCAGACTTTAAATTTGTCAAAACAATCCAGATGCGAGAATGCATATCAGAAAAATACAGGTGCACGTTACAGTATTTATCAACCTGAACAGAAAGGCAGTAAAGAGACCAGTGCTGCTAAAATTAACACACCATGTTGTCCTACAAAAACCACACTAGTACGTGTGAATCAGATAGTAAAGAGTATTCAAGCAACACACAACCGATCATAAACCATTAATGCTTACTGAATAATTGCTTATGACATAAAATATGTATGCACTGTTTAGTTTCAGCCACATAAAACAGTTAAAAATAATGGTAGTGTAATACAATGTTTTACACATTTCCTTCTATTTTTTTGCAATACATTTTAGAGAACTAAAGATAACTAGAGTGGATTTACATGCCAAAATGTACATGAATTTACAATTTGATTTAAAACTAATATAGCATGCTTGTTATATATTAATTGTTCAATCAATGTTTAAACATCCTATATAATAGAATAATAATAATAATAATAATAATAATAATAATAGTAAGTCAGGGATTATGAAACTACAGTCTAAAACCTCAAAACTGGCAATTAATTACTAACCCTTATTAATGCCTGAACAGTGTTGAACTGGTGCAAGATAACCCAGAGTAATGTTAACACAGGAAATCACATGTGAACAGCCCAAATAATGAGCAGAAGCAAACGAGGAGGAAACCCACAGCTGTGACCTCGTTCAACAACATTCTGGAGGTCAGCGCTCTAGAAGAGAAGAGGAGTACGAGAGAAACTGGGACGAGGAGAGACAGAACGCAAAAAACGAGTGTAAAAGCTGGAGAGAAAAAAACACCAAACCAAGAGAAACTCCACTAAAACACAACAATCTGTCCACCCCACAAAACGTCACAGACTGATGATGCCGTTCTCATACAGAAAGCACAGAAAATCCCTGCAACACTGATCAAGAATAGCAAAAAGATGAAGAGAAACTAGATAGAACGAACTATAGATAGAATGAATGAACTAACGAACGACAGATAAAACAAACGAACAACAGATAGAACCAACAAACGAACAATAGATAGAACAAACAAACCAACGATAGATAGAACAAACAAATGAACGATAGATAGAACGAAAAAACGACAGATAGAACAAACAAACAAACGAACGAACGAACAAACGATAGAACAAACGAACAAACGATAGATAGAACAAACGATAGATAGAACGAACAAACAAAAGATAAAAAAATGAACAATAGAATGAACGATAGAAAGATCAAACAAACGAAAGTTAGAACATAGAATAAACAACGAACAAACGATAAAACAAACGAACAAACAAACGATAGAATGAATGAACAAACGATAGAACGAACAAACAAACGATAGAATGAACGAACGAACGATAGAACAAACGAACAATAGAACGATAGAAAGAACGAACAAACAATAGAACAAACAAACGATAGAACGAACAAACAAACGATAGAACGATGAACAAACAATAGATAGATAGATAGATAGATAGATAGATAGATAGATAGATAGATAGATAGATAGATAGATAGATAGACAGATAGATAGACAGATAGATAGATAGATAGATAGATAGATAGATAGATAGATAGATAGATAGATAGATAGATAGATAGATAGATAGATAGATTGAACAAACGATAGATTGAACAAACGATAGATTGAACAAACGATAGATTGAACAAACTAACTAACTAACAAACGAATGAACGATAGATAGATAGATAGATAGATAGATAGATAGATAGATAGATAGATAGATAGGATGAACGATAGATTGAATGAACGATAGATTGAACAAACTAACTAACAAACGAACAATCGATAGATAGATAGATAGATAGATAGATAGATAGATAGGATGAACGATAGATTGAATGAACGATAGATTGAACAAACTAACTAACAAACGAACAATCGATAGATAGATAGATAGAGATAGATAGAACGATAGATTGAACAAACTAACTAACAAATGAACGTTAGAGAGATAGATAGAAGGAACGAATGAACAATAGATAGATAGATAGACAGACAGATAGATAGAAGGAATGAATGAACGATAGATAGACAGAATGAACAGATAGACGGACAGACAGACAGATGTGCTGTTTTATGACCACATGATAAAGAGGGATGATCTTTCAAAATGAAAGATAACCAGGTTTTGACCATAAAAATAGTAGCAACTTGTGCACAACTTCCATTTGACTTCTGAAGTCCTGATGCTTGACTGGACAGAGCCAGACCAGAGAGAGAGACGAGAGCTGAAAGATTATTACTGATTAACACTTAAATTTGGGTTTGTTCCTCACACAACCCTATCATATGACTTGGAATGTAGCAAAGTGGCCATGAACTACTTAATTGGTGCTTTTTGGATCTTGACAGTCCCTGTTTTTTTTTTTTTTTTTCTTGTTTTTTTTTTTAAGCATGAACATAATTCATGTACACAGCAAGAATGCACTTCACACACAGCTCAAGATCACAAGCTAATTGCGCTCACACTGTTTAAACACACACAGATTCTCTCGCTATACAGATTTCCTAGATAAGTGTTTGAGTGCATAATTATGCTCTCTGCGTACAGTGACCTACCTTTGCTCTCAGCAGGCCTCTCACACCAGGAAAACAAACACACACACACACACACACACACACATAATCACCCACTCACTATCAGCGCAATTTAGAGCAAAACACACACTGAAGTCAAAAGTGCTGCATATGCAACTACTGCAGTTCACAGTTCTGCCAAAGCACACCAGCTCAACTGTATGTACGCAAACCAACACTTTCCCAAAAGTCCTCTATTAAGCATCCCGGGAGTCACATGCATCATGCATGCATTAGTTTTTCCTGTAAACACTATTATATCTGCTCTCTCTAAGCATCATAACGGATGTACTATCCAAGTGGGAAATCATACCTCAATGTCCAGCCTGAGCTTCTTCATTCCAGCACAGAAGAGCCGCTTTGCTCCAGAGATGTGGTCAGAGAAGGGTCCAAAGAGACACAACCAGAGCAAACAGTCGGAAAAACGCCAATAAACGCACATCCAGGCGTTGCGTCCACGCAGGATCACCTCCAGCACTGGAACAATCTCTCTTCTGAGATCTCTCTCATCCCGCTGTCATGCACTCAAACACTCCTCCCTCCAGCCTCGCTCTCCACACACATACACACACACACACGGCCTCTCGGATGCTAGATCAAACTGGCTCGCATCTGAGGCTTGGGTTTCATCCGGATCTTCTGTGGCTTTGTGGGAAGAAGTCATCTGTTACACTCGGAAACCACTGAAACCCACGCAGGAAAACATGGTTTCACATGTATGATGCAAGACATGTATGCAGTCTTTTTTCTGAGCTAATAACATACTGTGACACGCACACACACTCTTGAACATAAGTGGGTCATGGACTGAAAAATGAAAGGATAAATTAGCCTGACTGTGTGTTCATGCGGTGAATTAAGAGAACGGCTGCAGAAATCCTCACCTGTCCTCATCACGCTGAGATCAATCGCCGTCTCTCACCCATAAGGTCTCGCACTCAAAAAACACCTAAAACACAAAGCTGTTAGACAGAACCACTGGCTTTCATCAGATAGACAGAATGAATGAAGAAACCAGACAGTTCCAATAATAAATCACCTGCTTCAGAAGAGCCTGCCTGCACTTTCTCCACTTCTAAATCAGGCCTGTTTGACAATTCTTTCTTATTAGTGGCATTTACGTTTAGTTAAGCATCACTAGTACTAGTGCTCAGAGATGTGAACGTTTTTCATTTTGTTTTATAGTTTAGTTTTAGTTTAGTTAACACTGCTCCAGAGAAGAAGAATTTGTGCTGTTTCAAAAGACGCATTTATTCACGAATCATTTTGGCGTAACCGGTTGCACAGTGTGTTTTTAATTCACTGCAAAGAACTGCTTCATACGAGCAGAGCAGAGTTATTCGTTTAGGAACCTGACTATTGCACTTGCACTGATCAGACACACTGTTTTCACCTGCTGGACCATAAAAAAAGATGAAAAAAGATGCACATTGAAGAGGGACCCAAACCAC